>JAZAYU010000424.1:303220-368330 GCA_038501625.1 Corbicula japonica | reverse complement strand
TCAAATACATTCATGTAATAACGTTAGTGTATACTTGATTTCAATGCGACACAGCTGTTTTAACCCTCCTTTGATATAGGGCGAAACCAAACAAGCAATTGTTTGAACGGGCGTATGCAATCGATGACTAATCGATTGCGCGAGAGCAGTAAACGAGTTTTGTCAGCCTCAACGGGGTTACCTTACGGAAGAATGTTGTACTTTATATAAATATCATAAGATGTAAGGGTTTTATATTTAAATGAGTGCGGTGACAAATAGGAAATAAATCATTTGAACTCATATGGATAGATATCACGCACATTTGCAGATATTTATTTAAAGTTATTTGTTTGGATATTACTCGATTGGGCTTTAATAAAAAAGCAACATATGCATATCAGGAATCGCCACACTCAAAAAACACAGCCTCCCCACGCAGCGAAAAAGAAGAGAGGAAGAGAGAGAGAGCGCATGTTTTATATATGTATGTCAATTCAAATAGGACGCCACAAACAATTAATAAACAAGAGAACCTTTGGGGATACCGCCTTGGAACGGTCAGTGGCAAAACAAATTGCCACTGGGGGTTTTAACCAGGTTCTAGGGTGCACCAAACTCACACTTGCCCCAACAGGTTCTCGTATCACAAAACAAGTACAAATTGTCTTGGTGAAATAACTCCAACCTACCCATCAGCTCAACAATGTTGCATGCAAAAGCATACAAACATATAAACATAAGATTTTAATAGCATTGCAAAGCCAAAGTTCGGGGTACTCAATGATCTTTCCGAGACCAGAGCACCTGGAGTAAAATCATCAAGAACACGATGACAGGGATAAAAGAAACAAATCGAGCTGTTAGGTTCTTTTAAGAAAAGATTTCCCCATAAACTTTCATAAACTCTTACACCCCTGCCACCGTCGTGCAACCAAAGAGGTAAGCATAATGATCAACTGTAGATGGGTTAATCACCAGGCTTGCAGAGCGCTGTAAAATATCATGTTGGTAACCTTTCTTTTTAAATTTACAGATGGTTTTTACGAATAACCGGGAGAAATTAACATCGCCTTTTATTTTCTTAAGTTTATAAATTAAATCTCCATAAAAAAACTGGCTGTGAAATTCCTTGTTGCAATAGTGATTTTAAACTGCAGCTGTATTTATGCATTAGATCTGGATATCGGCGATAAAACTTGCAAAAGGTTTTCCTTAATTTGTGATACCGATAACCTTGTTTTAAAAGTTTTTCTGTAATACAAAGATTACGTTCATTGAAATCATTCACATCGTTGCAAGCTCTTGAAAAGCGAACAAGCTGTGAGATATAAATCCCGTAAGAAGTTGCACGAGGAACATCGCCGTCTAGAAACGGAAAATTTACTATATTAAAACTAAAATCATCTCTTTTATCATAAATTTTAATGGTGACGTAACCATTTTCGATGGATAGATTTAAATCAAGGAAGTTTGCTTGCTTTTCTGAAGTGTTCGCTTTGTTAAGCTGTAGTTCTTTAGGATAAATCATATTAACCAGTGATGGAAAATGGGTATTATCTATATTTAATAAATCATCAAGGTACCTCGAGGTGTTGTTAAAAGCTGTAATAATATCATCTTGATGTTCGGTAGAAAGAGATAACATGAAATCTCTTTCATAACAGTATAAAAACAGATCAGCAACAAGGGGTGCACAATTAGTACCCATTGGAATGCTTATTACTTGTTTATAAATAGAGGTACCAAATCTCAAATAAATATTATCCAATAAAAAATGAGCGCCTGGATAAGGTCTTGACAGGTCCATGAAGTATAATTATCATAAGAACCACCTGTAAAGAATGCCCTATGTTCATTACAAGCAATAAATGTTTTATTTTCTCTAAAAAAAGTTTTTTCAATGAGACTGGTTAGCTTGTCTCTTATTACATTATGAGGGAGAGAAGTATACAAGGTAGAAAAATCATATGTAGACAAACAGAACGCCTGAAAATTATTTGATTTAAGTTTCTTCAAAACGTCATTTGAATTTTTTATAGACCAAAATAAATGTTTGCCAGTAGTTTCAAAAACTTTTTCGCAATACCTAATTACATGTTCTTTTATAGCTGTAAGACAAGATGTTAAGAGCACGGATAACTTTGTTGTAGTACAAGAACTAGAGTTAGCGATAAATCTTGCTTTGTACGGTGTTTTGTGCATTTTAGGCAACCAATACATAGTAGGTACTTTGTCTTGTTTAGGCTCAACACTGATTCTAAGTTGTGTACTTTGTAGAGTGTGTGCAGTAACAATATCACTCTCAGATGAAGAAGTCAGTGTATAAGCATTAGTGCTATTAAGCTCTTCAGTTTGAACATGTATATAGTGTATACGTCACACTATAATAACATTATTTGAAGCCTTATCAGCAGGTGTTAAAACAAATTTGTTGTGAAAATCTTGAATACCTTTTTTCAAATGACGAAAGTTAAAACGAGGTCGAGGTGGTAGTAAAGCTATGTTTCTTTTATAGAAGGATATACGAGTGTCAATTATTTTGAATATTTGTTTTTTTCCAGTTTGAAAGAGCATTAGGCTCAGTATGTTCTCGTTTACACCATTTATTGCAAAAAGAGTTTAAAGATGTCCGATGGAATTCTGTATTTTGGACCTTTTGAAATTAAATTGCGGATTCTAAAGTCTTTGATAACATTTAGATCCCCTGTAACGATATGACCGGCAGGTTGATGGCAAAATTTTGAATTAGAACAGTCTCAAGATAATGGTGTGTTTTCAACAATCTGTAAATCCGAGGTAATTTTGTTGTAATTGCAAATTGTGTTTCTAATAGGCTTGTTATATTTATAACAAACGATGGGTGTTTCAGTATTCTTGAAATAATTAGGTATAGCCGATTCAACAGTTTTATCTTTAAATATACTTGGAAGGTCAATAAAATCTATGCATTTATTTAAAATGAAATTTTAAGGAAATGTCTTTGGTGATCAGATTCCAAGTCAATATGTGGTCTTAGAACATGCCGAGTGTAACACTGAGTAAGGCTTGCAACCTCATCAAGTGGATGAGTTCTAATAACAATATCATCGGCTTCCTTATCCACTTTTTGTAAACTTGAAATAGAAAGAGAAGCTAAACGCGACAGCATAGCATGTATTCCAGAATGTTTTAAAATTTAAGGTCATGAATAGAACAATGAACACGTGATTTTCTTTTGATGTTACCATTAGTCCTTATCCCATGTGACCTCGATTTTCGTTTTCGTATTTGAAGCAATCCAAAAATGTCAAAATCAGGGTTTTTTGAAATGTTGCCTTCTTGATAAATATTATCATTTAAACCAAGTGGATAAGGAGTTTGTAGTTTTTTTTTTATCCAATTATCTTCTGAAACAAGTCTTGCTCTGATTTTAAATGCTCTTGAAGCACCGTTATCAAATATAATTTGTTCCACAGGTTGAATACTAACGTGTTTTAAAGTGTGGCCTGATTGTTTAAAATGTTTATATAAATATGTATTGATTTTAATAAGGAATTAATGTTCTAGATCTTAATCATGATGATACTTTTCCAAATGCGTTGCCAAAACTTGTTGTTCTTGATGTTGTGATTGTTAATGTTTGTGTTTACGATGACGATGACAACGTCGAAGACATCTAACCTGTAGATGTTGTTGCTACTTATAATGGTGATGATTTATGTTGTTATTGTAACAGTTGTTATTACTGTTAATTATGATACGACAAAGACGACTACAATGCTGCTAATGCCGACGAAGAAGATGATGATGTCGACGATATAGTCATCTAAATTTGACAATACCTAGACGTAACTTGAGATCAGAAATTATTTTATAAACAGCACAATAAATAAATTGTGCAAACCTGATTTGCTTCTTGAGCAACTGACTTTAAGGTAAGATCAACTATCGTCTGAAGTCAAAATGAGAGTCGCGAGCACCTGGTTCAACAATCTTATAATATAATATAATAGTATAGAATTTACTTTTTGTGTTGCCCTGTCAAAGAAAAGACAAATATGGATCGTATTGTCCGCCGGTCCGTCACAAAATGTTAACTTTGGTTATAACTTTGTCATTCCTTAATATTTCTTCATCAAACTTTAAAGTTATTAATTCTCTAACAGGGATTTTCATTTGTCTCTTGCAATATTTATTAAATATAGCATGAAGTGGCCTGGATATAATACTGAGCTATATATCATTTTGAAGATTCTAAGATGTTTACATCGTTGGATTCGTCACAAACCAAATGTTGAACCACTGTGAGCAAAATTAGGCTGATTTGAGCTATAGCTATCTCCACATTCAAACATTAACATAAATCATTACATTTTTATCTATCGTTATAGCTTCATTATGAACGTTCTGTTTGATTACCACATTGGTTACATGACGTTTGTAGTCTTGTGAACTCTGTTTTTTCTATTTATTCAAATCGACCAAACATAACCGATATAAATGACTTTAAATGTATGGAAGCATTTTTCTCAAAATGAAAAATAGGTGTTAGCCGATTATTAATCTCAGAAGACAATATTGTGAAATATAAAGAAGAAAACGGATTTCGAGTTGCAGGGAGCGGGATACATGTACATGTGCAATACAAAATTGAATGATTTATGTTTCGTTTTGATTATATGTAACACAACACAGTGACTCCTCAAAGCGCCAGTGAATTACCTGAAAGTATTTTTACGACACATTTTTTGACTTGATGCTTTCTTTCTATCATATCAAGTTCGTATTTTGAGGAGGTGGTTCCTGAATGAATTTATCAAATATATTAGCATTTAATAAAACAAGATATTTAGATTCGTACTTGAACAACTTACAAAATGTCCCAATATTGATGCCATGCGTTATCTTGTAAATCGATAATCTTTCATTTGGTAATACATCAACTCTATTTATAAAAGAAAGTAAACTTAATATGCTACGTTTACATGATGTTATCATGTGTTCTATGTATGCCCTTCAATAACTTTTAACCGAGTTATAAACGTTCTGTTACTTATGATCAGATTTGGGGAGAGAAAAAAACAAGAACATGGTAACGTTGGTGCAAATGTTCGAAACAAATTAAGATTTTGACCATACAATCTTTCATAATCTATAATTGTTATAGATTTTTTTGAAATGTTGCTGGAAATATGCTATTCCATGGCGAAATCCCCTCGGGTTCTCATTTGTATTAATTGTATGTGGTGTCTATTTTGAAATTTGTCATTTTATAAACCATGCGCTCTTTCCTTTTTTCCTTCTTTTCTTTTTGGCTGTGTTGGATGAGGTGTACTTTTATGGCTTAGATATTTTCTCTACATTGACAGTTTTAAATTATAAGATAACCTTAAGATAGGTTTGGCTGTTTTCAAATTATACAAAACAAGGACACTGTCAACATTACCTTATATGGTATTTTGTGCGATATTTCGCTGTCTACATAAACGTCATAACAGATAACCTAGCTATATTTAGTGCTGTTTTGAAAACTTAGTGTTTAATATTTGCTTCGTTACGGCACTGACAAGTGTGGGGTTTCCTTTAAGCATGCGCAATGTGTCTCACTTTGACGAAACTAAATCAATAGCGGTCTGGAAGATGTGTCATAGCACTCCTGAATTGATTTAAATGCAAATGGTGAAATTATAAACGTAAATAAAAAAAATGGTATATACTTACTCGTAGTTAACAATAAATAAAACACGGTGAATTCAAAAAGGTTTAAATTAGAAAAAAAGGTATTTTGTGAGGAAACATTTTATACAATGTCATTAGGTTATCGATAAGTAGATAGTCACGTGACAGATTTATTTTATACTAAATTACCTTCAGGATAGTTTTATACTTTCAATAGTCCAATGCTTTTACGCTGGAAATAGCAAATGGAAAATCATGAACGACAACCTTATGTAAAAATGTTTCTTTTTCTATAACACATGCTATATTTCGACTGTGAGGTTGAAGTACATTCGTTATATATATATTACAATTACACGGAATATTTCAAACGGAAGTGTTTTGCAAATTGTTTATAACCACTCCTGTTTAATGAAATGGAGGTGTAAAATTTTGCGAGGAATTTATTAATATGTGTAAGTATAATTAGTTTGTTTTATCACTGACTGTTTTAATGGTAATGTTATGCAGTAAAAATCGTTTCTGAAGTTTTACAAAATTTCCCTAAGTTTTAAAATATTTAGCAATAATTATCAGTGTTAATAATTTAAGACCTGTACAAAATATACAATCTAGACAGGCAATGTAACAAAGACGCAGTATCTTAATCTCAACTGAGAGGTTGTAAAATTGTCAAGTCCCTAAATACTTGGTAACTATGGTGATCTTGACACCTATTTTACTGATATGAATAGCCTAAGTTGAGATTTCCTACTGGTATTCCAACATATATTGTATTCCATAAGAAAAAGTATTTGTTGTTAAATGTAAAAATATATTATTTGGATTTCGAAATGTGAATACATGTATTGATATATATTATTGCGATTGGTTTTTTATTACTTAACGAACTGATTAAACGTTTGAAATTCGGAATAGAATTCGTTTTTCTGCAAATAAAACAGTGCTTACAAAAGAGCATATTACGGTGCAAATAAAACAGTGCTTACAAAAGAGCATATCGTAATATAATTCACTTCTGAGAGTAACATTTTGATACTGTATCCACAAACATTGGTAAAAAATGCAGTTACCCCAAAATAGTCAAATACGAAAAAAATAATAGGGTAGACTTTTAATTTTATCGCGAAAAATAAACTTGAAAGTTTTCCCTATCAACAACCCCTAGCAAGATATATGTTTCGGTTTCTGAAGATTGTTTGACAAATTATGATTGGTTTCATGGCGCGTTTATTGAAATCAGATTCCATCAATACCACCTTTCCAAGGCGGTAACCCCTCAGGTTCTCACTTCCTTTAATATTTTGTGGCGTTCATTTTGAAACTGATTATTATAATACCATGCTCTCTTTTTCTTTCTACTGTTTGGCTGTGTGGGGAGGCTGTGTCTACTGGATATGGCCATTCCTGATATGCATATTTCACTTTTTTACGTTCAGAGGACTTTGCTATAGAAGGGAGAGAACGTTAGGTTAATCTATTTTAGATAGGCTGGACATATATGAACTTATTTTTGCTCATTCTGGATAATTAAAAATGAGCCTTAGCTAACTATAGTGTTTTCAAAAAAAACATACCGTTATATATTTAAACGCAAAAGAAAATGTGCACTTTTCATTTTTCGGATAACTTTGATTGTACAAGTTGTACAGTTGCAAAATTTAGCACATAACACTATCGGACATCACGGTGTATGCAAACACCAAGATCTTGGTCAAATAATGTGTGGATTTCACGTTATAGCCTGATTTGCAATTTCGCATAATTTCCACGTGCATTATGTATACATCATGTACAAAGGCACAGGTGGTAAAACTTGCTGTCGTTACATTCACTTGCACATGTATTGTGAGGCTAGTATTTAAAAATTAAAAAGTTTCAAGCAGCTAATATACCACGACTTTCGGAATGTCAGCGTATTGACGCTTTGATGATGCTGGGCAGAGGTGACTCTGTTGTAGCAGTTTCAAGGGCATTTAATTGCCATAATGGTCGTAGGGTAAGGTCAAGGCATGTCGTCAACAACTTACAAGGCATTCAAAACTCCTTGCTGTTGGATTTAAACCGTCTTCCAGCAAACGTCATACAGCGTTACGTAAACTTAATGAGACGGCGTGCTGTGCATGTGGTTGGACAGAATCGCGAACACACGCATTATTAATGCATTTTGCATCGATTTTGATCGAAATTCGGTAAATCAACACAATAAAATCATCTCTCTGTTATTTGTGTAATTTGGTTTTGACACCTACTGTACGTCTACGCGTCGTACACTTACGTTCAATGACGCGCGACTACACAATTACATTTATTAAAAAGACAAATGAATACCATTTAAAATGATACCAAACATGACAATATTCCATCCGTAAATTCTGAGAAAATCTAAAAAATTAAAAGTGCACAGTTTCTTTTGCGTTTAAATACATTACTGCATATTAACTAATATTTGTTTGGAATAATTGATCAATACATTATTTTCCTATTTTTTCCCCGCCTTCTCAATTTAGTAAGTGTACGTTCCTCTTTCAATTCAGGTCGATTAAAGTATGGCAGAAAACCCATTATCTGATGTCACACAATTTATTTTAACAATTTTCGTCAGAATGAAAATGCATTGAAGTTTTCATTCGTCTCTACTTTAATGCTGAATGTTTCTTGATAAATCACATTTTAGTTATTTGATAAAGAAATGTTCATGTTTAATGTATAGCGGAGAAGCCTATATTTATTAAATCATCATTTTCATTAAGAAAGACGTTTGAAAACAAACACATTTAACATTATTATTGATTAATTTCAGGTTTAAATTGTATCAAATTGAAACAAATCACTTCTGTCCAGCATTCGGGAAATACTCCAGATATAACATGGCAGCTGCCTTGACGCCAACATTGATAAACAGAGACTTTCAAAACTGGCTGAAAGGTGCTTTGGCAGTTCTTTTTGCAACGAAAGGACTGATAGATCTTGTTGGACATGAAATTATTGACTTTCAAAACGACCTGTTGCAAACGCTATATACACAGAAAGGCATACCGCCTGGTACTACATGTAGCTCATGTACGACAGCCAACGTGTTAGCCTGTCCTACCGCTGGGTTCTGCAGTAAAGGAAAGAAATGCAAAGCCCATGATTCAAAAGTGCCTGATAAGAAACCTAACCAAGCATGCCCGAACGGTGTGTGTTCACATATTAGAGACGTCATCAGAAATGAACACCGGTTCAAAGGACCTTCTTGGAAAAATACTGATGCAAGAAAATGGTGCACAGATGCCTTTATACTGAGCAAATGTTTTATGCCTCCGGATGGGTATTCTGACAAGACGTGTCTAGAAGATACTGATTTTAACGGTATTCTCGCTGTTGTTATCAATAACAACCGATTTCAGAGGAAAATGTTGGTTAATTTAGGTTTGGAACCTAATATCTGCACGGAGGTATTTATTTGTTTAATATTTAAATTTAATCAAAAAGTATATTGCATTTGATAATTCTAACTGAATGATTTGAATTGTTTACAATGTAAGATACATATTAACGCGAAATTACTTCAATTTAACCCGCTCTTGTATGAAATATTACATGTATTTGGAAATATAGGCACAAATTTGCAGGATTAGTTCGGGCTAATAAAATTTTAATTTACTAAAATAAATTTGGTCCGCGCGACTTAAAGCGAGAGTAGGATTTCCGAAACATCACAGAAATCGAGATCACGCATGAAGTGGTCGCTTCCTGAAAAATAATGCTAAATATAGCTCTATTATATTTAGCTTTTCGAAAGTTCGTTAACTATAATTTAAAACATTATCATTGAAAATCCCGTCTATAAGAAAGAATTCGATCGGACCTTTTGTGTTCTGGTAGAGAGTTTATTTATTGGAGTCTCTATGGACAAATATTATTTTTCAATAGTATATTCTTACTTAAGTTTAGGGCTGGTGCTTTAATAAGAATGTTATTTGCAAAGTTTTCGATATTAAAATAAATTGTCGAAAATAAAATCATTATAGACAAAACGCACAATAATCAGTGAATGTTCGAATAATTGTTTCCAAAGAATAAGTTAATTTTGATAGAATCGATATTGTCACAGTGATTTATTAGTGAAAAACATGGACATTATTCTATTATTAACCTGCGCTGCACAGTCGGAAATAATATTATTTATTTGAATTAACGGTGTAAAAACCTTAATTATTTGTATTCGTTTGTTGCTCATATTGACCAGTGGTTCAAAACTTGTTTACTGCAGGCTCGAATCATTGGTCGTGAAATCCGTCATTCTGCGAATCATTAACTGAGTGACCAGGATCTCATGAAGTACATTGACGACCTCATTACACTGCTGTCCGATCCTGCCTATCTTTCTGTTGATGTGAAAGCTAATGATGCGGTCGACAAGCTGAAACAGGTATGTACATTGACGTCCTCATTACCCTGCTGTCTGATCCTGCCTATCTTTCTGTTGATGTGAAAGCTAATGATGCGGTCGGCAAGCTGAAACAGGTATGTACATTGACGACCTCATTACCCTGCTGTCTGATCCTGCCTATCTTGCTGCCGAGGTAAAAACTAATGATTCGGTCGGCAAGCTGAAACTCATGTTTTAAACTGGGTTTGGTATAAACAAAGATTTCATAGTTTTTTTTTAGTCTTTGCAAATACACATTTTAGATTGTACCGTTCCAAGGCGGTATCCCCAAAGGTTCTCTTGTTTATTAATTGTTTGTGGCGTCCTATTTGAATTGACATACATATATAAAACATGCGCTCTCTCTATCTTCCTCTCTTCTTTTTCGCTGCGTGAGGAGGCTGTGTTTTTTGAGTGTGGCAATTCCTGATATGCATATGTTGCTTTTTTTAAAGAAATTAAATCGCAGTGAGCAAATACCAAAACATAATTTCTAAATATTTCTGTTTTGAAAGTTATTATGTGTCTTACAGTTGAAGACAAACACGCTGACAATACATGCAAATGATATAACGAACGTGTTGAATGAAAGTATTAAAACTACGTTAGACGATAGGCAACAAGTATTATTACGTGACATCCTTGAACATTTTAAGATTCATAAAAAAGATTCAGTTGAAGCAATTGATAGAAAAGTACAAGAATCTGTCGACAAACTGCTCGCTGAGCTTAAGGCACAGACAGAAAGGGGGAAAAATGAACTAAATGCAGAAACGGAAAAGGGAAAAAATGAACTCAATTTACAAAGTAAAACGGACAAAGATGAACTGCACAGATATTTAGAACAAGGAGCAGATGAGCTAAATGCATACACCAAAAAAGGAAAAGGCGAACTTCAGACACAATTAGAACAGGGAACAGATGTGCTTCATACATACACCAAAAAGGTTAAAGACGAACTTCAGACACAGTTAACACAGGGAACAGATTTGCTTCATACATACACTAAGAAGGGAAAAGATGAACTTCAGGGACAGTTAGAACAGGGAACAGATGTGCTGGGCGATTCTATAGTGCTCTATACAAGGACAGTAAATAACGTAAAACACAAAGGTATAAAAGAACTGCAGGAAGTAACTAAAACGGGAAAACAGGAGTTAGAAGTCCAGAGTAACCTCGCCGCTGAGAAAATCAACAGATCTGCGGATTGTGAGTGATATTCTTCATCTTGTTTAGTAAAATATATTATTAACATACATGTTGTCTTAGGCATTCATAAAATGTATCCCTCGCTCAATGTAACGAAATGGTTGTTTGCATACCTTAAAAGGACAGATCAAAGGACATTCTTTACGAACCTTAATGCTGCTGGTTACAAAAAGCTGTTACTATGATGTTACCTGTGCTCATTTGTGAAATTTGCATTGGGCCAGTTGATTAGCGATATGTCTGGCTAAATGCTCTGGTCATGGCGATGCTGGTTCGAATTCATGGTTTGGCTCTATTTTTTTTAAATAATCCAGTCAAGGGTATACATTATTGTCTGAAAATTTGATTGTTTTAAAGAGTTTATCTTCCATTCAAAATAATTACCTTTAAAGTAATGTGTTTTATTAACAGTAACACACTTTTTTTATAGTTCAATTTTACATTATTTCCTTTTAGAAAATTAATGATCGGTTTTGTTCTACAACGTTAAGCTTTTATACATTTTGCGTTTGCGTTTGATCGTTTATATTATATTTTAATATGTCTTACTTAAGCTAAAGTTTGAGTTCAAATATTTTACTGAAAACTGTAAAACCCTTATGCAGATCATACCGGTGTAGTATCCCGAATTCTGAAAATTTATATTCATGATATTTGAGTCGTACACTTTTTTGTAAGTAGAGCCAAAAGTTTATTCATTGTGTCTATGTGTCTGTCAGAAGATCTGCAATTACGTTAGACTCTCACATATAAGTACTTTCAAAACAACAAAATACACATAAATCGCTACGTTTATATAAAATGCAAGCGCATTAAAAAGAGATATTATACATGATCACTCATTTATGTAACTATAGACACAAATATTGTTAAGGGCTTACCACACTCCCCCCAATCACGTCCATCGATAAAAGAAAATTATCAAAATCTCAATAACGGCAAAAAGCCGTTTAATGAAACGTTGCACAAATGTATGTTATTATGCTTCCTGTGGTTTAACTTTTATACTGATTTTTTTTTGTTTTTAAGAAAATTCGATTCAAACCAATTGTTTTTGATACCTTGTAATGCCCAAAGAATTATAGGAGGATGTATTGTATAACTTCTTGATTATTGAAGAAAAAGATTCCTTGTATGGTCTACTTTATGAAAACGGCTCCTAGGTAGAACTCGCTTCTTCTTTATCATTTCAATAAATTATTATGGTCAGAAAAAAACAACAATATCACTTGTGTTCACTAGTAAAATTATGTTCTTTTGTGAGTTTTTTTTTAAATAAAAATAAGGAAATATGCATAATCAGGAATCGCCACACTAACAAAACACAGCCTGTCCACGCATCGAATAAGAGGAGAGGAAAAGGGAGCATGTGTTTATAAGTATGTAAAATTCAAATACGACACCACAAACGAAAATGAGAACCATTGGAACGGTCAGTGGCAAAATAATTTGCCACTGGGGGTTTAACCCAGGTTCGAGGGTGCACCAACTTCACTCTTGTCCCAACAGGTTCTCGTATCAACAACAACTTGCTTTTTTGTAAGTAGAGCCAAAAGTTTATTCATTGTGTCTATGTGTCTGTCAGAAGATCTGCAATTACGTTAGACTCTCACATATAAGTACTTTCAAAACAACAAAATACACATAAATCGCTACGTTTATATAAAATGCAAGCGCATTAAAAAGAGATATTATACATGATCACTCATTTATGTAACTATAGACACAAATATTGTTAAGGGCTTACCACACTCCCCCCAATCACGTCCATCGATAAAAGAAAATTATCAAAATCTCAATAACGGCAAAAAGCCGTTTAATGAAACGTTGCACAAATGTATGTTATTATGCTTCCTGTGGTTTAACTTTTATACTGATTTTTTTGTTTTTAAGAAAATTCGATTCAAACCAATTGTTTTTGATACCTTGTAATGCCCAAAGAATTATAGGAGGATGTATTGTATAACTTCTTGATTATTGAAGAAAAAGATTCCTTGTATGGTCTACTTTATGAAAACGGCTCCTAGGTAGAACTCGCTTCTTCTTTATCATTTCAATAAATTATTATGGTCAGAAAAAAACAACAATATCACTTGTGTTCAGTAGTAAAATTATGTTCTTTTGTGAGTTTTTTTTTAAATAAAAATAAGGAAATATGCATAATCAGGAATCGCCACACTAACAAAACACAGCCTGTCCACGCATCGAATAAGAGGAGAGGAAAAGGGAGCATGTGTTTATAAGTATGTAAAATTCAAATACGACACCACAAACGAAAATGAGAACCATTGGAACGGTCAGTGGCAAAATAATTTGCCACTGGGGGTTTAACCCAGGTTCGAGGGTGCACCAACTTCACTCTTGTCCCAACAGGTTCTCGTATCAACAAACAAATGCAAGTTGTATATTATTAGTTAAGGTAAGTTCCGCTCATAATTTCTTTGTTAGTAAACCTATTCTCTTTTCCTCTTGTCTGGCTGTGTAGGGTGACTGTGGCCATTCCTGATATTATGCTTATTTCGCGTTAAAAATGGCAACACACAACTGTTTATAAAGATACCCCGTTATGTAAAGTAAGTTCCCTTTGCAATTAAAGTCGCGTGAGTCTGATCGAAATTATTTACGTGATGTCGATGGCTTTTACAAAAGGGACAGCTATTTTTATGTTGACATATGCATAAGAATATTAGCATTTTTAAAACTGTTCACCCAGACATCAAACCGTAGCACAGGACAGCGTTTTTCATGGAAGAACAGAGTCCGGTGAATGTTTGCGAATCCGGTGAATTCGCAAACTTAGCTACCCTTTTAAAGCGTCCTAGACTAAATGTTTTTTCTTTAATATATAGTTGGGGGTCTAATAATAAAACGTACTAAGTTTTGAACCAATATCTCTAAAAACGAGTGAGCTATCGAGTCCCAAACACCAAAATCGCCATGGCGATTTCGGAAACGCCACGGCGATTTTACGTCGCCATGAAATCCCCATGGCGATTTTCCGCAATAAATTTGAAATGGCGTTATTTCCCCATGACGATTTCGTCGGAAAAATAAAATATTAATAATTTGACCTTTTTAAGAATATGTGGGTCCTATATGTTTTAAACAGTGAAGTGCGTCCACTTCTGAGAAAGTCTATTTTTTTCGCCATGTTAAATATGGCGAAATATCGCCATTGGGAAAAATCGCCATCTTAATTATGGCGGAAAATCGCAATGAATTATATGGCGGAATTTCGCAATAAGATAAATGGCGATTTATCCTATAAATGTTTTGGCCATATTTTAATATTATGTCACTTATATCATGAGGGATTTTAATTTTCGCTCATTTCAGGCTAAGGAAATTTCGCAACATAAAACCTTACGAAATCAAACCATCATCTAATCTTATGAAAATAGTATGCCCGCGCGAAACAATATATGCCCGCGCGAAAATATATGACTTATGCGCGAAATTTGATTCTCGCGAATTAAAATGAAACCTTGCGAAATCAAACCATCATCTAATCTTATGAAAATAATATCCGTTCGCTGATGTATGCCCGCGCGAAACAATGTATGCCCGCGCGAAAATTTATGCCTTATGGGCAAAATTTGATTCTCGCGAATAAAAATGGAGTCTTATAATTGGAATAACACCAATTCACGCTGGATCTCTTCCTGGTTTTCTCTTCATCTGATGGGGGAGCCTCATAACCGTGAGAAATCGGCCTATTTGTGGCTTGTTTGCAATAATAACATGTCAGGAAAGCGATTTCATGCCTATATCTTGTTTTGGTAGAGGCGTACTAGTTCCGGAACAGCGGATATATATTTTTGGCACCGTATTTTCGATCATACCGCGTTTAAAATGGGTATGTTCGGTTAGAGATCAGTAATTTTCTTACTACTAAGTTAACCCCCAATCTTCTGTGTGTTTTTAATAGATGAAATGCAGATCTTTACAGCAATATAATTATGGTTGCCAAGAAAATTTAATTAAGGTGATAGAAATCATGTTAAATATCCACTGAGAAATCAGTGTTAAATGTACATTGAACATTAGGGAATTTAACATTGAGGTCTATGGGAATTGGATTTACTTACTAGGTTCAGCCGAAACCACAGCATGTGCTGTTGCAATTTGACATGCGCTGTCCGTACTCACAAATGTCCTGTTAGCGTCCACTGTATATCCGGAACTTAACATGAGAGTACGCTGTATATAATGGATCACTCATGTTCACCAGCTCGGGAACGAGTTCGTCCTTTTTAGTTGGTAATTTTCGAAAGTACGATAATTAGTGACTACACGATAAAGCATTAAAACCACACTCAAAAAGGAACATATTTCAACGGTCCTGACAATCAAACACAGCCCCGGCCTAAGGCTTGGACCTACCATAGAAGAGTCTCGACAGTACACGACCGCTTGAAACCCTCTTGCTGAATGAGTTTATTCCTGAATATAAGATTGAAACGATAACACAACGCTGTGATTCTGATATTTTTCTCCCGATTGAAAATTTTTCATACTGTGGTATCATTATATTTCGTGGTGTTTAAATTTTCGCGTATTTCGCGCTAGGGTACATGCGCGAAATCAATCATAGAATATCGAGTCTTATTGGAATAAAACAAGTGCGCAATTTAAACGCGCGCGAAAATGTCAATAAGTCATTGCGCAAAATTTGATCCCCGCGAAATTTAATGATTCAACAGTACTGATATACAGTGGAATCGCGATAACTCGAAACCCGATAACTCGAAATGACGGTTTAACTCGAAGTCGGCCGCCGTTCCCGTCAATTTTCCTTATATATTCAACTTAAAAAAAGTTGCGATAACTCGAAACGCGATAACTCGAAATTCGCGATATCTCGAACATATTATTAAGTCCCTTGAATAGGAATTAAGAACAATTTAATCGCGATAACTCGAAGTACATTTACTGACACGGTTTTTTACACCTCCCGCTAGGTTGTTCGAAGTCTTTTGTTTATTGCAACTTGTCAACAAGAGTTGTTAGTGGCACTTCATTGTAATGATATGAATGTGAAGCAAACAATAAGAGTGATTTGTCTCAAATTAGTGTCAAACAAACATTTGGAGTTGTTAATATTTCTTTCTATAAAACGTCCTTTAGTTTTCTGAATGGCACGATGGAATATTTTGAGTGTAGGTCATACAGTGAACACGAATTGTCAATGTTAAATAATATACACCGAACTCTACTTCGAGACAAATTAGACCATTTGAGCAAGTTGCGTCAAAGTTCTCTAGTCGAATTCTGTGACTCCCGTGTTGCTTTGTAATAGTGTATTTTGTCGCATGTCATGATCTGTAGTTGCTCTTAATTAAATGTGTACTGGTTGTTTTAATTCATAATTTATTGTGAATATATCTGCATGTATGTCTCTTGTTGGTACAATGATATGTGTTAACATTTGTTAAAATGTTGTTTCTTCATCGATCTTTTTGTGTATAATCATGAAAATAAAACTGAGTAATAAAATAATTTAAAACATAATCATCTTGTTTTATTAAGTAAACTTTACGACAAACACTTGTTACGTACGTACCGTATGGTGTTGTAATAATTGCACGTCGTTACTTTCTAAATACTCGCATGGTATTCTGGAAAAGTCAAAGTCGCGATAACTCGAAGTTCGCGATAACTCGAAGTAAATCGTCGGTCCCTTGGGACTTCGAGTTATCGTAATTCGACTGTACATATGGACCATAACCCTGGTTTTAATAGCCATGGCCATACGCAAAACCCCAGGTGCACAACTACACGTGATTGTCGACATACCTGTATTTTTTATAATCATTGTGGCTCTCATACTTTTTGGGTTAGGCGCGGCACAGATTTTCAAGGTAAATCTATTATTATATATTGAAATACATAAGGGGACAGCTCTTTTTATATTGACATAGCCGGAAGCAAAACTCCATGTGCACAACTACACATAATGGTCATCACATGTAAAGTTTCATGATTGTGGCTTACATAATTTTTGGGTTACGCGCGACAAAATAGTACGAGTAAAAAATTGTACTGAAATACGTAAGGGACCAAAACTCTGGTTTTAGAAGGCATGGCCTACAGCGAAACCCCAGGAGTACAACTACATACCACGGTCAATATGCCTGTAACATTCCATTACTGTGACCTTAAACTTTTCGTGTCATGTAAAACACAAGATAACATGCTGAATACATTTTTTGAAATGCATAAGGGGCCATAACTCTGATTTAGTTGGGCATGCTCAGAATCAAAACCCAAGGAGCATAACTACACATTATTTTGAATGCTACCTGTTTAGATTCATGATTGTGGCTCTTCAACTTTTTGAATTACGCATGACACAAGATTACATGGTAAATGTATAATACTGAAGGGGTCATAACTCTGGTTTTAGCAATCAAAACTGAAACCCTGGAGAACTAATTTTGTACTGAATTTACTAAAAATCAAATTCTGAATATAAAGAAAAGCGTTTATTGATCAAACGATATAATTTAAACGAGAATTCGTTGAATTATTTCAGTAAAATTCGGGTGCGCA
This sequence comes from Corbicula japonica, assembly GCA_038501625.1. Taxonomy (NCBI): domain Eukaryota; kingdom Metazoa; phylum Mollusca; class Bivalvia; order Venerida; family Cyrenidae; genus Corbicula; species Corbicula japonica. The sequence goes on along the minus strand of JAZAYU010000424.1, from coordinate 350,512 downwards.
TTTCACGGTACGACAAATCTAAGGGGAACAACTTGTGTTAACCGATGACGTCATTGGATCGCAGTTCGCTATGATGGGTATCTGTCGCGTATTGTATAACATAGTAAATGTGTCAATAACGTTATCCTGTGTACGTAACTTTTCTATTATATGAATTTTGCATTTCCACATAATTTTTGCAAACACTAATATCCACTCCGATGCTTCTGCGTCTTTCGATCGGCGTTCGGAACTTAATAATAGCGTCTTTGTACAAGCTCGTAAGATTTATAGGCTAATATTATTAACGGGGGACATATTAGTGATTCGCATTGTATTTGCACGAGTTGTGCATGTCCAATATAGTGCCACATGTTTAGATACTTATCATGGTCTTGTTCCAATTTTTCCAAAACACAAGTAGTCCGATTATGACGATTCAATATCTGTAAATCACAGCTACGGAAACTATATATTCCATGTAGACATTTCGGCGGATAACTGTGCAAACATTTTAATTGGACATGCAATAAATGTAGATGTACGATTAAGTTAACTTACAGTTTCATTTAGCGTTTATGCATACTGATCATGCGAAAATTAACTAAAACCGTTCCGTCGCTATATCCTTGCGGGGATGGTTCTTAGTTAATGCGTTCGCTAAAACGGTTGTTTTTGGGTTGAGTAATAAAAATAATATACTATTTTCATTTTGTTAAGTAAATACATCATGTCCGACTAGGCTTATTATACAGCGAACTGCAAAGAATATACAGAATACTTAAAAACAACAAAGGTATGCCTATTAAATATAGGTTAACCCCGTCACTTCCCTATTGTATCCGGCTATGGCTATATGCACTGGAAAATTAATAATTCTGCGCTTAGCAAATAGGCGTTTTATACACAATATCAATAATATTATGTGTTGCTTTCCTAAATCTGGTTTTAAATGACAACGATACAGAACTCGAAAAGTCTCTTTATTGTTTTAGTAAAAATTAAGGCGTATTAAGAATATGCATTTCAGAAATACTCGTAAATCCTTCTCTAATCAAGACAAATAATGTTAACTGATTATCTATAAAAGCGCAAGGTACTAGTCCCTGTTCTGTTTTACTGTTTTATTAGCATAAGTAAATTGTAAGGTATATTGTAGCTCTGAATACAGTTTTAATGTTGTATTATATTCTTCACGAAAACATATATTATTCGTTAACGGGTTATCTAATCTGCAGATTAAATTAAACGTGTTCAATTTTTTAAAAAAATTTAAAAAAGGCATCATTTTAAAAGCGTTATTTTTCTTAATAATGACATTTTAATTCAAAGAAAGGTAACAGGCCACTGGTCCAGTGATCGCTTATCAAGCGATAAGTGAAACTCCGCCTCTAATATCGAGTGCGCATGCGTGAAAGATACCTTTCAAGTTCAACGACAATACGCGCTTAATAAATAAAATGTTGCTGAAAATCTTAAGATTAAAAGGAAGACTTTTATACTGAGCGAACATGTGAAATAGGATTATATCAACGCAATGCATGATATGTATAAGTTTATTTTATATAAGCAGTACAGCTTACACCCTGAGGTTTCAGTTATTCACTCGCTTATATTCAAACGTATGGGATTTGTTTGATTTATCAGATATAAGCTTTGACATGTATTATTTTTATAAGTATAACGATTTAATCCAACTATTATTCACAGAAAACAAAATCTAAATCACATTAAGAAAAGCAGCCTCAAAAAAATGAAGCGAGTTTTTATTTCAAAAAGCATTTGTAAAGAAATATATTTAAGAAATTCAAGGAAAACTTACTTCCTGGTTCAAAGTGAAAGTGAAAGTGAAAGTAGGAAGTAAGTTTTCCTTGAATTTCTTGATACCCCTAACATTATTTTGATGAATTGGCACTAAACATTTTAGACCACCATATACTTATTTCAGGTATGATTTGCTTTGGTATATTGTTCATGAATTTCAGAGTTCTCATGCAAATGGTTTTTCTTTTGTTTTAGTATGTGCTGGGTAATTAGAACAATAATTAGACTAATTTGAGCTTGCAAACATTTACTACATCCATAGCTAAATATATTTCTTTACTAAAATCTAGGTGGCAATAAGTATTTCCCCCAAAATTCTTTTTTTTGTAAGTTTAGCCTGTCTTCGCAATTTGCAATGTTTGCGATACCTTAAATACAGAAACAGTTTAACAGTAACTGGTCTTGCTTTCCTCATACATATTTCTCCATCTTCCATTGGCCACCAACCAAACTTAAAATAATAAATTTAACAAATCACAAATAAATCACAAATAAAAAGTTTTGTTTTAATTATTTTTAATTATGTATGGGCAGTATGAGAAAAATAAATACATAGTTATTTGAAAACGAATGAACAGTGCATTATACTTCCTACAAAATCGGTAATAATCCTTGGAGTAAACGATCGGTAGATTATTTGGGTACTCAAGTACCAACAACATCCCTCAAATGGTAAATTAAAGTTTAATATAGAGTAAGTTTATTGTTTGCATAAAATTGAAATATTAAAGAGTTGATTGGTTTTCTTACCATAATTACTTACCACAATTACTGTTTGAAATGAAAACAAATGTGTATAACAAAGCGCTCTTAAATTAGACCTTAACGACATCAGCATCAGCACAACCAACAGCAGTAACAACGACATTAACAAAAACTATTAATTTAGATTTTCAAATTAACGAATTCGTCCTAACATATTCCTTACATCATCATTATCCTCGTCGTCGTCGTCATCTTTAACAATAACAACAACAAACATTATATAACGCTTAAATTAAGAAAAGAAAACTCTTAAAATCTAATGGCTTAGCCGGTGAATCTAGAGGTTATTTAAAAAATAGCGTTATCATTATCATTTTCATCAACAACAGAAACAACAACATCGTCTCCAGATTACGTTTAAGATTGCTTTTCGAAGAAATATTTTTTTAATTAGAACGTTATCATAAAACAAAATGACAAAACAACAACAACTGTAGAAAGCGCTTATTTGTTTTTTGTACAAGCTTGAAATATCTGTAATCATGTACATTGCAGAGCTAAATATTAACAGTATTCATTCTTTACTTTTGCTAAGATTGCCAAAAGCATGTTCTGTGTTCATTCTCAACATAGTCATGATAGTGTGTTCTAAAGGCCAATATAGTGCTGCTGTTATCTTGACTTATCAAATATTTAATCAAATCACACGTCCACTCAATAATTAGAATATCCGTGATATTAATAAATTTTCCACTTGTAGGCAATAATCAACGGGAAAAACTTGACATCGGGTGCGCTAATTAAATCAGTAGTTGGCGACTCGTAATTTTAGCAAAGGTCCTCTTGTTTTACTATCTTGTTACATAATCTTATTAGCAAGGCGCGGGTATTGTCAGCTGGGGGTTTGATAACTGATTAGGGATTAATTATGCTAAATAATTGTCACAGTGTTGATTCGTAAAATTTTTATATGATTTTGACATCTCCGAGCTGAATTCGCCAGGTATAAAAATGAATTCAAAGTTAAATCAATATTTTAGAAAAAATGATTGTTAACAAGAAATTTTGCTTAAAATTGCAGAAAAGAAGAAACAAAAATCAAACCATAATTTTAACATCCTCGGAATATTTGATTGTATTGTGAAGTAAATTGAATCATAGTTACTTCAATCACAATACAATAGGATTTTATGTTAATGTATTTTGAGCGTGTTTGATATGGTATAAATGGAATTTAATGCGATATCTAGCAGTGCTTTTCGAAAAGGCCGTCCGAAGTTTGGACCGATGACATAAAACATGCGTAACTTCCTTTATAACATGGTAAACGCTCATCCTCGGAGACCCAGTGGTGATTCCGCTCACTACATCAACCCCTGGGACAATTAGCTAGAAAAGCTTTGAATCTGAAGCCGGAAAATCGATACGAAGCGTGATAGCATGCGGTCCAATCAGATAACCGCTCTCATGTAATTATCATTTTCATTGGTGATCTCGCTCATCCGAAAATTATGATGAAACCAATGAAATGAAAGTATTCGTTAAGCGGTAAATCGGATGAAATTCAACTAATTGTCCCAGGGGTGATGTAGCGAGCGGAATCACCACTGGGTCTCCGAGGATGGTAAACCCTTGCCTATCTAATATTATAGTCAAAGGAATCTTTTTATAACACATCTTGACCTACCGTACATACTTTAAGCGTTATTATATAAATCGTAGTGTATATTTACTTCTATATTAAAAAACTCACGATATTTTGGGAACACAAAAATGATATATCCATGTGTTTCCGATACCATTGTATATATATGTTACGGAAAACTATTTAATTTATTTTGATACATTCATACTGAGTCGTGAAATATTCGCTTTAACCAAATTATTCAATAATGCAAGGGATATAAACTTTAAAATCTACAAAGATACCATTGTATATATGTCATGTAATACAATTATTTATATTTTTGATACATTCGTACTGATTTGCAATCTTCTCTGTTAATTTTTAGGAACCATTTCTATTAATCTGTTAACCAGTGTTATGCTTTGCTTTACTCAAATATGACCGAATGTTGACTGAAAATTGTATGTATACAATTTTATGTCGAATTAACATAAAATATATGTTATATGTTGTGTTATATGTTAAATCCGATTATCACTTCAAGGAGAAAGAAAACTGTTACGCAGACATTTGTGTCAATACAAACTTGGCAAACATCTATGAACCGAATTTTATGCGACACATTTTAAGTTTAGAGCCCATACACAACAAAAGTAATAATATCTTACAAACAAATACATAATAAAAGAACATGCATAAACAAACGCACACTTTAGAGACGGACAAAACATTTAACTTACACAATTTGTAAATAATAACTGTCTTCTACAGAGTATCTTTTTTCTTCCATTTGCAAGCATAATCTAGTATTTTTTTTTGTAAATCATCTTATTTATGACACAACGATGTCATGCCTGATATAACAACCATCACGATTGTCAAACATCACCACGACGATGCATCATCACCACCACCACCACCACCACCACCACCACCACCACCACCACCACCATCATCATCATCATCATCATCATCATCATCATCATCACAACCACCACCACCATAAACTTCATCATCATGATCATTATCATCATCATCATCATAAAAAACAACAATCAAAAACAATAAAAGGAAAAGTCGATTACGATTAAATTAGCTTCCAAAGAAACGCCTCATTCTACAAAACCCCAAATAACAACATTAACAACTCAAGAAAACGCTAAATTATTTTTTCCGAAGAAGCCCTATGCTTAAAATATTGATCACTCTGCTAACCTGAATAGAATGAGTATTCGTTTTTGTTGTTGTTGTTGTTGTTTTTCTATGTTGTCAATAGCATCTTCTAGGTTCATCCATTAAATACTTTGTTTTAAATGCTAATATGTATTCTGGTGGTGGTACTGCTGCATGCCGATGACGATGAGAGTAATGATGAAGATAATGATGAATGTCAACGTCATTGATGATAAAAATAGGGAGAGAATAAAAACGATTAAAAATGAAAATAATTCGCCAGTGAAGATGTGATGATTATCAATCAGTTTATAGAAATGATGAAGTTACGCAAAATAAATGTCATATTCTTGTATTCTTATTTGATGTCAAAATTGAAAGTAAAACTTATTAATAAAAACGCATTCTCATAAGTTGATCAAAATATCACATTCGCAGCATATTTCCCGGGACATAAGATATCGTATGCTTAGATTCGCAGCATATTTCCCGAGACATAAGATAACCTTAATAATTTAAGTAAGCGATTATCAACATCGCGCGTGTCCGTCAAAAACCTGTTACCGGATGCGCTAATTGAATCAGTGGTTGGCGACGTGTTTTATGACCATGTTACATAATCTAATTAGCAAAGCACGGCTCTTATCAGATGGTGGCGTTATAATGGTCATTTTGAAGATCAATTGTACACTCAGTAAGAGGTTAAATATGAGTGTGATTTGTTAGGGTTAAAGTGTTGAAACCTTAGTTTTAAATTATTAATTTTAAAACAAACATATATTTTAAATATAAGAGTAAATGTTGAAAAGAAATGAACAAACACATTTAAGAAATGAAAGAAATCAAACTTTATGAAACCATGTTGGTCGTTTAAGGAACGGATGACAATTAACTTGCATAATGTGTAAAACGTTTAAAGTGCCCTTTTAAAGATAATCTTAACGTTTCTTCTACCATGTGTAAACAATGGATGTGGGGAGTTTTGTTTGTTACTTGTTTAAGTGACTAATGGGCAAAGGCGCTATTAAAGTTAAAAACTGTTGAATATATATTTTTAATTAATATTTTGTTGAAAACGACATGAGCATCTAACTAAAAAGTTTTACTGATATTTTCGTCTGGCTCTGCGTTTTAAATGCACACCTAAACCGCATGCAAAATTTTGACGCAACACCACCACCACCAACAACAATAACAGTATATTTCTACAAATAAATTCATCATAAAAGAACAAGCATAAAAGAAAACGGAAGTTTAAGGAACGATTATGGCATTTAACTTGGATAATGTGTTAACTTTTCAAAGAGCCTTTTATAGAAAATCTTAACTTTTATTCTGCCATTTGTAAGAATTAGGTCTGGGGATTTTGTTTTTGGAAGTGTTTTAAAGTGACTTAGGGGCCCATGCGCTATGATATTTAAGCACTGTTGAGTTAATATTTTGTATATGTTTTGTTGAAAATGACAAGCCCATCAAACAAAAAAGTTTCACAAGATGTAATATTTTCGTGTGGCTTTATGTTTTAAATGCACACAACGCATGCCCATGCAAAAGAGTGACGCAACAACAACAACAACACAACATTTCTACACATAATTTCAGCATGAAAGTACAAGCATAAAAAACGGATGTTTTAGGGACGAACAGGTCTGACCTATCGTGTTGAACTGTAAACTGCATATTTATTATCTTAACGTTTCTTCCGTCATTTGTAAGCATTGGTTATGTGGATTTTGTTTTGTTACTTTTACTTCTGTTACTGTTTTGTGACTGATGGGCCCAGCGCTCTCATCCTTAAGCACTGTTGGACTTAAAGTTTGTTATTGCTTTTTTAAAGACACGATCATCGAACATAAATGCTACATAAGCTGCGATATTTTCGTGCGGATCTTAGTTTTAAATACACACTAAAACGCATGCAAAATGTTGGCACAGTAAAAAAAAATATTTGAAACGATGACATTACACTCTCGGTTTAAAAGAAAACAAAAACTTTTAAGCAATCATATTTCATTCAACAACTCTAGATAACGCGTACCTTAGATCTAGGAAGAGCAGTTTTCGTCTTGAGATTACTTGTAACATAATGCCTTTTGATTGATGGTCATGATCATGATCATGATCATGATCATGATCATCATCATCATCATCATCATCATCATCACAACCATCACCACCATAAACATCATCATCGTCATCATCATCATCATCATCATCATCATCAACAACAACAACAACATCGACAACAACATCGACAACAACAACAACATTGACATCATCATCATAAAAACAACAATCAAAAGAAATGTAGATTACGATTAATTCAGCTTTCCAAAGAAAGCCTCATTCTACAAAACCATAAATAACAACATCAACAACTCATTAAAACGCTTTATTATTTTTTTTCCGAAGAAGCCCTATGCTAAAATATTTATCTCTCTGCAAACCTGAATAGAAGGAGTATTCGTTTTTGTTGTTGTTGTTGTTTTTCTGAGTTGTCAAGAGCATCTTCTAGGTTCATCTATAAAATACTTTGTTTTAAATGCTAAAATGTATTCTGGTGGTGGTACTGCTGCATGTTGACGGATATGACATTTAACTTGGATAATGTGTTAATGTGTTTTTCTGAGTTGTCAAGAGCATCTTCAAGGTTCATCCATACAATACTTTGTTTTAAATGCTTATATGTATTCTGGTGGTTGTACTGCTGCATGCTGATGACGATGGGGTAATGATAAATGTCAACGTCATTGATGATAAAAATACGAAAAGAATAAAAGCGATTAAAAATGAAAATACTTCGCCAGTGAAGATGTGATTATTACCAATCAGTCTATAGGAATGATGAAATTACGCAAAATAAATGTCATATTCTTGCTTTCTTATTTTATGTCAAAATTGAAAGTAAAACTTATTAATAAAAACGCATTCTCATAAGTTAATCAAAATATCACATTCGCAGCATATTTCCCGAGACATAAGATATCGTATGCTTAGTGTCCAGTGACTAAAGGAGCGTTTACATGAAGTTCGGCAACCTTAATAAATTTAGTAAGCGATTATCAACATCGCGCGTGCCCGGCAAAAACCTGTATCCGGATGCGCTTATTGAATCAGTGGTTGGCGACATGTTTTATGACCATGTTACATAATCTAATTACCAAGGCACGGCTCTTATCACCTGGTGGTGTGATTATGGCACTTGTGAAGATCAATTGTACACTCAGTAAGAGGTTAAATATGATTGCGATTTGTTAGTGTTAAAGTGTTGAAACCATAGTTTTAAAAATTAATTTTAAAACAAACATAGTTTTAAAATATAAAAGTGAATGTTAAAAGAAATGAACATACACATTTAAGAAATGAACGAAAAAAAAAACTTTATGAAACCATGTTGGACGTTTAAGGAACGGATGACAATTAACTTGCTTGATATGTGTAAAACGTTTAAAGTGCCCCTTAAAGATAATCTTAACGTTTCTTCTACCATGTGTAAACACTAGATGTGGGGAGTTGTGTTTGTTACTTTTTTAAGTGACTAAGGGACAAAGGCTCTATTAAAGTTAAGAATCGTTGAATTTATATTTTAATAAATATTTTGTTGAAAACGACATGAGCATCTAACTAAAAAGTTTTACTGATATGTTTTGTCTGGCTCTGGGTTTAAAATGCACACCAAAATTGCATGCAAAATGTTGACGCAACAACAACAACAACAACAACAGTATATTTCTACAAATAAATTCATCATTAAAGAACAAGCATGAAAGAAAACGGACGTCTAAGGGACGGATATGACATTTAACTTGGATAATGTGTTAATGTGTTTTTCTGAGTTGTCAAGAGCATCTTCAAGGTTCATCCATACAATACTTTGTTTTAAATGCTTATATGTATTCTGGTGGTTGTACTGCTGCATGCTGATGACGATGGGGTAATGATGAATGTCAACGTCATTGATGATAAAAATACGAAGAGAATAAAGGCGATTAAAAATGAAAAGACTTCGCCGGTGAAGATGTGATTATTACCAATCAGTCTATAGAAATGAAGAAGTTACGCAAAATAAATGTCATATTCTTGTTTTCTTATTTTATGTCAAAATTGAAAGTAAAATTTATTAATAGAAACGCATTCTCATAAGTTGATCAAAATATCACATTCGCAGCATAGTTCCCGAGACATAAGATATCGTATGCTTAGTGTCCAGTGACTTAAGGAACGTTTACATGAAGTTCGGCAACCTTAATAAATTTAGTAAGCGATTATCAACATCGCGCGTGTCCGGCAAAAACCTGTGTCCGGATGCGCTTATTGAATCAGTGGTTGGCGACGTGTTTTATGACCATGTTACATAATCTAATTAGCAAGGCACGGCTTTTATCAGCTGGTGGCGTGATAATGGTCCTTTTGAAGATCAATTGTACACTCAGTAAGAGATTAAATATGATTGCGATACAGGGTTAAAGTGTTGAAACCAAAGTTTTAAAATATTAATTTGAAAACAAAGATAGTTTTTTTAAATATAAAAGTAAATGTTAAAAAGAAATGAACATACACATTTAAGAAATGAAAGAAAAACAACGTTACGAAAACATGTTGGACGTTTAAGAAACGGATGACAATTAACTTGCATAATGTGTAAAACGTTTAAAGTGCCCGTTAAAGATAATCTTAACGTTTCTTCTACCATGTGTAAACATTAGATGTGGGGAGTTTTGTTTGTTACTTTTTAAAGTGACTAAGGGGCAAAGGCTCTAGTAAAGTTAAGAACCGTTAAATTTATATTTTAATAAATATTTTGTTGAAAACGACATGAGCATATAACTAAAAAGTTTTACTGATATTTTCGTCTGGCTCTGGGTTTAAAATGCACACCAAAATCGCATGCAAAATGTTGACGATACAACTACAACAACAACAGTATATTTCTACAAATAAATTCATTATAAAAGAACAAGCATAAAAGAAAACGTACGTCTAAGGGACGGATATTGCATTTAACTTGGATAATGTGTTAAAGTGTTTTTTGAGTTATCAAGAGCATCCTCTAGGTTCATCCTTAAAATACTTTGTTTTAAATGCTAATATGTATTCTGGTGGTGGTACTGCTGCATGCTGATGACGATGAAAGTAATGATGAAGATAATGATGAATGTCAACGCCATTGATGATAACAATACGAAGAGAATAAAAACTATTAAAATGAAAAGACTTCGCCAGTGAATACGTGGTTATTATCAATCAGTCTATTGAAATGATGAAGTTACGCAAAATAAATGTCATATTCTTGTTTTCTTATTTTATGTCAAAATTGAAAGTAAAACTTAATAATAAAAAGCATTCTCATAAGTTGATCAAAATATCACATTCGCAGCATATTTCCCGAGACAGATCGCGCGTGTCCGGCCAAAACCTGTTACCGGATGCGCTAATTGAATCAGTGGTTGGCGACGTGTTTTATGACCATGTTACATAATCTAATTAGCAAGACACGGCTCTTATCAGCTGGGGGCGTGATAATGACCCTTTTGAAGATCAATTGTACACTCAGTAAGAGGTTAAATATGATTGTGATTTGTCAACAAAGCGTTGCAACCATAGTTTTAAAATATTAAGTTTAAAACAAACACTTTTTAAAATAGAAAATTGAATGTTAAAAAGAACTTAACATAAACATTGTAGAAATGAAAGAAAAAAAGTTATGAAACCACGTTGGACGGTTTAGGGACGGATGACATTTAACTTGCAAAATGTGTTAAACTTTTAAAGTGCCGTTTAAAGATAATCTTAACCTTTCTTTTAACATTTGTTAGCATTAGATGTGGGGAGTTCTTTTTTTACTTTTTAAAGTGATTAAGGGGCACGGGGGCTATTTTAATTAAGCACCGTTGAACTTATATTTTATTAAATATTTTGTTGAAAAATATAAAATTGAATGTTAAAAAAGAATGTACATAAACATTGCAGAAATGAAAGAAAAAACGTTATGAAACCATCTTGGAAGGATGACATTTAACTTGCATAACGTGTCAAATTTTTAAAGTGCCTTTTAAAGATCATCTTAACGTTTCTTCTACCATTTGTTAGAATTAGTTAGAATTAGATGTGGTGAATTTGGTTGTTACTTTTTTAAAGTGACTAAGGGGCCCGGGCACTATTATAATTAAGCACCGTTGAACTTAGATGTTATTAAATATTTTGTTGAAAACGACATGCGCATCTAACAAAAAAAAGTTGCATATGATGTGGTATTTTCGTCTGGCTCTGGGTTTTAAATGCACACCAAAACCGCAGGCAAAATGTTGACGCAACAACAACAACAACAGTATATTTCTACAAATAAATTCATCATAAAAGAACAAGCATAATAAAACGGGCGTTTAAGGGACGGATATGACATTTAACTTGGATATTGTGTTATTTTTTCAAAGTTCCTTTTATAGATAATCTTAACTTTTCTTCTGCCATTTGTAAGCATTATATCTGGGGATTTTGTTTCGGGACTTCTTTTAAAAGTGACTAATGGGCCATGCGCTATCATATCTAAGCACGGTTGAGCTAATATTTTTTGAAAATGACATGCCCATCAAACAAAAAGTTTCATAAGATGTAATATTTTCGTGTGGCTCTATGTTTTAAATGCACATAACAAATCACATGCAAAATAGTGACACAACAACAACAACAACAACAACATTACATTTCTACAAATAATTTAAGCATGAAAGAACAAGCATAAAAAACGAATGTTTAAGGGACGGACATGTCTGACATATCGTGTTAAACTTTAAACGTCATATTTTATTATCTTAACGTTTCTTCTGCCATTTTGTAAGCATTAGGTCTTGTTTTGTTTCTTTTTAGTGACTGATGGCCCAGCGCTCTCATCATTAAGCGCTGTTGGACTTATATTTTGTTGTTTTTTTGAAAAATGACATGATCATCAAACATAAATGCTATATAAGCTGCGATATTTTCTTGTGGATCTAGGTTATAAATGAACACTAAAACGCACGCAAAATGCGTTAAGCCGAGTTACACATGATATTATGTCTCTTTTGTTTCTTCTGTTGCTACTTCTGCTGCTAATGTCGGTCATTATCATCATCATTCATGAAAACAGATGAGGGTTTGAAATTGTGCACGACAATTCGTCGAAAGACACTTGATAGAATACGACAAATGACAGAAAGGACACGTGATATAATGCGACAGTTTAAAGAAAGGACACTTGATAGAATTGTATTTCCGTCGAATTTTGTCGAAAATTTTCGACGAGTCTTCGAAAACTCCCAGAATTGAAAATGAAAGTATAAGCGGGGTTAAAATGTGTACCGGAAGTACTGATGAACGGCTAGTTCTAAAATGCGGCCCCGATTGAACTTGATTTCCGATTCTTTTAAAATTCTGTTATCGAGGTTGGTAATCAACCTCCCTTTACAAGACCTTAATTCGCACTTCCAGTACGTTTAACCAGTTTTATCATCACTTTTGTCTTTACTAAATATGTATCCTTCTAACGAGAGTCTTTTCCACCCCTAGAACTAGTAAAAGAACTAGGTGACTTTTCCATCTTCGACTACAGAATGAACAAGACGAATTGACAAGTTTTATAATTTTATTGCATAAAAAGAAATCAAAAACAGTTCACTCATTTTTTCTTCGGACATAGCGTTCACACTTACCATAGTAATTGTGCACGGTCATTAACAGATTAAATGGTCAAAGTACGAGAACATATTACAATATAAAATTAAATCAAGTTGAACACTCATTCGTAACAAAGCCCTGCTGCGACACTTGGTCGAACCAAAACATTCATCACAATTATTCGGTCAAGTGTCGCAGGTAAAAATATTTTTCGACAATGTGTCGTATTCTATCAATTGTCTATTCGATCAGATGTCTATTCTTTGAATTGTCGTATTCTATCAAGTGCCTTTCGACGAATTGTCGTAGATCCGGTTTGAAATGAAATTCAGAGCCTGTAAAAGTTGATGTTATTTTCAATCAGTCGATCAAATTTTTATTCGTTTTATGTACCTGTATTTTTATTTGTTCTCAATTTTAATTAAAGAAATACATTCATATTACTCAATAGTTGTTCCAGTTAAACTGGTAAAAATCTGAATAAAAACATGATAATTTAGTACATAATTTCATAACTGAATTGTCGGTTTTGTCATCGAGTACGTCGAGTAATGAAGAGTAATGAAGAAAAAAGAATCGATGCGTCAAACTGATGTTAATTTTGGAAAACATTTTTGAACAGTGAATTTGCGACTGATTTAGTGTCCATCTTCAACACATCTTATGAAAGTTTAGTTGATCAAAAATTGCTTCATTGTATGAAAAACTGCTGTAAATCACAAAATTTTAATGACACTAAGCGTAAATATTGGTTTGTACATAGGGAAACATAGTAGCGGTTAAACAAAATATTTGTGTACATATTTACATATGAAATCTTGAAGGTTGGATATATATTTAACCACCAATATAACTTATGCAACTTGGGTGTAAAAATAATCAAGATTAACATAAATACATCAATGCTTGAAAATAATTCTGGTCAATTGTTGGAAGTGTTGATGTTTTATTAGAAATATTATTTTCTTATTGCAGCGCCACAATTTTCATCATCTATGTCATTAACAACAACAACAACAACTCTAGAAAACGCTTAATTCAGTTTTCTGAAGAAATATTATTTCACAGTTAGAAATTCATCATCAACAACAACAACTCATAATGACGCTTATTATAATTAAGTTTTCCGAAGAAACACTATGATTAAAATATTTTGTAATTATGCATCTGGTTAAGCTGAATATTCAGAGTATTCATTCTTGTTGCTTTTTAATATTTATTATTTTATTATTTTTATTATTATTTTATTATAAGCTATTATTTCTGATTTCCTATGTTGTAAATATGAATATGTGTTGTCATTTTCATAAAGTAGCCGTAGTGACTAAAATATTGCAAATATATACAGTCTGAATGAAAATGAACTGGATGTTCACAGGACCGTTTAACTTAAGCTGTCAATCATTAGCTGTCAATCATTACCATTCTGTCTCGCTTGAGCACACGGAGGCTGCAGGAGGGGCATCGCGCAACGCTTGACAAGGGATCACTGCGACAGAGGCGTTTATATTCATTCGAAGTAAAATGTTCTTATTAGGAAAACTTTTTTTAACGTTTTAGAAGGCTACGTTCGTATATTCTCTTTGTGAAAGATGTAAATAAGTTGAACATATTCTGTGAATTTGACATCTCCATAACAGATTAAAATCATTTTTTGAAGAATATAAACGGAGTTTTAGAGACAGTATTCTATATTTGTACTTAAGCTTAGTAAATTTCAGAAGATGACTGTCTCAAACAATTGAGATATCATTCGCACAAAGGAGGTTGCTTTTATTGCTTATAAATTGTACAAAACATGATATTTTATATTCTTCGTAAATTAGTTACATTTTAGAACGAGGTAATGTCCATTTGAAATAGATAGGGACCAAACTTTTCAAGGTTTTAATCACGCATACATGTATTGTATGGTTGAAATTGTGTTTCGTTGAATGGAACTGGAGTTTTCTAAAATCTTTGGAATTTTATTTCTATGATTCTCTACTTACGCATCATTAATGGTTTACCAGATGTTATTGTAGCCAATATATTCATGTTTGTTTTACTGTAGAATGAACACACCTAAAGATTTTCAAACTTTTCTTATTTTTTTTAAACTACACTATGTTAGTAATTAATAATAGTAGTAATAATAATAATAATAATAATAATAATAATAATAATAATAATAATAATAATAATAGTAATAATAATAATAATAATAATCCCTTTATATTAAACCTTCAGAGAATGATTTACTTTAGATTTTTTTCGAATAGTCTTATTTTATCAAACATTTCTTGTTTCAGTATGAACTACATACTGCTAGTAATAATTAAGGAATATTTACATTCCTATTGATTTCTTCGTTTAAAAAAATTCGGTTCATTTTGCATGAACCACATGACCCGTAATGACGTCAGTAACGTCATGGCTGTTACTATTGAAAACTCCCACGTATTACTCCCCCTTTTCACTTAATACTAATTTTTGAAAGCGTTCGACTTAAGATTATGTAAAGAAAAAAATGAATAAAGTGTAAATATAAGTAATGATTCTTATTTTGGTGCGGTTCATGCAGATTGGACGTGCACGCGAGAGCTGGCAAATCCATAAAGCTTAGCGCGCTTTATGGTAAATTTGGTAAATTAGTAACAGCCATTACGTTACTGACGTCATTACGGGTCATGCGGTTCATGCAAAATGAACCGAATTTTTTTAAACGAAGATATCAATAGGAATGTAAATATATAAGTATGTACCTGAACTAAACCTTACAACTATAAAAATTTAATATACAAGATTTTCAATATTAAACGCAAATCTTTTTTTTTTCTCCAAACAGAACCGATGTATTTTAACGTCATGTACTGTCATATTCCTAAAAAGAACGAGCATTAATAATAAAAGTTATCATGAACCTTCGAGCTGTTCTGATTTATCATGGCACAAAGAAGAATAGATTTAAATTTTAAATTAAGTCAGATAATCGTTATCGTCATTTTGAAATCGTTTCCAGCTTCACGCATATTTAATGGTTGAAATTATGTTTTGTCAAATCGAACTCCAGTGTTGTAAATCTTTTCATTTGTTGAATTACCAATAAATAGCTTCAACTGATAATGTAGAGATTAATATTGAGTTTGCCTTCGGGCGACGAACACAAAGGTACCGAAGCTTGTAAGTGATGTAATTTTCGGAATGTGGTGCATTATTAAAGAATGAAGTTGTGACCGATTGTTCGAATGCTTAATTTACATTTTCGAAGAAATGTTTTCGTCTTCGTCTAAAGGCAGCTTGCTTGTATCATAATTGGTTGCTACCCATCATCATCATCATCATCATCATCATCATCATCATCATCATCATCATCATCATCATCATCATCATCATCATCATCATCATCATCATCATCATCATATCGACAGATTGAGAATAATTCCAAAATTCACCGGCTTATCCTTTTCATTTCAAATAGATTTTTGTTGTTCGCCATTTTTATTATAAATGATGATGATCATTATCATCATTATCATCATCATCATCAGCAGCAGCAGCAGCTGTAGCAGCATACATACGATCATGAACACTACGGTTTGTTGAGAACGAAACCATTTTCAAGTTACATCATGTTCATTGAAAAGCTAAAAGTTGATGTAGCAGAAGTAGTAGTGTAGTAGAAGTAGTGGTATTATTAAAAGTAGTAGTTGTTATTGTCGTTTATAAGGATGATGATGCGTTTTTAAAACTGTTAAAACAGCAACAGCAGCAACGGACAAACGATCGTGCAAAACAGGGATGATGATGATGATGATGATGATCATCATCATCATCATCATAAAACAATAACAATAACTTCTGATAACATCATCATCATCATCATCGTCATCGTCGTCGTCATCGTCGTCATCATCATCATCGTCGTCGTCGCCGTCATCATCATCATCATTAGCATCAACCTCATCATCAACAACAACTCTAGATCACGTTTTATTTAGCTTTCCGAAGAAATGATTTTGCCACAGACCGTGTTTTACATGACCATATTCCCGTTGCTGCTGTTGCAAAAACTGCTGCTGATGATAATCATTATCATCATCATCATCAACAACAACAACAACGAAGACAAGAACAACAACTCTTAAAATCAATTAATTTTGCTTTGCGGAGTAATGATTTCGTTCTAATTAAACCTTGTTTTACATGAAATTAGGTCCGTTGCTGCTGTTGCTAGTGCTGTTGTTTATGATGAAAACGATTTGAAATAAAATGGCTTGAACGATAAAATTTAATATCAACTTTGCCTCCAGGCAGCAAACATAAAGACACCGAAGCGTGTAAATGATGTATTTTTTGGAATGTGGTGTGTTATTGAACAGTGAATTTGTGACCAATTGTTTTAATTTGTTTCCATGTTAAACTTTCTACTGATCTGGTATGTCGATTGATCACAGCTGTTTCCTCGTTTGAAAAAAACTGAAATCAGTGTCTTTAAACACAGATTGCAATAACCGCAAATAATGATGCAATTTATAAAATATATGTTTAATCTGTTAGTTTATATTTTCAATAAAATTGAAATCTCTAAGGATGGATTGCTGATCTTACCATTGTTACTAATTCAAATAAAAAAAGAAAATGCCTGTAACATAATGTTTTCCTTTGGACGTCAACACCACCACCACCACATCATCATCATAATTATCACAAGCATCATCCTCATAAGCAGCAGCTGCATCGTCATCAACAACAACAACGCTAGATTTCGCTTAATTTAGCTTTTCAAAAAATGATTTCGTTCTGAACAAACCGTGCTTTACATGACCCTATGTTCGTTACTGCTGTTGCTACATCTGCTGCTGATGATGATCATTATCATCAACAACAACAACTCATAAAAAACGCCCAATTTAGCTTTGCGAAGAAATGATTACGTTTTCATCATAACGTGTTTTTCATTATCATCGGCAAGCATTTTTATTTTTTATATAGAATAAAGTTCCTTAATTGTGTTAAGATAAGCAATCAAACAGTGCATCTCAATTTCAAGAACACATGACTTGTCCCCTGGGACTCGTAAGTTTTAACTTAAGTCGCCTTTTGTTAGCTGTAGTGCGCGCTTGATTCTCGCAATAGCTGGACGCTTCTCTTTCCCTCCCTTGTTATGGTTGTTATAACTATGAATACTATTCTCAATGAATCCAACGATTAACTTTACAAAAACAAATTTGTGTGTCTTCTGATATTATTTGATATGCTTTTGTGTAATTTTCTATTCGCTCATTTATTTTTGTATGATTATGATTATGTAATTCCGACACGCTTATATGCACTTTTTTGAATTCAGATACATGTTTGGTAGGTATTAGTCTTTACTGTAGTATCATTTATTTTCGCTGGGACGAAGAGTCGCGCGGGAATAAATTCGCGCAGTTGTATATTGCTATTCAGATATATTAAATATTGTAATTTCGCTTGTTTTTAAATTCGCGCATTTACCTTAGCGTTAAATACGCGTATTTTTTAACCTGTGCGTAATATAATGATAACACAGTATTTCAGCGCGCTTGCCTTAAATAATTTAAGTTTTGGAACATAGCTATGAATAAATGCTCCTAGTTCCCCCACCCCCATTTGTCTTGGTTGTTTGTTTATGCGGTTTCTAAATGCCAGCTGGAACAACCACAAACCGTTACAAAAATTTCGACAAGGAAAATGAATGTTACTCGCATTAAACAAAAGATCAAATTTAACAAGTTTAAGAGGTATTGAAACATTCAACTTTAATTTAAAACTTTTGAATTCATATCAAGCAAAAAAATGCGTTTAACAATAATTTTGATAAACCCCCGTCTGATCGATAATTTTATTTCAATTTTAAGCGCTTATATTAAAATAACTAAATAAATAAATACACTTAAAAAAGGACCATCAAAATCGAATGTTTTGATAGTAAGTGAGGGCTAAATACGTAAAGATCTAGTTAGATCGTACATTAAATACGTTATATGATTTGCTTATAAACAAAATTTTAAAAGAAACATTTAAAAGAGAACCACTACGTAATTTTAAAAATAAACATCAGTTTGTATGGACTCTAAATGGTTTTGAGGAGTATATATGCCGTGGACGACTGATTCAATGCACAAACATGAAACAACATTTAGTTGGAATTTCTGAACGTCGCGGAAAAAAAGTTATTTTTGATAGATGAAGCGACGTACTTTATATTTTTAACGCAAAATTATAGAAAATCTAGACCGATGACCTATCGTTTTATTTTTTTATTTGATGTTATATACGTCCAACAATATTTTATGAAAGAATGAAACACTTTAAAGACAGCCACCGCCAAGTGGTGCGTCTGATCCGAAACGTCATTCCCAAAATTTGGTTACCAGATATCGGGAAAGTGATTTTACGATATTATGCAATGTTTCAAGTGTTGTTTTTTTTTTTAATTTTCATTTTTTAATGTAGTTCGCGCCCAAATAAAATCAGCAACCCGTTAACTAGATAAAAATAAAATGATGATGATGATGACAGTGATGATGATGATGATGATGATGATGATGATGATGATGATGATGCAGCTGCTGCTACTGCAGCTGCTGCTGATGATGATGTCAGCATCTTGTTTATCAAAAGGAAACGCCCAAGTGCCACGCAACATGCGATTGTTTCATACAGTTTTAATCAGTCGAGACATAAAAATAATGTATAATGAAATATACGCAATAATAATACGTTACAAGAAAAAAGAAAGTACACGTAATGTACTTGGAGTTGCACCGTTACTTCAACTATTGGCATATCTAATAGTTTCAATATTATTTATGTTACAAAACATTTATAGAGAATAACTTGTCTGAGCAAACACGATGTTACATGTGTTATTAGAATTTAAATTCGTCTAATTTAACATCTACTGCGGTATCATTGAATTTCGCCGGGATGCCGCGAATGACATTTTCGAGCAGACATAAATTCGCGAAGTTGTATTATTCTTTATACGCAAAGTTATATTATCCTTTTAAGGCGCACTATAATGTTGTAAAATTTGGCTGGAATTTCATTTCGCGCAATTGCCCTGGCGCGTCATAAGCGAAACTGATAACGCAGTAACACAACGCTTACTTGCGTTTCGGCGCTTATATTATAATCAATAAAAAATACTCGAGCTACGATTAAGTTTTTTTCCGTCAGTGATACTCGGTGTGAAACCAGTGTTAATATGGTTAATTGGTTGTCCAGTCGACATCTGTCTGTTAGAAAGGCAGGCCTTTTATTGAATATTCTCATTGAAACATTTAAACAAACCTGTAGATTAAGTTTTATTATCCACGTTTAATCATGCCCAAAATGTTTGCGTCTATTAAGACTCTATATAGATTGCTACAATCTATGTAAACGCGAATTCGATATTGTTAAGTTTTAAAACACATTTTCAACTAAACTACATATTGTTATATTATTGAACATTCTAACACGAATTGGCGTTTTTCCCATTGAATTTGCTGTGAATTATTACACGATAATTCACCGCGCGTGGGCACGGCTATTACTAAATACCTGGCGGTATAAACTTATCACGTGACAATTGTATTTTTCGCTGGGATTTATTTTCGCGCATTTAAGAAAGCACATACTAATTTTTACCCGCGCGTAATATGATGATACCACAGTTATAGAATAATGTAATTTTATAAATTAAGATAAAACACTATAATTATTTTCCGCTATTTTGCGGCAACGTTAAGGTGACGTTAATGCGCCGTTAACGCGTCGTTCAGCTGCGCAGATAAATATCACTGGGGGCTTCGCCCCTCTTGATATATCCATACGCATCTGAACTCCGCCCCGTGAATTATCCTGCGATAATTCAACGGAAGCTATTGATTATTTCTTAAACAAACTCGTATTTAGAATGAAATCATGCCAATGTACCGTTGCTCGATATTTCAGGCAAGTTATACTATACCATGCTGTAGTTCATAATATGCGTTGAATTTTGTCTCAGAGTAAAAAAAATAAAATGCAGTTAGCTTAGGTAAATGAAAAACGCATGGTGTTCTGTTGCGGACATCGTTGTTTCACAGTGTTGAACCGTAGGCGAGAACACTAAAACGCGATAACACGATGCGAGATCGCGAAACACCGATGCGAGATCACGAAACGCGATGCGAGTTCGCGAAAGTAAGATGTACTAACGCGGTATTAATATCGCTCCTTCACGTCGTTATTTTGCGTTCTCGCATCGTGTTTTTCGCGTTTTCTTTGTCTCTCCTTTAGGGCAACGCGATCACGCTGCGAGATCGCAAAGGTACGATGCGAACGTGCGATATTGATATCGCGTCCTCGCATAATATTTTCTCGACACCTCATCGTTGTTTCACGAGTTCGCATCGTATTTTAGGGTTTTCGCGATATCGCCTTCTTATCAGAGTACACAAATTTAAAGATGTTTTCCAGCTGGTTAAAAAAGTTAGGGATCTAGACTAGATATAAACATTACCTGATTGGTGAATATAGCTAAAGAGGGAAAAAAAACACTTTTTAAAGCAGGTATTGTCTATTTCTGCAACTGTTTAAGAACAAGAAACCATGATCTAAAAGATTAAGAAAATGCGTTTGAAAGAATGCATATATATATATATAGGTTACAATGGTGTAGGAATGAGCCGGTAAAATCGCCCGCAATGCGAAGCCGCGATCACGATGATGAAAACGCAAATGCACGATGGTTTAACCACGATAGCACGATGATGAAAACACGAAGGCACGATGGAACGATCGAACGATGGTAAAAACGCGATGTAATATCGCGATTTCATAATCGTACCGCCGTCGTCTCACCATGGTGCCATCGTACCATCGTGTCTTCCCCATCACACCATCGTTGTTTCACCATCGTGCCATCGTTGTTTCTCCATCGTGCCATCGTTGTTTTATCATCGTGTCATCGTTGTTTTACCATAGTTCCATCGTTGTTTCTCCATCGCAAAATCATTTTCTCATCATTGTGCCATCGTTTTTTTACCATCTTACCATCGCCTTCCTGTAGTCATGCGCAGTAAAATCCGCTGATGTACATTGACGTACAACATCTTTCTGCTAAAATAGTAAATGTACATCAGCGGATTTTACTGCGCATGACTACCGGAAGGCGATAGTATGATGTTGAAACAACGATGGCTCAATGGTGAACCAACGATAGCACGATGATGAAAGAATGATTGTGCGATGGTGAAACAACGATGGCATGATGGTGAAATAACGATGGTTGCGGTTGTGAATCAACGATGGCACGATGATGAAACAACGATGGCAAGATGGTGAAATAACGATGGCACGATGGTGATACAACGATGGTACGAGGGTGAAACAACAATGGTACGATGGCAAGATGGTGAAACCTAGATAGTACGAGCGTACCATTGTGCCTTCGTGTTTTCACCATCGTGCCATCGTGGATTCACCATCGTGCCTTCGCGTTTTCATCATCGTGCCATCGTACCATCGTGATTTCACCAGTGAGTGCATCGCGGTAAAGGGAGAGAAAAAATGTATGTAAGTCCATACGGAACACCGTAGATAACCTTATCTAAAGGAAATCGCATTTATTCAGAAACGCTGATTTCTGTGTAACCATTTTTATTTATTTAAACATGTATGTACACAAATCCATAAAACAACACAAAAACAACAAAAATTGAGCCTCAAGTGGTATGTGAATATTGCGTCTACATGTAGACCTTATATATGGAATTAAATTGACACTCGCATATCTGGAGGATGTTTATGAGATTTTCAAGTCTAAAATCAGTAATGAATACAGTCATATAACTAAAGGACGTTGCAGTTTAAATCAACGTTCAAATTAAACAAATGAATTGGAACGTACACAATTATTTAACATCACGATAGTAAGAAGTCGTTCGATCTTGATGGAAAAAAGTATCACTATCTTGGCGAAATCGATGCCATAAAACAATTCAGTTTTTCGCCATAAATTTTATGGCTAAAAATCGCAATGAAATATATGGCGATTTTTAGCCATAAATTTATTGCGAAATTCCGCCATTTTTTTCATTGCGAAAAACCGCCATGGCGATTTTTAAAAATGAATTTAACCGCGATTTGAAATAGGGAGCAGTTCAATAATGATTCTAACATTACTTTTCAATGCTTATAAACGATTTCGGAAAAATGATTGAAAATCGCCATGGCGGAATAACGCCATTTCAAATTTATGGCTAAAAATCGCCATGGGGATTTCATGGCGACGAAAAATCGCCATGGCGTTTCCGAAATCGCCATGGCGATTTTGGTGTTTCAGACACGATAGCTCACTTATTTTTAGAGATATTGGTTCAAAACATAGTACGTTTTATTATTAGACCCCCCAACTATATATTAAAGAAAAAACATTTAATGTAGGACCCTTAAAAATGGTAGCTGAGTTTGCGAATTCACCGGATTCGCAAACATTCACCGGAATCTGTTAATGGTCATTTACTTAAAATCGTTTTAAATATAATTTAATAAACCAGAACACGCGACTTTTGACCTTAAAGTTTTGTTTTTCGAATGTTAATATTGTTGCGTTATTCAGAAATAATACTTTTTAATGACATGTTTAGAAGTGTCAATTTTTTAAGTTAAAATGCTGTCATTGAATTCATAATACCCCAGAAGAATTTCTAAAATTAGACATATATAATAAACACTTGTAACGAAGGTAACGGAAATAAAACAATTCGTTATGCGACGTAATATCCCGTAAAATTGACGTTGAACGCAAAGGTCGAACTACTTATTTTGATGAGATTGGAAATAATTCCTTTAATGGGTCACGCCACGGGAAAAAAGTTACATTCGGTCATATTTTGTTACATTTTAGTTGATACTATATTTGGATAGAAATAACAAATATCTTTTTAGTCTCTCATAACTAAGAAGTGATTTTCTTACTTATTTTTGACAATAAAATGATATATAAATGATGTACCCGTGAAAAATTACCGTCAGATAGTCCATTTTTGAATACACATCAAACAGAGTTCGCTTTTAATTTTATTAAAGATTTTCTTGTGTTTAATAAGCGAATGACATAATCCGTGATAGAAGTGTTTATTCATCCACATGTAAATCTTCAATAAAAAATAATTAATGTTTTGTTATGAAAAACGTATACCAAACTACCTTGTCATTGTTACTCAGAATACAAAAGTTTTTGCAGTAAAATCTCGGAAACCACAAACTCGATCATACATTGCATAACTTTCGGCAGCGTCTTTGGAAGAATATTTGCTTCAACAACTTTCGAAACTGAGGATCCAACAGGCCATACACGATTGGATTTACCACGTGATTGATAAAATACAGTCGTAGGAAGAAGAAATACACGGTTCTGCTGGTGTCAGATATCTCTTGTAAGACATCGTCATTTGCAATTTTTCCAACAAGTGATATGTAACACACTGTTGTACTAATAAACATCACTGTTAGAACAAGCATGATTTTTGTCTTAGTGTTCAGCCTAGTTCCTAATTGTGGTCTTGGCATTGATCTATTTTCAATATTTTTCATCCTACGCCGTACGTCCGTTTTACAATTCTCCGGAATGTAGTCAGAAAAATGATAAGTGTTCGTGACATGTCCTGAATCATCCAATCTCGAACTTCTGTTTGAGGATATGTTCTTGCATCTTGCATCATCTGTTCTTTTATGTCTCCCAGGTGTATCTTCAATATCGCTTAGATCTGGCTGCATCATGGGTCTATGGGCTTGTGGTAAAACACTTCTCTGTGCTTCCTCTTTATCCATTGTTAGTAACTCGTTTGACATTATTGTCTTCATTTTCAAAGCCGGGGTTTTAGTGGCTTGCCTCGAAGAACATTCTGAAAGTTCTGAACTACTTTCTTCTTGTTTCGTTTCGGATGTGGACACTGTGCTGGAAGGATTTTCATAAAACTTAGAATGTCCCACAATAAACGCGGAGGTTCGAGAGACTAATTTATTTGCCTGTTTGGAAAAAGCTCTGTGAATTGCTAGTTTCCTTACAATAAAGATATACAGCACGAACGTTGATGTAAGAGAAAAAGCACACAAAATGTACACTGAAAAAACGTATTGAAAGGGATGTTTCGTCTGTGCATAATTTTCGTCCTTTTCGCAAATCGTCACGGTAATTGAAACGTTTCTGTAGATTTTATTCAGCTGTCTTGTCCCCCACAAGACGTATGCAGGAACGGAAATAAGCGCCGTGAAAATGTATATAACGATACACAAAATAATGGCCATCCGCGGCTTTATCTGCCATCCAAACGGTTGGCATATCTTTCTGTAACGATCCACTGCAATGAGAAGGAGGCAGAGCATTTCCGTTGACAGGGTAAATATGTTGAAAGATGACTTGATCTTGCAGATTTGACGATCCGGATAAACGTACCACTTTTGCTGTGCAAGAATTTCTCCAGGCATCGTTGTCAATGTGCTGATCAAATCCGTTAAAGCCAAGCATAAGACGAAGGTTCGAAAGTTGCAGACACGGTAACGGAAAAAGAATACAAATAATACTAGAAGATTTCCAATAAATCCAAATATTGTCTCTAAGCTGACAAAAACAGTTACTGGAAAGACAACATTTTTAAACTCATCGTTGAATTGTTCGACCAGTTGAGTTTTGTCATCTTCAGTCTTAGATTCCATCCTTTTGCAATCAACGTTGTGTTTATGTACACTGATTTATGATATTTTTAACAATAACGTCCATGAATTAGGTTTTCGAATAAAAAATATAAAATTGAACTTACATGTATATTCAATTGTTTAATCCTTGTGTGAAGGAAACAAACGTTGTGTCATTGTTTCTCAAAAGATAAAACAATCTTCCGCAGTCTATCTGCCCTTCGGAACCAATTTAAATAAGTTTGCCTTTTGGAATATAACATATCTGCTAGCCAAAACTGAACTTTCACACTTTTTTGTTGATGTAGGAAGATTTTAGTGCTGGTGTTAACTGTTACACATCAGGGTATACATAACGAAAAAAAAAAACGATCATCAAAACTAGTATTATGATTTACTATTTTCATTACAGTATAGTAACCATGTGAATAGTTTTATAAGGTATAATACGACCAGAAAACAGAAACTGGTAACTGTTCTATTGAGATCTAGAAAGATACTGCTATTATTGTTTCGGCCGTCGACGACTAACACGTCTCATAAGAAGTACCTTGGGTGGTTGTCAAATACAAAAAAGCCGTCAATGATAACGATGTTTGATGAGAAATACAAAGCACGGAGCCTATCCTTAACATTAGTGTTGGGATATCGGTTGCAAATCACAATCGATCATCGGTTGGAATGGGTTACCACTTCCGATGTGATTTCACCGATTATTACTCGGTTTATAAATCATATCTGTGTTACATTAACAAATGGTTTCTAATAAGTAGCTTATATAATATCCCTTATTATTGTGTGTTTGCTGCTATTATCTACATAAAGGTTGGTGTTCCAATTACACAAATTAAACTTTGAAAGGTGTTTTTATTTGATATGCACTGATTAGAATAAATGAACAATTATGACTAGTACAAATATTGACAAAGATATGTTTAATCTTGCAGTAGTTTACAGCCGGGGGTATACATCGATTTAAATCGATTATGGGATAATGACATCGATTATCGGCATCGGGAGGTTCTCACTGATGAATAATCGATGTCTTTCGATCATCGGCAGATCACTACTTATCATTGAACTCTTTGCCAAAATGCGCTATATTGGCGGTTGTTTTGCTTCGACAACGACAAATCTTTGTTAAAACATGATAGGCGAGTCGCTGTGCACCATCGACGAGCTAAGTCTAAGGATAAAATGTATGCTGTACAAAACTAAGTACATAAGAAATAAAGAATGCCTTAACTATGCACTGCAGTGTTTACTTTTTAAATATCAGCGATAGTGCCCGAAATCTCGATGACAATAGTTGACAACACACCAACGTAGATCACTGAGTGATTTCCTGTCTTGTTAAACTACATGTACCTAGTAAAGAGTCACAAAATACAAGACTTTTTGAAGACTAAGCGCATATTGTTCAAAAAGCCAGTTCAAACTTATCCGATTTAAAATTTTAAGTATGATACTTAATGTATTAATCATAAATGTTACACTGAAAACTTTTGATAATGTAAAGGTTATTTACAGTTTTTCTTGTTTACATTAGATGCGAGGGGTGATCCAGAAATAACCGGACTGGGTTCATTTTTCACATTTTCCGATCAGACAGATAAATAAAAATTCGTATATAAACAGTTCAATCTTTAAATAACACACCTCTAAAATTTCACAGCTGTACGTTAAACGGTAAAAACGATACAAGCAATACAAATATAGCTGTACAAACCGGTCAGGGCACATCATTAAAAGAAACGTCAAAAGACGTTACGTTACTGTCACTTTTCAATATATTCCCCACGCTTATCAATGCACATCAAAACATCGATAAGTTTATTGGAAACATTTAACGAATTGACCGAAAACAATTAAACATTCTGTTTTTCCGTCATAATTCAGTTTATGAGATCCTACAATCAATAATAAACATAGATCCTTAATTCGCATGGAGGCCATTCTGAATATTGAAAGAATGAGGTGTATATGTTATCCGAATTCATATCAAATTTATCCTGAGAACAGATAGAAAGATTATACTAATATTAAACTACATTAATTGGGTCGTTTAACAAAATTAATCCAAATAACTCACTAACTAGGCCTTGTGTAATGGTATTGATGAGGTTAGTTGTAAAGGCGGGCATTTTGATTAAAATCGAATAAGGATTTTTTCTGTGATGCCTCCATAACCAGTTTAGTATGTATCGGTCAAAACTTCTGAGTTGTGCTTTTATTACAATGTGCAGTTTTTTTTTCGTTTTGGCCGTTAGCATATAAATAATAAATAAATAAATAATAAATAATTAATAGTAATTATTATTATTATTATTATTATTATTATTATTATTATTATTATTATTATTATTATCATCATCATGAAAGCCATCAAACAAGACAAATATGAAAATATTGCAGGAAGATGTATTTTCTACCTAATCGTATCTTATTGTTTTACAATTTATTTAGAAACATATTAACTTGGTTACAAGTTATTCAACAGCAGCAGTAAGAGCAGCAGCAACAACAACAACATAAGCAACAAAACAACAAAACTTTAACGATGCGATATAACTCATGTCTTTGACACAGTGCAATAATAATTTTAACATTTCACATTTTTCAGCTTCAGTGCTATGTACTTTTTCTGTAGTTACCTTTACGTTCATAATAATTAAAAATTTAGAAAATTGACATCAACAACAAGAATTTTGGCATATTGCTTGCTTTAATAACTTCCGAAACTGAGGATCTATCAGGCCGTAGACAATCGGATTTACCACGTGATTGGTGAAATATAAGCGTAAGAAGAAGAAATACACAGTTCTGTCAGTGTGAGATATTTCTTGTAACACATCATCGTTTTCGATCTTTCCAATAAGCGATACATAGCATACTATTGTAATGATAAACATTACAGTTTGGACTAGCATGATTTTGGTTTTAATGTTCATTCTTTTTGATGATTTTAAATGGAGCTTGATCATATATTTTTTGTTTTGATTTCGATTATTTTGTGTCCTAGATGTTTCTAGTATTTGTAAGGAAATGTATGGACTGTTTCTTACAGGTGCTACTTCTCCAACTGACTCCCTACTTCGGTCGAAGTAAACGTTGTTGTATTTAGAAGTGAACATCTTGTTGATCTGCCCCGTTGTATCATTAGTACAGATTTGCTCTCGATTATGGTCAGACATAGCTTCTTCATGCGGAAAACTGGACATTACAGTAGTCTGTATCTCTTTTCATCTGGCGAAATTGTTTTGTCCATTTTATTTATTTTAAACCTCGCAGTTTCTCTCCCCGAAGACGTTCCGTTCCAGCATCTTTAACGGTAGGTCTTGTTTCGGAAGTTAGATTATCAGTGGAAGAATGTTCATTTAACATGTTTAACTTGAAAGTTTGTCCAATCGAAATAAACTTTCGAGATATCAGTTTCATTAAATGTCTTGATAAATCTTGTTTGTGCATATCTAGTTTTCTGATAATTATAATATATAAAAACAATGTTGAAGCTAGAATTAATGCACATAGAACTGACAAAGCATATTGATAAGGGTAGCGAATATGCGCAAACTGTTCCTTTTTTTACAAATTGTTACGGTTATTGACACGTTTTGGTAGGTTCTATGAATCCGCCTTGTTCCCCACAAAAAGTAAGCAGGAGCTGAAAGAAGGACTGAGAAAATAAAGATTCCAAAAACACAGAATACTGGTGATGCACGGCGTAATCTGTCGTCCAAATGGTTTACACACTTTTCTGTAACGATCTACTGCAATTGCCAGGAGGCAGAGCATCTCCGATGCCAACAAAACCATGTTGAAGTAAGACTTGATCTTGCAGACTTGACTATATGGAAATGTGTACCACTTTAACTGAGTAAATACTTCTATGGGCATCATCGTCATAGTGCTTATTAAATCCGTAAGTGCCAAACGAAAATTGCAACGACGGTAACGGAAATAGAACACATTACGTACCAGAATATTGCAAAAAAATCCAATGATTATTTCTATGCCGACAGAAATAGTAACTGGAAAGTAAACAGTTGTGAACTCATCATTGAATTGTTCAATAAGCTGATTCTCACTTTATTATTATAACTAGTGCGTGTAGAGTTTATTCCAGTAAGGAGTAGGTTATGTCCGAGTTGTTATCCATGCAAAACACGTTTCAATTCCACTTCAACATATTTCATGTGCTTTCGGATAAAAGAGAACAATTGCGAAAATGAATCACACAATTGTTCTAATATTGAAAGGTATAACATTTATTGTATTATCATCGTTTCTAGAAAGTTTTTATCCAATGTTTTTCCGTAAAAGTCATTATTTACTGAAAATGGTAAAACTTTCAAAAGTTTTTAATAAATTTGAACACGCGACTTTTGACCCTAAAGTCTTGTTCGTCGAATTTAAAGATTATTGCGTTATTCGGAAATAATATTTTCTTGTTGTGTTTAATGACATGTATAAAAGTGTCAATTTCTTAAGACAAAATGCTGTCTTTTGAATTCCTAATATCCCAGAAGAAATTCGAAAATTAGACATGCATATAGGGAAATGGAGCTGCTTCCTGTTCTATATTAAACAATAAACACATGCTTTAGACGAGAAATTAATAAATAGGATGGATGTACCAGAAACTGCAAAATTTGAAGTCATTTAGCGAAATAATTTCCCGTAAAATTGGCGTTGAGCGCAAAGCTCAAACTACCATTTTTTGATGAGATTGGCAATAATTCCTTAAATGGGGAACGCCACGGGAAAAGGTACATTCGGTCATCTTTGATACAGTTTAGTTGTTCCTATATTTGGAAAGAAATTACAAATATTGTTTAGTTTCTAATAATTAAGAAGTGATTTTCTTACTCATGTTGACAATAAAACGACATTTTTACTGTGAAAGGCCTAATAATTAATGTCGTATGCTCAACTTTATGACGGCATTTTAAGGATTAACGTCGAATCTCCGAATGTACCTTTACCCGTGACGCGCCCCCAAATGTTCTCTACGGTCTTTACGAGTAATGTTTAAAATTTATATATTGATTGATTGACAATTACTGCACAAAATGTTTGCCGATTCAATTTAGCAATGTTCACATTTTATCTGTGAATCCTAATGCGAATAAGGCTTTCTTGTTACTGGCTTAAGTTGTCTTCAATTATCTCGAGAATGTTTAGATTGTTTAAGCATCTTTCCATATTACAGATATCAGACATCAAATTTCCTTATAATAATATGTTACCTTAAAATAATTTTATCAATTACAGCACATTTTTCATGTAATGGATCGCTCATCAGTTTGATTATTTCAATGAGTGCTTGACAATTTGATATAGGTTTGCATTAAAGACAGATGTTTGTCTTGACAAGCTTGGAAATAAAAGCTGAGGAAAGAAATGATGCACAGGCTGCTGAGTTAGCCAGTTTGTGCCAGAGGACCTTGTTCATCAGTTCACTTCCCATAATGACTGATGTATTACCCCACCTGGCCCAGGCATCTCACTTAATGCAGGTATTTTAATTTTATACAGACATCCTAAGATATCGCCCACACTGGGGAGAAAACTCGTACGGCGACAGTGCCTAGCCTTGCAATGCCAATTACGCTGTTGTAAAGTTAAAAAGATATTGGTTCAAAACATAGTACGTTTTTATATAGAAACCTTCAAATATACATTTAAGAAAATACATTATAAAGGGTAGCTGAGTTTGCGAATCCACCATTCACCGGACTCTGTTTGTACCTACATGTCAAAGGCACAGCGCGAAACTATCGTATCTGCACTTTTTATCAAAAATGGTTTTATTTCATATTTTGACTTGTTTTAATAGTCCCCATAATCTGACAAAAAAGTATAGATTAAATCTAGTATCTTCTTTTCAAAATTAAAAAAAAGTGGAAATATCGTATCTGCAATCAGGGTTTTTTCTCAGCGTGAAACTATCGTATCTGCAATTATTTTTTTCTTTATACACAGAATGATCATTTATGAATATATTTGGAATGTATGTATTGTTTTTGTTAAAGGTAGACGAATATTTGCTATTAATTTTTTTACAAGTTTATCTTTGATTGTGCTCAGCGGGAAACTATCGTATCTGAACACTAACTTGACTGAAATCAGTGAACATAATAGACCATGCACAACCAGTGTAGATCCAGATCAGCAATCACATCCATGCAGTTCGATTAAGATCAAGACTTAGGCTTATTTTTTTATTTATTATCTTGTATTGACTAAAAAACTACCAGTATACTCCTGATTGGATTGCAATGGGATTCATGAAGTTCAGGGTTAAATGGCAGTTATTTATTTAGCAACAACAACAATTTTATTTAACATTCACAGGATTCTACACTGAACTTTTAAGACATAATTATTCTATACTGGTACTTTCTTGGTCCAAAATACTATAATGAATTATAAAAGTGACAAGCCCAAGTGATGATCATGCAGGGATGGGAAGGCTGATCTGGATCTACACTGTTTGCCAATGATTTATTATGTTTACCAATTTAAAGACGATTGCTACAGCTTTGGTTTTTTTTGTTTATTTTTACACCAATATACTTTGATTTTTTCAGCATTGATGGATATTCTTGTATAAAAAATATGAAATAAAAAATAACATGTCACCGGGATTGTTGAAATTTCATTGAGCTTCTATAATTTAAGTTTGAGACATTCACTGCATGTAGTAGGAACACCCGGTTAAAAAGGGAACTAGTTAAAGTCACAATTAATTTTAATATAACACTGTTTTTTGTACTAATTTAAAATACAATTAAGTACAACATGATTTGTAAATTCAGAAAAATTTTGCAAAACAATTTGTTTTCACTTCGAAAAATGCTTCAGGGTAAAGGAACTTTTTTGTTTTATTTTTTTTAAATAAGTGCATTTATACATGAAATTAAAAAAATTCTATCTTTGAACATAAGAATTTGTCTAAAATTTACTCAAATACTATTTAAACATTATTTTAAAATAGATCAGCAAAGCATAGGTTACCATGCCCGTTTGGAAACAGTACTAATTGTTTAAAACATATTAAATCTATTTTGCAAACTAGAAAAATGATTAAACTTGTAAAAATTAAAGCCTTATACTCATTTATTAATTTTGCTGAAGAAAACATGGTTTTATAATTTTAAAAAACAACCCTGATGATTATAAATAAATGAATGTTTATAATAATTATATGCTTTTGTATAAGTGGTTTAAATGATAGCATGGGATTTTTAGATAATGGAAGTGCTATTTAGTTGGGTTTTTTTAACAACAACAAGAAAAAATGTGTGCCCAGAACAGGCTCACCTCAAATTCGAAAATCGTAGTATTCTTTTCAATTGATGAAATATTCTTAATATATTCTTCATATGTATCTCAAACAATATGCTGAAGTTTCATTCATATATAAAAAAGTTAAAACTTTAGATTTTTTAAAGCTCTAGCAATTGTCTTTAAAGTAAGTTGGTGAGAAAATACATTGTGGGCTTAAAATAATTTATAACATTCATTCTGTCTCAAAGTCTATTCATGATTCATCTCTTAAGAATGACACAAAACATGGAATAACAACATTAATATTTGAATTCTGCCATGAAATTTTTAATTGGAGTAAAATCCATAATGAAATTAGCATTTGGAAAAAAAAATGTGCAGATACGATAGTTTCACGCTGAGCACAATAAAAGATAAATTTATAACAAAATTAATAGCAAATATGTATCTACTTTAAACAAAAACAATATATACATTCTGAATATATTCAGAAAATGATCATTATTAATATACAATAGTTTCACACTGAAGTTTTTGCTCAATTTATGGCAATTTCAGCGTGAAACTATTGTTACTGACATATTTTCAAATTAATTCAAATTCAAATTTAATGAGAACAAATTTTTAAATTATATTTTAATTATCAGTCATGTTATCAAATTGGTTCTTTATGCTCAATTACAGATTTTCTATAAAATTAAGTATTTTTCATTAAAATAAAACAGTTTTTTCTTTCTCCTGAACAATTTTAAAAAATGCAGATACGATAGTTTCACGCTGAGCCCTCGATGTATTGAGCTGACAACCATAAAAGGTTGCGCTGATAACCACCATGATTAACGCAATCATTATTATATGATATCGGAAACCGATTATTTACTGATAATAGTGATGACTATAAGGCAGCTTCAGTGTAGTTATCTGTTTGATAACAGTGCGGACTATAAGGCAACTTCTGTGCAGTTATCTGTTTGATAACAGTGCTGACTATAAGGCAGCTTCAGAGAGGTTATCTGTTTGATAAAAACAGTGATGACTATAAGGCACCTTCAGTGTAGCTATCTGATAACAGTGCTGACTATAAGGTACCTTCAGTGTAGTTATCTGTTTGATAACAGTGCTGATTATAAGGTACCTTCAGTGTAGCTATCTGATAACACTGCTGACTAAAAGGCAGCTTCAGTGTAGTAATCTGTTTGATAACAGGGCTGACCACAAGGCACATTCAGTGTAGTTATCTGTTTGATAACAGTGCTGACTATAAGGCAGCTTCAGTGTAGTTATCTGTTTGATTAAAGTGCTGACTATAAGGCAGCTTCAGTGTAGTTATCTGTTTGATAACAGCGCTGACTATAAGGCAGCTTCAGTGTAGTTATCTCTTTGATAACAGCGCTGACTATAAGGCAACTTCAGTGCAGTTAGCAGTTTGATAATTGTGCGGACTATAAGGCAGCTTCAGTGTAGTTATCTGTTTGAAAACAGTGCTGACTACAAGTCACATTCCGTGTTGTTATCTGTTTGATAACAGTGCTGACTATAGGGCAGCTTCAGAGTAGTTATCAGTTTGATAATAGTGCGGACTATAAGGCAACGTCAGTGCAGTTATCAGTTTGATAATAGTGCGGACTATCAGGCACATTCAGTGTAGTTATCTGTTTGATAACAGTGCTGACTATATGGCAGCTTCAGTGCAGTTATCTGTTTGATAACAGTGCTGACTATAAGGAAGCTGCAGTGAAGTTATCTGTTTGATAACTGCGCTGACTATAAGGCAGCTTATGTGTAGTTATCAGTTTGATAACAGTGATGACTATAAGGCAATTTCAGTGTAGTTATCTGTTTGATTACAGTGCTGACTATAAGGCAGCTTCAGTGTAGTTATCTGTTTGATAACAGTGATGAGTATAACGCAACTTCATTGTAGTTATCTGTTTGATTACAGTGCTGACTGTAAGGCACCTTCAGTGTAGTAATCTGTTTGACAACAGTTCTGTCTATAAGGCAGCTTCAGTGTAGTTATCTGTTTGATATAGTCAGCACTGTTATCAAACAGATAACTACACTGAATGTGCCTTATAGTCCGCACTATTATCAAACTGATAACTGCACTGACGTTGCCTTATAGTCCGAACTATTATCAAACTGATAACTACTCTGAAGCTGCCCTATAGTCAGCACTGTTATCAAACAGATAACAACACGGAATGTGACTTGTAGTCAGCACTGTTTTCAAACAGATAACTACACTGAAGCTGCCTTATAGTCCGCACAATTATCAAACTGCTAACTGCACTGAAGTTGCCTTATAGTCAGCGCTGTTATCAAAGAGATAACTACACTGAAGCTGCCTTATAGTCAGCGCTGTTATCAAAGAGATAACTGCACTCAAGCTGCCTAATAGTCAGCACTGTTATCAAACAGATTACTACACTGAAGCTGCCTTATAGTCAGCGCTGTTGTCAAAGAGATAACTGCACCCAAGCTGCCTAATAGTCAGTACTGTTATCAAACAGATTACTGCACTGAAGCTGCCTTATAGTCAGTACTGTTATCAAACAGATAACTACACTGAAGCTGCCTTGTAGTCAGCACTGTGATCAAACAGATAACTACACTGAAGCTGCCTTGTAGTCAGTACAGTTTTCAAACAGATAACTACACTGAAGGTGTTTAAAGTCAGCACTGTTATCAAAGAGATAAATACACTGAAGCTGCCCTATAGTCATCACTGTTATCAAACAGATTACTACACTGAAGCTGCCTTATAGTCAGTACTGTTATCAAACAGATTACTACACTGAAGCTGCCTTATAGTCAGTACTGTTATCAAACAGATAATTACACTGTAGGTGTCTTATAGTCAGCACTGTTATCAAAGAGATAACTGCACTCAAGGTGCCTTACAGTCAGTACTGTTATCAAACAGATTACTACACTGAAACTGCCTTATAGTCAGTTCTGTTATCAAACAGATTACTACACTGAAGGTGTTTAAAAGTCAGCACTGTTATCAAAGAGATAACTACACTGAAGGTGCCTTATAGTCAGCACTGTTACCAAACAGATAACTACACTGAAGCTGCCTTATAGTCATCACTGTTAAGGCAGCTTCAGTGTAGTTATCTGTTTGATAACAGTGCTGACTTAAAGGCAGCTTCAGTGTAGTTATATGGTTTGATAACAGTTCGGACTATAAGGCAACTTCAGTGTAGTTATATGTTTGATAACAGTGCTGACTATAAGGCAGCTTCAGTGTAGTTTTGTGTTTGATGACATTGTTGACTATAAGGCAGCTTCAGTGCAGTTATTTTTTTGATAACAGTGTTGACTTTCAGGCAGCTTCAGTGCAGTTATCTGTTTGATAACAGTGCTGACTATAAGGCAGCTTCAGTGAAGTTATCTCTTTAATAACAGTACTGACTATTAGGCAGCTTCAGTGTAGTTATCTCTTTGATAACAGCGCAGACTATAAGGTAGCTTCAGTGTAGTTATCTCTTTGATAACAGCGCTGACTATAAGGCAGCTTCAGTGTAATTATCTGTTTGATAACAGTGCTGACTATAAGGCAGCTTCAGTGTAGTTATCTGTTTGATAACAGTGCTGACTACAAGGCACATTCCGTGTTGTTATCTGTTTGATAACACTGCTGACTATAAGGCAGCTTCAGTGTATTTATCTGTTTGATAACAGTGCTGACTATATGGCACCTTCAGTGTAGTCATCTGTTTGATAACAGTGCTGACTACAAGGCAGCTTCAGTGTAGTTATCTGTTTGATAACAGTGCTGACTACAAGGCACATTCAGTTTAGTTATCTGTTTGATAACAGTGCTGACTATAAGGCAGCTTCAGTGTAGTTATCTGTTTAAAACACTGCTGACTAATAGGCAGCTTCAGTGAAGTTATCTAATTGATAACAGTGCTGACCACAAGGCACATTCCGTGTTGTTATCTGTTTGATAACACTGCTGACTATAAGGCAGCTTCAGTGTATTTATCTGTTTGATAACAGTGCTGACTATATGGCACCTTCAGTGTAGTCATCTGTTTGATAACAGTGCTGACTACAAGGCAGCTTCAGTGTGGTTATCTGTTTGATAACAGTGCTGACTACAAGGCACATTCAGTGTAGTTATCTGTTTGATAACAGTGCTGACTATAAGGCAGCTTCAGTGTAGTTATCTGTTTAAAACACTGCTGACTAAAAGGCAGCTTCAGTGAAGTTATCTAATTGATAACAGTGCTGACCACAAGGAACATTCAGTGTAGTTATCTGTTTGATAACAGTGCTGACTATGAGGCAGCTTCAGTCTAGTTATCTGTTTGATTAAAGTGCTGACTATTAGGCAGCTTCAGTGTAGTTATCTGTTTGATAACCGTGCTGACTATATGGCAGCTTCAGTGTAGTTTTCTGTTTGATAACAGTGCTGACTATTTGGGCAGCTTTAGTGCAGTTATCTGTTTGATAACAGTGCTGACTATAAGGCAGCTTCAGTGTAGTTATCTGTTTGATAACAGTGCTGACTTTAAGGCAGCTTCAGTGTAGTTATATGGTTTGATAACAGTTCGGACTATAAGGCAACTTCAGTGTAGTTTTGTGTTTGATGACATTGTTGACTATAAGGCAGCTTCAGTGCAGTTATTTTTTTGATAACAGTGTTGACTATAAGGCAGCTTCAGTGCAGTTATCTGTTTGATAACAGTGCTGACTATAAGGCAGCTTCATTGTAGTTATCTCTTTGATAACAGTACTGACTATTAGGCAGCTTTAGTGTAGTTATCTCTTAGATAACAGCGCAGACTATAAGGCAGCTTCAGTGTAGTTATCTCTTTGATAACAGCGCTGACTATAAGGCAGCTTTAGTGTAATTATCTGTTTGATAACAGTGCTGACTATAAGGCAGCTTTTGTGTAGTTATCTGTTTGATAACAGCGCTGACTATAAGGCAGCGTTATAGAGAATTACAGGTTTCTGTCTTGCGATATAAGTGTTATCATGTGAGGCTGATATGGGGAGCGGAGGGGCGAGGCTCTGCCGAGCTCCTCCGCCCCCATATCGGCCGAGCCTGAAAACACTTATATCGCAAGACAGTAACCTGTTTTTATATTTATCATGCACTTACCTCTTAAATGTCGATGTTTTTTCTGTTGTATGCTAAATTCACCTGGAATATGTTTACCGCTGTGATTTTTGTATGCTTAATTCATTGTGAATGGATTAACCGCCGTGATTTTTTCAAAAATAAACGTTAACAACGCTTATGGTATTTCTTACGCGCCGATAAATAGTTCTCGTTTTTAACGGGCCCTTTTGCTATGTTTTATATGAAATTTTAAGAAATAAATTCATTTTGAAGCGATAAACTACCCATTTCTTATCCAAATTTAAAATAAACAAAAGTAAAATATGCTCAAACTAACTTTTATTGCTCATTAATAGATCTATTATCAATCAAAATTTTATTGATCGAGGTTGTGAGCGCCATTTTTTCTGACAGAAACGTGTGTTTATTTCAGTGTCATTTTAGTCAGAATATGGATTTAAAATTAAATGAACAATGAAAACAGCTATGAAACAAACACCAATATGTGTTTGGAAACAAAACTTTTGGAATAACAATTTGTGACAACTTCATGAAAATGAAATGAACGGTATCGGATTGTCAAATTGTTCAACTTAGCCAGACCTTCTGGCAAAAGGCTACTGTAGTGACATGAAATTTCTCTCAGAATTTCAACGAGTCACCAAGATTTTCACGGATTGTTACTAATGTTAGTGCCTGGCATGGTGTAAAAATTCATGTTTTGTATGTGGACGGTTGCACCCCAAAATATTGAATGCATGTTCCCAGGAGAGCTACTGGTTTGGACTAAAGTAGCAGCAAGTGGTGGAGCCTGTACTGGAGGGGGTCTAGGTGGAGGAACTGGGTGTAACTGCTGAGACTGAGAGAGATTTTGAGGGCCGGTCGTGTTTGAGGTTGGACCACTGACAACAGTTTGCATTGCCAAAATGGTTGCTGATACTGAACGCCTTTTTGCTGGACAACACCCACTCAAAATTTTTGAGCATTCCTTCTGAGACTCAAGAGACATGGAGCTATAATTAATAATGCTTTGAACATTTTTGTGGCCAGATATTTGCATTATATCAGTGGGGGCCTGCTTACTGTCCCTCAGCTTCTGAACAAGATGTTTTCTTGCAGAGTGGTTTGTCAATCGCCTTTCGATTCCAGCTTTTTGTGCTGAACTAAATGTAAGGGCCTGGCTATCGATGGTGGTTCTTCAGCAAATGCATCAGAACTGAAGCAGTCAAACAAATCCTGAAAGTCATGGTCAGGCATACCCTTGACCAGTTCATGCACAGCGGTGGTCGTAACTGAACCTGTGGACATCAGATGAACTTTGTACATTGGATATGTACCCAGTGGGCGATAAATTTCAAATATATATTTCCTTTTCACCCTGTGGGCCAACTTGAACTTGGTCTCCAACTCTAAATGAGCACGTTGCCATTGTTACAGAAGGTGCAGACGCTTCAAAGGAAACAACTCCTACTGTGTTAAGTTTGTAATCTCAAGATGTTTGTCTCCCTTTTTCTTGGTTTTGTACATATTTTTAAGAAAAGGTGAAATATGCATATCAGGAATTGCCACATTCAGAAAACAACAGCCTCCCCACACAGTCAAGAAGAAGAGAGGGGGAGAGAGCATGGTTAATAAAATAATCAGTTTCAAAAAGGACGCCACTAACAAAAAACAAAAATGAGAACCCGAGGGGTTACCGCCTTGGAACGGTCAGTGGCAAATCAAATTGCCACTGGGGATTTAAACCAGGTTCTAGGGTGCACCAACCTCACACTTGCCCCAACAGGTTCTCGTATCACAAGACAAGTACAAATTGTCTTGGTGAAATAACTCCAACCCACCCATCAGCTCAACAATGTTGTATGCAAAAGCATACAAACATAAAAACATAAGAAGCTAATAGCATTGCAAAGCCAAAGGGCGGGTACTCAATGATCTTTCCGAGACCAGAGCATCTGGAGTAAAATCAGCAAGAACACGATGACAGGGATAAAAGAAACAAATCGAGCTTCTAGGTTCTTTTAAGAAAAGATTTCCCCATTAAGAAGTGACAAGTAAAACTCGTTTATTGTTTTATATGTTTATTATTTTTACAATACTGGTTGTAATTAAAAATAACATAACAAAAATAAAATCGACACATTTTTGTATGACGTCATTTGTTTATGAAAGTAGTCCCGAAAGTAGTTCCTATATGCACGTGCCCTGTATCTTTTCCCTAGGGAAAAGATAAGATTTTCCTTCCCCGGTAAAACACGCGGAAATACTTATCCGGTATGCAAGAAACGCTGAACAAAGTATCAGTACCAACAGGATCATACATTAGACATTTATAATATTATATTGAAACGGGAACTCAGTTATTATTAAACACTAACACTTATTATAATTGATGGTTGAATTGCTTATGAAAAGTAAAAATATTTGAGAAACTATGTGTTAGTATTTAATACCGAACTTGGATGAAAAGTACACCTTATTTGCTTTCAAAAGCCTGGACAAGTAATAAAAAATGAAAAATAAAATGTCTAAGTATAGACAAGATCACATAAAAAGGATTATGTTCAGATCAATGTAATTTCAAATCGTAGAGAATAAAGTATTTTCAAAATAAGTGTCAATTTCCATAATAATAATAATAATAATAATAATAATAATAATAATAAATTGGTGGTTGTTTTATCACATTCAACTGTGTGAAACATCAACATTTCATTTATTCTCTCATGCATCTGAATAATGATGTAACCAGGATTAATTTAATAATTTTATTATATCTAAATTCCTCACGTATAGCATTGTTTGAAATTAAACTAAAGATTGTTCAAGTTGAAAAATTATGTAGATCATTAGTATTTTGAAGATTTTACTCTGAATAACTTAACAAATACGTGTTAACCGCAGGACAAATAAATGACGTTTATGAATAGAACCATTCTACAGGAGTTTCTTGAGCACTGGCTATGACAGTAAGGTGAATAAATATTTGTTAACGTTAGTAGACATCTGGACTCTTATCATCTTGTCGCAGAAAGATGTAAACTTTAACTGAGATTTGTTAAGTTAAATTCGAGAATATCATTACAAGTATGTAAAAAGTCGGATGATATTCATAACTGTACAATAAAGTTCTTGAAAAATCATTGTTAAAACATACATATCATTCTGATGTTTATTCAACGTCAGTTCCAACTGATGGTATGTTTGTTAACAAATATCTGTTGAGGTCAGCAATCTGACTGCTGATTACAACATGATCACGTGGAAATGATCAAACGCAATTGGAAGTTGTTGAATAGTTGTTCATGTGTTTCACTCACAGGAGAAAGATCCATACACCTCATACACCGCTTCAAATAGTTGTTTATGTATTTCATTCACAGGAGAAAGATCCGTACACCACATATACCGCTTCAAATAGTTGTTTATGTGTTTCATTCACAGGAGAAAGATCCGTACACCTCATACACCGCGTGAAATAGTTGTTTGTGTGTTTCAGTCACAGGAGAATTTCTTACGTACACCACATACACCGCATGAAATAGTTGTTTATGTGTTTCATTCACAGGAGAAAGATCCGTACACCTCATACAC
Source organism: Corbicula japonica (assembly GCA_038501625.1). Lineage (NCBI taxonomy): Eukaryota > Metazoa > Mollusca > Bivalvia > Venerida > Cyrenidae > Corbicula > Corbicula japonica. Next base: position 308,906 of record JAZAYU010000424.1, on the reverse strand, counting down.
CGCGTCAAATAGTTGTTTGTGTGTTTCTGTCACAGGAGAATTTCTTACGTACACCACATACACCGCGTGAAATAGTTGTTTATGTGTTTCATTCACAGGAGAAAGATCCGTACACCTCATACACCGCGTCAAATAGTTGTTTGTGTGTTTCTGTCACAGGAGAATTTCTTACGTACACCACATACACCGCATGAAATAGTTGTTTACTGTGTTTCATTCACAGGACAAAGATCCGTACACCTCATACACCTCGTCAAATAGTTGTTTGTGTGTTTCTGTCACAGTAGAAATTTCTTACGTACACCACATACACCGCGTGAAATAGTTGTTTATGTGTTTCATTCACAGGAGAAAGATCCGTACACCACATACACCGCGTGAAATAGTTGTTTATGTGTTTCATTCACAGGAGAAAGATCCGTACACCTCATACACCGCGTCAAATAGTTGTTTGTGTGTTTCTGTCACAGGAGAAATTTCTGACGTACACCACATACACCGCGTGAAATAGTTGTTTGTGTGCTTCATTCACAGGAGAAAGATCCGTACACCACATACACCGCGTAAGATAGTAGTTAATGTGTTTCATTCACAGGAGAAAGATCCGTACACCTCATACACTGCGTCAAATAGTTGTTTGTGTGTTTCATTCACAGGAGAAAGATCCGTACACCATATACACCGCGTCAAAAAGTTGTTTGTGTGTTTCTGTCACAGGAGAATGTCTTACGTACACCACATACACCGCGTGAAATAGTTGTTTACTGTGTTTCATTCACAGGAGAAAGATCCGATACAATTAATGACCAATTAGAACTTTTTTTGAGTGTATATATGTTATGAAAAACGTACGCCAAACTACCTTGTCATTGTTACGTAGAATACAGAAGTATTTGCAGGATAAGCTCGGCAACCACAAACTTGATTATACATTGCATAACTTTCGGCAGCGTCTTTGGAAGAATATTAGCTTCAACAACTTCCGAAACTGAGGATCGAGCAGGCCGTACACAATAGGATTTACCACGTGATTAATGAAGTACAGACGTAAGAAGAAGAAATACACGGTTCTGCTGGTGTCAGATATTTCTTGTAACACATCATCATTTGCGATCTTTCCTACAAGCGATATGTAACACACTGTTGTAACGATGAACAGCACTGTTAGGACTAGCATAATCTTGGTTTTAATGGTCACTCTTGCCCCTAATTTTAAACATGGCTTTGGTATCATATCCTTTTGAGCTGCGCGAAGGTGGCATGCTTCTAGTATTTCCGCTGTTACTTGATGATCGTTTGCAATATGTCCCTTATCATCCGACATCACACTACTGTCTGAGGACATATTCATGTATTTAGCATTACCGGTTGTATTGTAAGATATCGGAATATGATCTGTATCGCCGAAATCTGTCTTTGGAATTGGCTTACATACTTCATGAGACGGATTGAAAATTAAGGTGACAGGTATATTTTTGCCATCCGACATGATTGTCTCGATTGAGGTTAGAGTTTTCCTTTTAAAATCCGCGGTTGCGGCATCGTTTTCCAAGGAATTTTCGATGTAACATACTTGTCTTGCCTCGGATGTTGACACAGTGTTTGAAGGACTCTCGTCAGACCCCAAATTTCCTCCTGTTGAAGAGGAAGTTCGAGAAAACAATTTTAAGACTTGTCTTGAATTACTTTGTCTATGAATTGTTAGTTTTCTTACAATAAAAGTGTACAGTATAAACGTTGTTGATATAATGAAGACTGAGAAGACATAGAAGGACAAAATGTACTGAAAAGGATGCTGCGTCTTAGCATAATATTGATCTTTCTCACAAACTGTCACTGTGATTGAGTTGTTCTTGTACACTTTCGGTTACTTTCTCGTTCCCCACAACAAGAACGCAGGAATAGAAATAAGCACTCCAGAAATGTTAATTGCAACACACAACATACTGGCGACGCGCGGCGTGATCTGCCATCCAAACGGCTGGCACACTTTCCTGTAACGATCCACTGCGATGATAAGAAGGCACAACATTTCCGTTGACATAGTAGATATGTTGAAACATGACTTGATCTTGCAAATTAGACTATCTGGATATGTGTACCACTTCATCTGTGTAAGAACCTCTCCAGGCATCGTCGTCAACGTGCTTATCAAATCCGTAAATGCCAAACATAATACGAATGTCCGATAGTTGCATGGACGATAGCGGAAAAAGAATACAAAAATCACTAGAAGATTACCAGAGAATCCTAGGACAATCTCTATTCCGACAAAAATAGTAACGGGAAAGACAACGTTTTTAAATTCATCGTTAAATTGTTGAACAAGTCGATTTTCATCAATTTCAGTCAAAGATTCCATATTAATTTTTAATAACAATAAAAGCTTATTCAATTATTTCTAGCAAAATTATAATATAATCCCCGTTTATGTTAAAGTTAACAATTTCAAAGTATGAACTTGAAACGTTGACTTACATATTGATGTTTTTGAATAGCATACAAATTCGTCACGTCCGCACAAAAACAATTGTAGTCCCTAATGATTCACAAACTTATGATTGATCTTACATTACATGTTTGAGTGCAGTTCATTGTTTATCGAAATTTAAAAGGATTCGTCCTCGAAAGTCAGACAGTATGGAGCCAATTATGCAAAATGAACTTCTGTTTTCGAATTTACATACATAAATCGATCTCAATTCGTATAGTAACAAGTTCTTTTGATTGTTTTGACGCTTCTTTTATTTAGTACTTATTTAACGTTATTGAAAGCCTTTTAAAAATGATGCCTAATTAAGATTACAAAAAGAAAGAGATATGGTCAAAATTGGTCCTAAAAGTCGACACGGTACTAGTATTCTAATATACTTAATTTGAACTCTTATATAACTATTATAAGTTTAGAACAGCTTTCAGTATGTATATTTCATAAATTGTTAACACAATGGCGGATAAGTATAACGCCTGGGAGGTCCGGGAGAGGTTGTGGCCACGTAAACTCCCAAATTTACAGTTAATTCGTAAATACTGACTTTATCAGCGGCTTATTATTGAAATAAAACCAAGCATCTTTCGTTGCTGTATAATAGTATTCAGCAGTAGTAAGTATAAATTTTAAAGTTAAAACTGTAATTCGACAATTTTTATTTAATTTCCAGTAGCGATTGTTCACATCAATTTAATTTCCTCTCCCAATGAACAAAAACATTAATATGTGGATCGACAGTAAAGAACGCCAAGTGCATGTTTTTTTTCATTTGAAGTCTGACTCGGTACTTGTAAAATATTCATTTGAATACTTGTAGTCTCCCTTGGATACTTTGTCAGAATAACAATCAAAGCGCTGAAAGCGTTGAAAGACTGGCGCGCTGGTTGAATCGAACTTGCCCTGCTATCATTACTGTAAACATATGAAACTATGTGTGATTTTTTTTCGTTAAACTTTGTGACAGTTACTATCATCAACATTAGCAAATAATTCAGTATATCCAGGGATTTCAATAGATGCAGGTACTTGTATTTTGATGCAAGGAAATTAGGTATCACTTTTTTCACCTTAATCTTAGGTTGGTAGTCTTTTTGATGCAGGAGCGAGCGTATGATTAGTGGTGATTTGTCATTTTCCTAGAACTTATTTTAAAAAAACTTAACCTTAAATAAAAAAAAAACACACCGAAATGATTATTAAATTAAATACGGTATTGTCCGCCGAGAGATTAAAGATCGTCATGTCATGGTAAGTCACTCGTTTACTTTTGAAAAAAGACTGGGGGCGTTTATTAGGGAAGGGGCGTTTAATAGGGAATATACGGTAAACTTGTTTTTTGGTGTTCTTTAAATTTGTGATGTTATAGAAAGAAACGAATTCTTATTTGCAAGTTTGAAGAATCGCTTGACATTTGAGAATGAATCATGTTATTTTTAAATATAATTGCAAATTAGTGTACGCATACACATTTTCATTCTTTATCGAAAGTATGCACAATCTTCCGCAACAGAGGAGCTATCAAGTTCTCATTCACATGAAGATGTCGATGTATACAATGTAAAGTCAGTAAGTACTCATAACTGCAAAACATCTGCTTTGAAGTTTGTGGTGTTTTCAGTCATTATTTCATTATGCAGAAATAGTGTGCACTTTCGGCTAAAGTGCATGTCGATCTAAGGACGATTTTATTTCATTTTACTTTAAAGCTTAGTATGAATAGCTATATTATTAAAATGAAAAATAGCACACTACTATATTTATATACTTAAAGAAATTAGAAACGCAACATCTTTTAACACAAAACATGTTTCGTGATTAAAGAAGTTGCGTTTTCAATTTTGTTTTATACGTTATAATTATGTACTTGAAGAAATTAGAAACGCAACTTCTTTAAACATGAAATATATTTCTAGTTTAAAGAAGTTGCATTTCTAATTTCTTTAAGTATATTTAACAAAATCATTGTAAATGTGATGCTGTAGTTGTTAAGTAAGTATAAGGGAATGTTCTGTATAAAAATCTATGAACTATTTAATTAAAGGTTATCTGGTGGCTGCTGGTATCGCTTCATTACTGTCTACTCGCAACTAACTATTTAAGTGATTAAACGCTGTTTTGATATAATAGAAGTGTATGAGGATAAGAGAAATAAACATGTGTCAAGCGACAAGATAACAGTTAAAATTGTGTCAGAATTTGACTTGTGTACATGCATACTAAAACTAACATGCAAACTAACAATATCGTTCCGCTTTATCGAATGTCCAGGTATGTGCAAAGACCAAAGAATAATAAAACTAACAATATCGTTCCGCTTTATCGAATGTCCAGGTATGTGCAAAGACCAAAGAATAATAAAACTAACAATATCGTTCCGCTTTATCGAATGTCCAGGTATGTGCAAAGGCCAAAGAATGATAAAACTAACAATATCGTTTCGCTTAATCAAATGTCCAGGTATGTGCAACGGTTACAATGAATGATCAAATAAAGCATCAATAAACACAAGTTTAGAATTTAAAAACCAGTAAGTTTTCACTTTTGCTCAGTATATTTGAATTATCATGTAAAATATCGATGTTCCAGATTCCTGACGAGGCTAAACGTGATTGTACCTTATCAGTTAATACCGTATTCTCCCTACTTGGGACAGTTTAAAATTACTATAATTAAAATATGTGTGTGTCCTAAAATTTAAAGGGACGTTAAATACTGTTTTTGAAAGTGTTCGTAAAAATTAGGACACTGAAAAATACAAATCCTTAAAGTGTCATAAATGTACGAAGGGAAAACAATTAATTTTGTGAAAAATGGAAGTGTCCTAATATTAACGCTGTCCCAAATTTTATGGTAATTACGGTATTTGAGTAATCATGTGAAATCTCGTGTAGTGTCCCAGATGACTGATCAGAGTTTTTGTGATTTAATCACATCAGTCAATAATAACGGAGCGTTTGTTCCAAATTCAGGTTCAGAAATATTTACTTATTTTTCTTGTTGTTTTTATTATGTTTAGTTTTTTCAATGAAACGTTTTCTTTTCTATAATAGTGGTGAAATAAACCTCAATTGGATTAATAATTTATTTTGCAAATTCAAAATTAAATTTCATATATTGATATACAATGTATTTGTTTTTGATACTTGTTTACAAGTTTTTTAAATGAGCAACGATAAATAAACAAAAATGCATATC
>JAZAYU010000424.1:0-302720 GCA_038501625.1 Corbicula japonica | reverse complement strand
TCGACAATCGTTTTTGCTTTACTATGAACCTAACAATTTGAGGGTTGCATGCAATACTGTTCTAACTCCTTCTTTATTTCAATGTAGTAACGACAGTACTTGCATGCTACCATAGAATGTATGCTTGCTACCCTAGAATATAGTTCTTAGTTTCAAAAAGTAAGTCAATGCTACAAAGCGGTCAATTTTGTAATTCTGTGCAAAACGATAAAATTTATATTAAAAAATATGGAATCAATCAATATTTGAAGAAATTTAACTCGTGGAACGTTCGACAAGATTTTGAGTCATGAACGCGCATGAATACCTGATGGCGGAACGCCATATTGGATTCGACAACGTTCGGTGAAGACGAAAAATCCATCGTAATCAAATCAACAGCGAGTATTTATCGAGTTATTTTCGTGATGCAATGTTTTTATAACACCCAGGTTATATTTGAATGTATATTGACAATAGAAATTCTCTTTGTAAATAGAATTATTCATATGGAAATGGAGGTGGATTTGGTGGTTTTCGAATGGTAGCCTACGTTACAAAATCATTGTAAAACTTGAAATTTTAGATTCGAAAGACTACACCGCAGTAAACGTGATTTTGGCTCTTTGGGTTCTATTGAACGGTTACGTCATTTAATTAATTAATGCACTCTCCAAAATTAAAGTAGGAGTCTCAAAATCGACCGTAGGGCTAAGCGAAACTTTTTAATTTAAGGCCCTAATCATTGTGGATATTAATTGTGGAACCTTGTAGAGATGTAAGTAATCAAATTATTTCAATGTATTGCATTGAAAAAAGTTGGATTTTGAACGATTAACGAATTACTTGGCAAAATATCGTCACTCGTGTAAATATTCCCATTTGAACGCTTTAAAGTAAAACATAAAGCATCTGATTCACAATGATTTTTTATAACATTTTGATCTATTGAAAATTATGTTTAAAGTAATTTAAAATTCATTCATGAATTGATTTAACTGATATATTAATAAATGCATTTTATGCATTTGATCATAATCTTGAGCCTGAATTTCCATCAGAAAATATCCAGATCTAACCCATTTCCAAACCGTAACCAGCTACATAGTTGACACAAGATTTTCTGAAGTATAAAATTTCAAAGTAATGAAAATCTAATGTTTTCAATAAATGCGTGTTATATGTACACCTTATGAAATCCGCTATCAGAAGTTTTTCCTACTTTCAGTTTTGTCTTACACTCCATTCCATATGTCTCACAGGTCATTTAATCAGAACAGATATTCTCAAAATTAATAACCCAGGGAAAACCATAAGAAGAAAAAGAGTAGCACCTCAGGGATTCACCAAGTTTATACAGAAATGGGAACTTCACAATATTTATTTAATAGTATCTCTTAAATGCATTTCAGGTAAATTTTGCATCCCGGAAGAAAGAATGAAGTATTTATTAATTGATTTAATTATTCATAAACAGGTTTAGATGATTTTTGGTTCTGGTCAGACATGTATCAACCATTTGAACCATTTGAAGCGGTATAGAACTGTTTGACGTCATGCAATGAAGTGGACAACAAAAGTGAAGGTAGAAAATAATGTTTGAGTTAAATCCAGAATGACTGTTTAGTAGATGTAATTATTTTAAACAGTATATTTTAGTTTCTTTGTAATGCTTGAGCTGTGATAACGCTGTCAACATTGCAACTGGTAAATTATTTTAACATGCTAATGGGTGGGGTACAAATCCGTTGCATTGGGAAAATGTAATATTTTTTCCTATCTGAATATTTTCTGATGGAAATTCAGGTTCCTGTAATTTGATAAATAACTCAAATTAGTTTCATAGTGTTAAATTAAGTCTTGTTAATAGTAGAATTGCCTAACAAAGTGACAATAAATTATGAAATGAAAACCAAAGATATACATTTTGTTCACTACAAACATGTGCCAAATTATAAAAATGAATATACTGTCTCCCTTTTGATGTTACACCAGTATTAAGTATTGAAGTGAACCTAGGTTTACACAGTGTTTCAGTTCAATAATTTTGATGTAACAAGTATTCATTTATTAGCCTTCCATTACAAATTGTTTTTAGGTAAAATAAACCAAAACTACTTAAGGCATTAATTTTATGTCTATTTCATTCTATGATTTTTACCCAGACTTGAATTCTGATCAGCAATGTAAAATAAATTACCGGTAGTTATTTGAAAAGGGACCCACTTTTAGTGATAACCCAATTTGACCAGTTTATAAGAGCAGTCAACACATTTTTTACTTTTTGCAGTCTGATACTTTCTGGTTAATTTTAAAGTGACATGCCTGGATCAATATTTTATTTTTTCAAAAGAAGAAAACACGTAATAACTCTGGCAGTGATGAAACAATATGGATACTTAATTCAGTTAATCAACAGTTAATCAATATAACTTTATGAAATTTTCTTGAACGGCTGTTGGAACAGGCATTTTAACTACACAACAAATGACAGCACTCTTTTTCACAGCAACTAAGGGAAAAACATTTTTCACAGTCCAAAAGATTGTGGGTGACTTTTTGTAGATACACCTCACACCTCAGACTGAATGGATTTCAATGCAGAATAGAAACAATCTGAAGAAAGACCATTCTACCAAAGTACAAAATGAGAGTAAACTAATTGTTATGATCACTCACTTAAAAAATAAAATATGTTATTATAAAGAATATTTGTAATTTGAGCAAAGATCAAAATAATTGTTATTATTTCATGGGTGCGTTTGCCTGAAAATCAGGTTTTTGTGTGTCTAAAAATGATTGATTTTCTTCATTTACCCTAAATAAATTTTAAGGATTTCAGGTTTTTTAGAAATCCTAACTTGCACCCTTGCAATTTTGTGTTTGTTAATTTCAGTGATAAAATCAAATGAAAGAAATGTGCCATCTCTGGTTCAAAAAGCATGAAATTGGAAAAGGAGTGGAAGAAGGATAATGGTATATTAAATTTTATTAATTGACTATTAATAGGGCTCTCACCAGACTTGCAAATCAGGGAGAGTTTTGTCATAATTTACTGCATTCTTTCCCTATATCGTAAATACAAAATGACTTCTAACAAAGCTCAACAAAGAGAGAAGTCTGGTCACTTTTGATGAGACTAATTCCTTCAAGTCTCTCTCTAGTGAGAGCCCTGTATTAATATACAGTAAAGGCACTGCATACTTTGCCCTTTTCTTTTACATGACTGCAGGGTGGCAAAATCTCGAGGCATGTCATCACCTGACTTGAACATGCCATTTTCCTGGCAGACACTACATGGTACACCACATCAATACTTAAGTATTTTATAATGGCCCAGCAATTCTCATATTGGTCCAGAACACCTGTATTGGCCCAGTTTAGTCTTCATATGAATTTGAACATGTTATTGGGCCTCGGGCTGTCATATTTACCCTCAGCCTTCTGTCTCAGGCATATATGACTACCCTTGACCCAATAACAAGGTCAACTTGAATTCACTTGATTATTAACATTATATATAACAATATTCATCTGTGGGCCACCTTGAACTAACACGATGGGTTGCTTATTTGTTTTTTTAAGTTGGGTAATCTCATATAAATGTGTCTCAAAAATCCAATGCTGTTTCAACTTTCATGGTTAATAACTTGACCCTTTACTCCATTTACACGCCATTTTACCACATGGGTAACCAGTGTAAATCCACATCAGATAGAGATAGCACAAATGTAGCTCCAGACCAGCTTGCACATCAGACATTTTGAGGTCTCATCATTCTGTATCTACTCTGTTCATTAGATACATTTAAAGCTCTAATTAACAGGAAGGAGATGTGTCAGCACCTAGATTTACAATAGTTGCTCATGTGTTAAAAGGTGTATCCAACGAATAAAATGAAGTATCAAAATGCAGGTGTTTGTTTTGTAGTAATTAACCCTTTACTATAATATTATACACATTTTCATGCCTTTTCATGATCTGATCTGGATTTGCACAGGTCACATTGTGGTCAGAAATAACCTATTGAAATTTGAATAAAAAAGCTAATGCCGTAACGGTTTAGATCCTAATCAGGCAGTATGGATGTGTCGGCTGATCTAGATCTACACTGATTTCCCATGCCATAAAGGCATATGGAGGTAAAGGTTAAATGGGATAAATTGTGTATGAGCCTATAGGAACTGAAGATGGCTTGAAGCTTACACCAGAAATACCTCTTTTTTGTGATATTTATAAAAATAGATGAATTATGACAACATTGTAATCTGTTAATTAACCTGCAACATCAAATTATGTACAACTTCATAAGCAACAAAAAGTACAGTGAAATTTGTTTTGGTTATTTGTTATGATTAAAATACAACATTTATTTTCAGCCATGTATATCATCAGTCTTGTGAAAGCTGTGGACTTGAAATGTCTGCAGAATTGGTAGAACATAAGGGAGCAGAATATGAATGTTACTGTAGAAAATGAAGACAAGGTTTGCATTTTTTATTTTCATTTATTAAAGCTGCATGAATGTATGATTGAGACACACTAAATCTATCTGTATATGTTGGTATTTGTATTTTTGTATCTTGTAACAAGAAAACATAAAATTGTGTTTATATGTATGTGTTGACTTGTGAGACCTCAGTTCACAAGAAAATTAATCATCCTATAAAAAAATTACTGTGTTGTTTTTGCCCCTTTCTTCCATGAATACATGACATGAGTGACCAGTGTATATCCAGATCAGCAGGCATATCTGTGCAGTCTTAACAGGATCTACATGGTTCATAATAAGATTCATGAGGCTATTTCTTACAAATATGCAAACAGTGTAGATTCCAATCAGATCCAGATCAGACATCAAAGTTGTTCTTGCTGATACATGTACTGATGTATTGTTTTCCAGGTGTCCACTAGCTGCTTAATCTAAAGGGTCATTTTTTTGTGTCGCCCTTTCAAAGAAAAGGCAATACATAGGGATCGCTTTGTCTGTCTGTCCATCTATCCCAAAAACTTAATGTTGGTTATAACTTTGCCATTTCTTAATATTTCTTCATGAAATTTTCAAATTATATTGTTTGTGACAACATGCTTGAGCTGATATTAATTTTCAGGTCAAGGTCACATTTGATGGAGTTAATCCTTTTTTTGTACTTTTTTTTAACAGAAAAACTTAATGTTGACTTTAACTTTGACTTTTCTTAATATTTCTACATCAAACTTTCAAATTATATTGCTCATGACAACACACTCATCATGACTCCAAGTTCTTTATGTCAAGATGGGGTTATTCCTTTTTTTTGTTCTTGCATTTTTAACTTGATCTAGTTCCCAGGGCGACACAAGTGAACACCCATCTAATGTAACTTTTTGGTGGATTCTGGCAATTAATAACCAAAATTACCCTTAATTTAAAGAAAACAAAGACACTTCAGCTAAAATCATTACAACTTCAATATAAATGGGTTATTTGTTGAAATTAATATTTCAGGATAACAGCTCTACATGGAATGCTGTGAGGAGACCAGTTTGACAATTCTGTCTATGACTGTCTGAGGGAGCATACAGCCTTTAGATTGCCACTAATTCCTGCAATGGAGCATGCTGCTTTTGTAATGGACAAGAATAAAAAAAATCACAAATGTCGATACAAATAGTGGATGTGAAATGGAGACAAGTTATATAAAATATAACCAAAACGTTTTAATGTGCACCTCATTGAAAAAACATCAGTTGACAAAAAAGCATCAGTGTAATTGTGTGTTTGAACATTATTTGCTGAATAATAGAACCATTGAAAAAAAAAACCATAGTGTCACTTGTAGTATTATTTTAAATCATGTGACCCAATTCTGTTTGTCGATTTCAAGTTTGAATATTCAAAGATTATGACTAGCTTAGCTACTTTTTTTCTGTCATTGGTGTCACCGTATCTCAACTCAGAATTTTAGGTGCTGTCTAATGATACTGCGCTTGCAAACAACTGCTCACAGGATTCTTCCACACTTACAAAAGTATTCACGCCATTAAGGTAATATTCCATTCGTCATTGCACTCTCATTGATACAATGAAAAATTAAAAAGTCTCTCTAAATGCAAAATGCAAGGACGAAAGGAGTAATACCTTTAAATAAAGCGTTGTGTTTGAGAACTGACCAGCGTTGTTTCACTGTTGACCATATGACCAATGAAGTATGATATCCTTCACTTAATTGTGATTGGTCAATTTCATTTTATTGTCTACAAGTCCAATCATATTCAAATTATGCCTTTAGACATATTGTCCTACCACCAGGTTCGCTTTCCATGTCACCACGTCTGCAAACTTGATAACAGTATTTGTCTTGACTTGTTAATTGGACATTAATTGTTTTTGGGGTCGAAGATCTATGTCTCGGAGGACATAAAGTAAATTGTTCCCCGTTCTTGAGGCGAAAGTTTATTTCTGGTCCAACTTAATCAAACCCAAAAATCCATTGCTTTTCAATTGTGTTTTGATGGCCGACTCATCAGTACCTCCAGTCCTTTGATTAATTTATAGGGAGATAATTGCAAATGGTTAGAATTTCTTGCGACAATAATGCAATAATAATCACAATAATCAATGAAAATTTTAATAGTCAATCCGTATTCAAAATATTCAGTGATCAGTTAAAAACACTCTAAAGCGTGTAATACAAGTTCAGTGTGAAAACAACAGACATCCACCCACGTGATAGTCAAGCGTCGAATGAGATTACGCGTGTGAGACCGCAGGCGAGAAAACCAGCCAATCAACAACGAGCGCGATCACTGAGCATGAGTCCCCCGGTCAATGCTCAGGAAAGAAGTAATAGTTACTAACAAGAAATATCTTTTAAAAAAGATAAACGGCGTTGATGGAAAAGATTTATATATACATGTATATAAGAAAGAAAAAAATATAGAGATGCGAAGCAGACACAGTTTAGTTATTTTATTTTACTTGTTATAGCTGTTGACGAACCCTCTCTGCCTTCTTAGTATAACCTAGAGATTAAGCGACCGGATCATGACAACTCATATCTTTATTGAAAGTGTCTTTCAAAAAAATGTTGAAGCTATTGCAACAATTTCATACGGTGATCATTAGTCGATTAAAGAAAGTGAAATATTCATATCAGGTATTGCCACATTCAGAAAAAACATCCTCCCCACACAGTCAAGAAGAAGAGGGAGAGAGAACATAGTTAATACAATGATCAGTTTCAAAAAGGACACCACAAACAATTAACAAAAATGAGAACCCGAGGGGTAACCGCCTTGGAACGGTCAGTGGCAAATCAAATTGGCACTGGGGGTTTAAACCAGAAGCAATGCCTTACATTAAGTCCTGATCTACATTTATTCAGTTTCAATAAAATACCTCTTGTAGAGTAAGATCTCAAGATGAATAAATGTCCTTGAAATTTAATAAATATAAATAATAACAGCTTGCTACAAGAGCAAAATCTACCAACTTTTATGTAAATTAATTTTGAAAAAGTGTCCCTCCTGAGTATTGAACCCGGGGCCTCCGCTTGCGAGGCGAGAGAGTTAGCCACTACACTACAGAGAACTTGACTTTGCACTTGAAATTAACAATCAGTATCAAAGGAACTAGAAATGAACCAGTAAGAACTAGAAATATCTGCACTTCTCTTTCGTTTTACACTTAGTATTGTACGCAATACGCAAGTGTGTACCTGACACCCAACAATATTCCATATAAAATTGTATTTAAGCCATCAATATTGACTTAACTAGGTATTTAAATCGTAAATATGTTTTTCTTCAATACAAGTATCGCTTCTAAAAACGAAAATGCTCGAACATGTAAGTGCCAGGTAAATACTTACACAAAATATAAAAATCGTTACGGTAATCGTAAACAACACCCACTAAAAACCAATCGAAATAATCTATTTGATTTTCACGCTGCATTATAATAAAAATCCCACTGGATACCTCTCCACCCTGCTGGATGCCTCTCTGGTGTAAATATCTACCAATCGAAATAGTTTATTTCATTTTCCCGCTGCATAATAATGGAATACGAGAATTATTTACAACATTTCATTGGTCGAAAAACTAGGTCAAAAGTGAGCTTAGACAGCTAACGCCGAAAAACAATGTTCGTCTTGCACTTGTGAATGTACTAGGCCTTATTATTAACCCAGTAAACACCCGACGTCAGAATGACGTTGGATTAAGGTTGGATTTTGGTCGCGACGTCGGCGACCTGAATCCAACGTTAATCCGACGTCGAAAATGCGACGTCGTTTAGACGTCGGAAATTAACGTCGGATAGACGTCGGATTTTGGTCAGATATTTGACTCTGATTTTCGAATAACTAATGTTTTTCCCAAAATTTCTTTACATGTGCATAAATTAAATTTAAAAAAAAAACACGAATGAAATTTATTTCTAATTTTGAATGGTTTGCTGTTAATGGAAGGGGTATTATCGAAACCTGTGCAATCGAATCTAAATGTAAACAATCCGCGCGATTTTGAACAAAGTAACAAAGAACAAAGACACAATTGCCAAACAAACACAGAAGGGGACAAAAGATTTTTGATATTTGTCAGAGAAGAAAGATTAAGCAAGTATGGTTTTTTTTCGTATTCTTAGTTTGTTCTATTTTTTGCTTAAATCTTGTTGAGATTCATGTCCACTACATGTGTAAGACACGTGGAGTTGTTTTCATGAAATACCTTTCGTCCCAAAACGTCTCGCCACTGGGCTATTGTTATGATACAGAGCTCATAAAACACATTACTTTTAGAAAGAGGTTTAGAGATGAAGTCAAAAAAAACCTTGACGGTATTTTTTCAATAGTCTTATAACACTGAAAGTAATAAAAGGAAGAGGGAAGAGGTTCGATTTTGGTCGGATTTCGGTCGGATTCTGGTCGGAATGTGGTTGGATTTTACTCGGAACCCAACCATGCCGAGAAAGTCCTTCCACTTTTCATTTCAATAGAGAAGGTATCCAGGTACTCCCTGGGGATGCATACAACCAGCATATCAAGCAAATTGAGAGAGAGAGAGAGAGAGCAGAGGGCAGCATGTGTGCATTCAATTTGTTAAACACTTGTGTTAAGAAATTCGCCTTGGATTGATTTTGGCAGCAGTTTATACAATCATACTAGTACTTGAAAATTAATCTTTTACTATGCAGCATTTTCTTTTTTCTATGACATGTCACTGGTATTATATGGTCATAATATTTAATTGTAATAAAATAATATTGAAAGCAAAAACATTGATTTATATAAAATTTTATATCATTTTTATATTATACATTTATTATATCATGTTTTGACTACATGTATGAATGGCAATATATGTCCATTTTCGTAGAAAGTGTTCTTATGAACACTCAAAACATAAATTATCAAATTTTAAAAAAAGATTCAACTATAGTTCTAAAATGTAAAGTAAGATCTTTTTTGCAAAATGTATTGTTTCATATTAATTTATCTGTTATACTGGAAAAATATTTAAAGTCCTGAAATGAAACCACTTTCACACAATAAAAATACTTTTTAAGTAATTACAACAAATTAAGATGTACGCACAGTGAATATTGTGTGATTACCACAAAATAAGATGTACGCACAGTGTATATTTTGTAATTACAACAAAATAAGATGTACGCACAGGGCATTTGCTAAAGTATGGAGTGGAGTGTTGGAGTGGAGTTTTGGAGTGGAGTCTGGAGTGCATTTTGGAGTCAGATTTTGGAGTGACTTTGGAGTCAAAAATTGGAGTCAAATTTTGGAGTTGAATTTTGGAGTTGAATTTTGGAGTCACTTTGAAATATTGTTTAAATACATGATAACTTGAGCGTTAAATATTTTATTAGATAGAGACTTTAGATTGGAGTTCTTTGATCATGATCTTTGTACATAATCTGGAATAATTTTTAGTAGATTACTTGGTCTTTAGACTTTGGAACCGATCTAAAATACAGGAGTCTGTTGAGAACTGGAGACAAGTATAGCAGTTCCACCATTCTGGAATATCAAGCTGTTTTTAATGCTCTATAGTAATTTTCTTTTTGCATTGACTTGTGAATAAATGTTTTAGAACAACAACTTGATTGTGAAATAATAGCCATTTTGTACATCTAAAATAAAGATTACTTTCGTGTACCAAAACTTAACAGTCTGAATCAAAATCTTAAAACATACAACAAATCTGCATTAACCAGCACATGGCATCTGTGATCTCTATTTTTATATTTTAAAGTTATCCACCTTCGTTGTCAGTTTACGTCCGAGTTTTAATCAGCATCGCTATAGATTGAAAACGAATCTGATAAACTTGATGTTAATGTTTAAAAGCTTACATAGATGCGCAACATAGTTATGTTGTAAACGGAACATATTGCTTTATTGCTAGTATTGATACATTAAATTGACAAGTGAAAGAGAGTTATTAAAATTAGATAAATGAAAAAAAGATAACCTGCATTTCTTTACCAATATAAACATCAAAATGACTTATACTCTACCACATAATATAATAATATGTCACGACACTAAAGCATGATATTTAACAAATACACTTGTCAATGCCTTAACATATGCCGATCTTCCGATTTCACTAACAATTGAATTTAATAAACTGCAGGTTATGATATCATAATTATTTTTCATACTGTTACGGTAAGATTGCATTTTTCTGGACTACTTCATTATTCTAAAACGCGTGGCACATAACCTTTTTTGTATAACCTTTGCTCCACGGCTGGGACATATCTAATGTCGACCATTGTAGATCCAGATATGAATTCATGTCTTCTAGACAAAATACTTATGCATGACGCAAAACCCTATATTTCATGGATATGATATATATCTCATGGCGACCATTGTAGATCCAGATATGGATTCATGTCTTCTAGACAAAATACTTATGCATGACGCAAAACCCTTTATTTCATGGATATGATATATATCTCATGGCGACCATTGTAGATCCAGATATGGATTCATGTCTTCTAGACAAAATACTTATGCATGACGCAAAACCCTTTATTTCATGGATATGATATATATCTCATGGCGACCATTGTAGATCCAGATATGGATTCATGTCTTCTAGACAAAATACTTATGCATGACGCAAAACCCTTTATTTCATGGATATGATATATATCTCATGGCGACCATTGTAGATCCAGATATGAATTCATGTCTTCTAGACAAAATACTTATGCATGACGCAAAACCCTTTATTTCATGGATATGATATATATCTCATGGCGACCATTGTAGATCCAGATATGAATTCATGTCTTCTAGACAAAATACTTATGCATGACGCAAAACCCTTTATTTCATGGATATGATATATATCTCATGGCGACCATTGTAGATCCAGATATGAATTCATGTCTTCTAGACAAAATACTTATGCATGACGCAAAACCCTTTATTTCATGGATATGATATATATCTCATGGCGACCATTGTAGATATAAATCAGTTGTACATCATGTAGTCAACTCTGGAACTTTTCTTGTCCCTTCGAATTCATTAGATTAGTTTACCAACAAGCGAATAGTGTAGATCCTGATCACACTTGACAGATGTGCAGGCAGATTCGGATCTATACTGGTCACACTGAGGGGATATAACTAATGTTTTCACTTTTAGTAGATTTTGATAAGTTAAAACTAAAGCCTGTACACAATAATTGCTATTTGCCATTTTAAAGCATAAGGGTAAATTAATATTGAGCTGTTTGTTTTATTTCTACTAATTAATATGAAATCTACACTCTAACAATGTTTAAACCTGATATTTAAAATGATCTCCGATAATTCTACATTATATTAGTTAATACATGTATTAAACTTAAATAAAAAACTGTTTGCCATTGTTTTGTATTTAAAAAGTTAATGTACAGAAATGTATTGTCTGAGGTTAACCTTTTGCCTTCTTAATTGATCTGCAAGAGCTGAAATAACATCTAGAATATTTCAACAAATGAAAGCAGCATAAACTACAACCACCGCTGCTCCTAATGATGATAATGTCACCACCTGCAGAACTATAAATTTCTCTGGCCTGTAGAATGTTGACAGAAGAACGATACTAGCCCATATCTTAGAGGGAGACAGAGTTTAACTGGCATCACATGGGGATAACTGCTCTAATGGCATGACATGTTATTATAACACAGGTCAGAGAGAGCATTAGGCCATCTTATTGAACTTTTCATTTTCAAAATGTAGCTTAACTTCATCAGTACTATTGCACATAAAATGTGTTTTACTTGTATCACCCATGTACCAGTATTCAAGATAAAAAGTGATATAATTCAACTACGAACATATTCTGTTGCATTTTTGATTACTTTTGCATGAAA
This sequence comes from Corbicula japonica, assembly GCA_038501625.1. Taxonomy (NCBI): domain Eukaryota; kingdom Metazoa; phylum Mollusca; class Bivalvia; order Venerida; family Cyrenidae; genus Corbicula; species Corbicula japonica. The sequence goes on along the minus strand of JAZAYU010000424.1, from coordinate 290,363 downwards.
ATGCCCAAATGCGTCAGGTTGTTGCGATTTCGTGAAGTAATTTACATACAAAAAAGCGGAATTATTATTTATAATTTTTTAATCTTCATAGCTATTTGTTAGTTTATGTAGAAATGGTAAAAAACTGTAAAATTCAAAGATAGATAATAGCACTGTTTCATATTTAAAAAAGGCTAAAATATACAAAAACTTATATTTCATATGTTTAATTTTAAATAACTCAAATGCCAAGATAAATGATGAAATAAAATATTTTCGCACATCTTTTTTTCTAACTTTGGGACTACCAAACTCTCATCTTAAAACAATGAAGTATTCTTAGGTAACCTTAAATGTTACGAGAGGCATGGGATTTTCCTGCTTCATCCAGAGAATTTATAGACATAAAATCACAGAAAAGTCTTTAAATGAAATTAAGCATCAGTCTATTGATGGTGGTATTTGTTATGACCAATGTTTTACGACCTTTTTCATTTATCACTTATTATTTATTATAAACTTTCTTCTATTTTCAACAAGTTCTAATCTGCACTCAAGCCTTATCTCTTCTACAAAATAAAACCTAAGAAAAATAACGGAATCATCAATGACTTCTTAAATCTTGTAATAACAAATATAAAAAGTGACTCCAAAATTCAACTCCAAAATTCGACTCCAAAATTTGACTCCAATTTTTGACTCCAAAGTCACTCCAAAATATGACTCCAAACTGCACTCCAGACTCCACTCCATAACTCCACTCCAACACTCCACTCCATACTTTAGCAAATGCCGCATGTGTGCATTCAATTTGTTAAACACTTGTGTTAAGAAATTCGCCTTGGATTGATTTTGGCAGCAGTTTATACAATCATACTAGTACTTGAAAATTAAGCTTTTACTATGCAGCATTTTCTTTTTTCTATGACATGTCACTGGTATTATATGGTCATAATATTTAATTGTAATAAAATAATATTGAAAGCAAAAACATTGATTTATATAAAATTTTATATCATTTTTATATTATACATTTATTATATCATGTTTTGACTACATGTATGAATGGCAATATATGGCCATTTTCGTAGAAAATGTTCTTATGAACACTCAAAACATAAATCATCAAATTTTAAAAAAAGATTCAACTATAGTTCTAAAATGTAAAGTAAGATCTTTTTTGCAAAATGTATTTTTTCATATTAATTTATCTGTTATACTGGAAAAAATATTTAAAGTCCTGAAATGAAACCACTTTCACACAATAAAAATACTTTTTGAGTAATTACAACAAATTAAGATGTACGCACAGTGAATATTGTGTGATTACCACAAAATAAGATGTACGCACAGTGTATATCTTGTAATTACAACAAAATAAGATGTACGCACAGTGTATATTTTGAAATCAACGTAAGTATTGCCATTATGATGCAAGACAATCATGGTTTTAACCATTTACCATTAATAACTTGCCCGAAAGATACTGAATGCTTTTGCTTCGAATTTCCAACTTTTACACACAATACTTAAATTATAATTAAAAATAAAACTTTACAAAATGTGTGATATGTGAACATTATTGGCCCCTCTTTTGCAGCCCTAAGTTACACACTATATATAAAACATATATGCGTATAAATATGCTTGCGCATGAACATGCAATAAAAGTTAAAATCCGTATTCGTAAAACATGTAATAAGGTTTTCATTATTTCAAATATAATTGTATGAATTCATTAGACTTTCATAGAAGTTTATAAAGCAAACATTTCTTAGAAATTTTGTGTTTGAAAAATGCTACATTTGCAAGAAAAAAAAACTTTAACTTTTACTGCATAGATACACCTTTATTGCATGTGTGAACAGAGTAGATCCAGATCAGACGACAGATCCTTGCCTTCTGATGAGGATATACACTGCTTTTCAGATTCATTACATTATTGCTGATAAAGACCAAACATATCTAGATCCAGATCAGACAGCATGGATGTACCAGATGATCTGAATCTACACATAATTTCAAATTGAATTTTATTGTCGGTCATCCTGATGACCGACATATTATAATGGACCAAACTTGAACTTTGAAGGGTAACACCGGTTAACAGCGGCACCGGACGTGGTCACTTTAGACAAAGCCGCCCGTCTAGAGCTTGGGAATGCTATTCCGTTCCCCCTATTTGCAAGAAAAGTCTTCTAAATGTTGATGAAACAATATCTGGACGTTGTAGTAACATAAAATCAGAAATTGAGCCGATATATAACGACATGTTAAATCATATAAACATACGTGTGTTGTATTTTCTACAGGGTGTAGATAAAATGTTATGCGTCTTTTTTTAGAAAGTCACGTGATGAAAACCTTCATAGCAAAATATTATTTGTGTATAAATTGAACTGTTACGTTATTTGATTCAAACAACTGTTCAGGATGATCCCATATATGAAATAGATTCAATCCGTTATATTGATTTTGTTGGTCAAAAGCAAGACATCGTTTATGTTTTTCTTAGAGACTAATGAATATCCGGGCGTGCTCGATTGGACTGTCGGAACTGTGCCAGAATCAAATTCCGACTCTTCCACAGAATCTGCTTGACTGTTTCACTGCGCATGTCTGTACTTTCAGCAGACAGCGACAGTAGTAAACCAATTTTGTCTGGCGATTATAGTCGCCAGAGAATCCTTAGCGAGCTTCAGTTATCTTTCCTCGAGGTTTAAAATAGGCGGTATTCCCCAAGCTTGCAAGTAAAGTACATACTGCTGCTGGAGATTAACAACACCAGTTGGTGTTAGATTTAAAAATACAACGAACTCGGAGTCATATTACAAGATGTATGTTTACCGTTATCACAGCAGAGTTGCTGATAGCAATTTGATGCCACTTAAATGTCGGTCACTGATTTATTGCCATTCATATGTTTGGAATGCATATTATGATGAGATCTGTATCTGTATTGTTACGACGCTTGTAACCACTGCTGGCGTAGTGCGTCGGGGGTTTAAATGTTAACCATTCGAGTTGCACAAATACTGCACACTGTTTGCCATATCCTGTCGTTCAGGGCGACGTTTACACCTTCTAGATGCTGGTTTAATACAGTATAAGCTGTACCTCTTCTTTTCTTTTTTACAAATGGTTTATATTTACTCTTTAATCAAGTGTTATGTTGAATTATTGTAATGAGCAATAGGCTTAGTTTATAAGAAGCTGGAGAAATTTTTTTAAATAGATACAGAGAACAGGCTTGACGTAATCCAGAAGCCAATCAGAGGCCTCTAGTTTTTTGGTTTACAACAGTCGTTTATTTTCTGATGACGACGGAGAAAGAGTCTAAGAATCTGCCAAACGAGTGAGATTGGATGTCGGAACAGAATCATGATAGGTTTTTATAAAAAGTGTTACATAATTGCATGTTTATTATATCTTTTGAATTCTAAAGAACTCCTAATGGTCTTAATAAGCCATACTTCATAGTTCAACTAAGTTTTCCTAGTTTTTAGATCAGTCAACAAAAAGCAATATTTATAATTTACTGAAAAATAGCACTATTTCTGGTATTTATGTTGGTGAAATTCTTGGCATAGTACTGAAATGTAACCATTATCTTATTTTATGGCAAAAAAAACCAGTATCTAAAACTATTTCAGTTTGGTGCAGTATAAAACACTGACCGATTCACACCACCTATTTCGATGGAATGGGTAGAACGCTGCCAGAACACAGTTCCGACGCACTCGATTGGAGTTCTCCCTGTTCTAAATGTCGGAATTTCCAATCGAGCACGCTCCGACCTTTGCGGGAAAGGCTGTCTGTAAACAAAAGTTTACAAAAAGCTAGTCGGTCATTAGCATACACTTTCAACCAAAAATGTATTCCAAAATCTAGAGTTCAACAACAAAATTTCGTCACTGTCCTAGGGTGGGGGGATGAGCAGCCTGACAGGGACTCAAATTATTAAATTTACTATTCTGATCTTCAACAATTTCGTTAGAATGCTGAACTTAAACATGTAATATTGGTGGTTCTCGCACATTTTCCTGTTTTTGTTTGTTAGTTTTAATGATGTCAATTTCAGTGTATGCCATGTTAGATTACATTATGCGGGTTTCAAAAAAACTCATGTCCATGCATTGACTTTGAAAATTGATGAACACTTCTACCCATGTGTTAATTTTAAAAATTTCTTTCTTGTGGTATAAATCACCAAACATACGGTCGTGAAACAGTAGAGGCTTATAGTAAACGAGGAGATGTTTTAAACAAGCATTTAGGAGGAAACGAATGCTCAGAACTTGCTTAATTGTCAAAATATTGTCTTTTAAAGAGAGATTTTGCTTTTTGCGCTTTCCAGTGCAAATGTTGCGAATGTTCTCAGAAGTTAACGGAAGTTTAGCGAAGTGAGGTGATCATTGTTTAAAGTAAAAAAAAGGGGGGATCAGCGATTTTGCCATTTGTTTGCGATTTCCAGTGCAAATTTTGTGAATGTTATCAGAAGATACCGGAGGTTTAGCGAATGTGACATGGCCATTGTTTAAAGTAAACATAGGAGATCAGCATGGGCAATATTTTTATCTAATATCATAAGTGTAGTCAATTGGGCGGCGCTACGCTAAAAGACAGTCATCCATACGACCAATAAGCTGCGGACGAGAGAGATAAACGACTAGGATGGCCACCTGAGGTTATGATTTCACATTCAGCGTGGAAGCATCACTAATTTTTTTGTTTATTGAACTTGTCTGATATCAATTTATAGGATAAATGGCGACACGTTACCTCAGTTACAAGTACTTAGTTAGTCAAGTTTGTTGAAATATAATTTCAATCCATAATTACACACTTTTGCATTTCACGAGCGCACTATTGAAATAACCTGAGATGCGAGAGTTTAAACCTAGTTGGTTTGATGACTACCCATGTCTTCATTAGTTATGAACATTACATTTTATCTTTTATTCGCAATTACTCATTTAGAGGGACATTTATATACATGTATTATGCTCTTTCTCCAAGATTTGCATAAAAGTGCCTCGTTTTGAGCTTGTTGCACAAAAACTGCCATGTTTTTTTTAGATCTATCTATTTCTCTGTCCTTTTGATATCCAAGTTGGAGCTCTAATTACGATGCGGTATTTTATGTTTTTGATATGCTTTAAAGTCTTTAACAGGCTCAATGAAACCGAGCCTGTAATATTTTCACATTTTTCGTCTTCGGTGGTTTTCAAAGTGACCTTTTAATCTATTTTAAGAAAACAAAACTTAAACGATTGTTTTGAAATAGAAACTTGGTTACCATTCTATACGTGCTTCTGTATTTTTATCATTTAAACTTTAACTATTTAATTTATGTTACAAAACTTTCGCCGCCATAAAGTTCAAAACTTGCCCTTGAATATATGCATTATTAACGAAATACGAATTGATTTATTTTGATTCCCATATTCCCTCTCAAAACCGCATATATCTATGCGTTCTCTTCTTGGGGTCTATAGTGAACGGTTGGACTCGTCGCAGTTGCAATCCAAATTGAGTTTTACTTGTAAAAGATTTCCGGGGATGCCCGTGACCCCAATGACTGCTTCCCCATACACATGCAATATAACGGATCTGATTTCGGTCTTGGGATACTAAACGATAACATTATTTTGACAAGTACAGTAAGGTAGACAACACAAGCACTGTCATTTCTATGTAAGGGCGATCTACTAGAATATACTGCAAGGAATGCAAAACCAGCCTTTAAAGTAAAGAAAGTTGTTTTCAGAACAGTGGCATAACGACAATTTTTATGATGATAGATTAATTTAAATACAAATAGTGCTTCTTGAGTTCCTTTAATAGTTTTACAGAAAATCGTTCAAACAAAAACAAAAGATAATCGCAGCATAAAGCTTTAGTAAAAGTAATAAATGCATCAACATCCTAATTTATTGTTTACTGTCTTTTAACGCTCGTCAACTTCAAGTTTGACGAGATCTGCTGAACCAACTAAAACTACATTTTATGAATGTTGGTAATGAATACTGAATATTATAAGCGTGGCTTTTTTCTCAATGTACAAATAAGTATCAACTGTGGAAAGTTCTATGGTACCTCTTTGAGCATTCGCGTTAATGTAACATATTCATCAGATTCGCTGGTGCTTAAACAACGTAATTATTTCTACACGTCCTGAACAAAAAATAAATTACGTCTACTAGAGACATGATTATTTATATTGATGCTTTTAGCCCGTACACGTATTCTTCATGTTTCAATAAATCAAACATCAGCCGTTCAAATTTGTTTGCATGCTTTAAAGTAACAGAATTGTACAATGTTTATATGTTCTCTTGTTTATGTTTGTACATACAGAGAAATGTAAATGGAAATAAACTTGAAACTTGAAACATCAACTAAATTCACAAATAGTTTGTCAGATACAGTCTGTGTGACTTTGATCGACAGAAAACTGGCCATATCATTGACTTACATTGGTCCAAAAGTAAATACATGAACGAATACATACCTACTTATTCTTTTAATTTATTTGCTAATGACCGACTAGCTTTTTGGAAAGCTAAAACTTGTAAATTTATTAGACTTTCTCAGAAGTTTTTAAGCCAAAAATTCTGAGAAAACAACAACAACAAAACAATGTTAAAACTATGTTAACTGTCTTTTTAGATTTTAAACAATGGTACTATTTACTGTTTAAATATTGTTTAAATATTGAACGCAAAAACATAAGGACCATATTATTTAATGCATACATTAATTATTTTATTTTTACTTTTTTCCGAAACTGTTTTATTATATACTTTTAATAATATAACAATCAAAATTATTTTAGAGATACAAGAATATAAAGAAATTTACACAGAAATGCCATTTACATGTATAAAGTATCATCAACACGAACTCTACAGCAAGGTTACTGATAACCCTTGTTAAATCAACATTCGCCTCCGAATTTTTCCAATTAGAGAAGTTTAATAGGGTCATGCGGTCAAATTAAGGGCATTTCAGGTTAGTTGTGTAGCAATTGAAAAACGGGCCTCGGTATTTTTCGGCATGCAATCCGACGTCGGGAATTGACGTCTAAAAAACTTTCATTTCCAACCCAAATCCAAGGTTGATCCGACGTCGAGGTCTGACGTCAATCCAACGTCTTTTCGACGTCAAATGTTTCCTGGGAAGACATGTAACACACTTGAAACTAATTGTGCGATATGTTTTAATGCGTTTATCTCTAAGAAATTTGTACACACAACAACAATAATAGTAAACGATACTTTATAACGAGGAAATATTTTGCATATTCATCCAAGGATAATACATGTATCCGTTTCTTCTATAATGTATGTTCTACAATTTCTTCACAATTTAATCGGTACAATTAGTTGTTCTTGTTTGCATACATATGGCACTTTGCTCATCATCTCATAAAGAAAGAGTGTACGGCGTTGACTCTGTGGTATGGTTAATTAACTGCCCTTCTTATCAGTCGTCAGATTATCGGAGATTAACGAAGTCTAGGGTCAATAAAATATGTAATTTGCGCCGGAGGGGAAAACCAATAAAAAAAGCACAATATTGTTTCATCATTAAGCATTCAGTTCGTTTCATAATAGTTTTATCTTAAATACTAAAACTGGAAGGTACACGGGTGTTACAAGGGAAAACAGAAATCTTTAAATGCTGTAATTATAAGATGATAGAAAACGAATACCACTTTTTGTTAATATACCCCTATTACACGAATATTAGAAACGAACATATAGGAAAAAAATTTTGGCCAACAATTAATAAATTTAATAGATTAATGAAGTCAGAAAGTAAAAGCAATTTTTTCAAAATTACAAAAATTTTAAAGCTAAAGATTTGAGAGAAATAAACACGCAGGTAACACGAAGAAATAAATAAGCAATACATAATCTTGATAATAAAAAAATCTCTGAGAGTTTTATACATAACAAAACTAGTATTCAATAATTTATAATTAAGGGAAATTTCGAGTATTTAATGCTAATATAAGTTTTTCCTATATTACAAACGTTACTCACAGGCTTGAGTCGACCGTATTAAGGTTTTAGAACTGTAATATTTCCGCAAAACATCGACTTATACCGTCACTAATTCGTTTTTTCCGAACGCCGATTCGTAAGTTTCCGGTTGATACTATTTTTCGCAAAAGGAGTATACTCTTTAGGTGTTTTCCGCGATTATGACGTCATTAATAACTAAATCAAATAATAACAAAGTGCGGATATAAAATTGATGTAAAGTAAACAAATATTTTCATAACAAATACTCAAAATAAGTCTATAGACGAACAACACTCAGTAATGAATAGAGCTTATATGAAATTGCCCACGCTTTGATCAATCCTCCGTGGCGTAATGGTAATGCTCAGGACTGTTCATTTTGACGGACCCGGTTCAATCCTCGGGAGAGGAACCTTTTTTTTCCCTTTTTCTTCTTTTTTTAAAAAATTATTTTGAGGAAATGTTTGGAGAAAATAGTATAATCAATAGGTTTAAAATTCGGAAATAATTGTTATTATTCTTCATCTTCATTTAGTAGCCATGAACACTGAACTATTGTAATGATATTATTACAAAATACTGACTCTTTTATAATACAGCAACAGAATCACGATATGAAACTAAAATGATTATGGAATCTGTACTTTCATTTAGGAAAATGTTGCTATTTTATTGTTTCTATAATTGAACAGTAATTTTGTGATACTTGTCTTATAAAACTAATTTTATGTGTTTGCACGATGATTTTTTTCCTTCAAAAGAATGCTTTGGTTGCTATGGTTACGGTTGCCAAAATTACTTTTTTAAGGTTAAATTTTAACCAGCATAGCTGATTGCTTGCGTATTTCTTGTTGTTTTTTTTTCAAAAAATTTGAGGGGGTATAAAAAATCACCATTCGTAAACCAAGCCCTTTGGTTTTTGTGGTTTTTAACCGTTTGGTCTGGGTCATAGGTACCTATTTTCAGGCTGTCGACCAGGTCATCACCAAAATATAGGAAAAATATAGGAATATTTTTGCAACAAATATAGGAGTTTTTGGTTGTTTTTGAGGCAAAATATAAGAGTTTGGAACTGATAATAGTTTTATTTACTTGCACTTATAAAAATGATTTTCACATGTGCATTTACTGTTTCTACAATTATCAATGTCCAAAATGTTCACTGTAAAAATGATGGAAACCATTAACTTTAACATCAGCACCTTCAAGCACATCACCAGCATCTGAATGACCATTCAAACAAGGGGGAAATGCAGAAAATGCATTAACAAAGCCGGATTTTTCATTTTTAGTTTGTCTTCTATATAGTACTGTACACAGCATCAACCCATCCACTCATAGTAATATTGCTTTGTGTGTAAAAATCTGGGTTACAATGTCCAAAAGGGTTCAGTCAAAATTGACCCCAAGGCCTTACTTTGGTCAAACTCTATTGTAGGCAATACATCATACAAAATTATATGCCCTTCACTACTCTAGAATTTTCCGGAATATGATTCCATTTATTTATTTAATCTGCATGGAACAGAACTGCAGTCAAATAAGTTAGTAAACCTAAATACAAAGAATATTGCAACAAGTTTCAAGAAAAAAAGCAACATATGCATATCAGGAATCGCCACACTCAAAAAACACAGCCTCCCCACGCAGCGAAAAAGAAGAGAGGAAGAGAGAGAGAGAGAGAGAGAGAGAGAGAGAGAGAGAGAGAGAGAGAGAGCGCATGTTTTATATATGTATGTCAATTCAAATAGGACGCCACAAACAATTAATAAACAAGAGAACCTTTGGGGATACCGCCTTGGAACGGTCAGTGGCAAAACAAATTGCCACTGGGGGTTTAAACCAGGTTCTAGGGTGCACCAACCTCACACTTGCCCCAACAGGTTCTCGTATCACAAAACAAGTACAAATTGTCTTGGTGAAATAACTCCAACCCACCCATCAGCTCAACAATGTTGCATGCAAAAGCATACAAACATATAAACATAAGAATTTAATAGCATTGCAAAGCCAAAGGGCGGGTACTCAATGATCTTTCCGAGACCAGAGCACCTGGAGTAAAATCAGCAAGAACACGATGACAGGGATAAAAGAAACAAATCGAGCTTTTAGGTTCTTTTAAGAAAAGATTTCCCCATAAACTTTCATAAACTCTTACACCCCTGCCACCGTCGTGCAACCAAAGAGGTAAGCATAATGATCAACTGTAGATGGGTTAATCACCAGGCCTGCAGAGCGCTGTAAAATATCATGTTGGTAACCTTTCTTTTTAAATTTACAAATGGTTTTTACGAATAACTGGGAGAAATTTGCATCGCCTTTTATCTTCTTAAGTTTATAAATTAAATCTCCATAAAAAACTGGCTGTGAAATTCCTTGTTGCAATAGTGATTTTAAACTGATAAAAACTTATCAAGTTATAACCGTAACTGAACTTTAATTCAAACTGCCATTAAATTTCTATACAAAAGCAATAATTTTTCAAATGCCAAAGCCTTCTTGGGAATAGATGGACATTATTCCTTTCAGGTTCATTTAAGTTAAACATTAATTTAACTTTTATCCATTGAGTGGTTCCATAAAATAACAATAATTTTAGAAAACTATGCAAATATTTTGCAGATTATCCTAATAAAAAAATTCTAAAGTTTTCTCAATTTATTTAACACACAGCTGTTGCAAATTATCAAATAATATTGTTTTTATTACCTCCCTTTATTTGACTTTGCCTTTTGAAAATTATTGTTTTTGTAAAGACACCTTATTTTGCATACACTCTTTCTTTTGCATACACTCTTTTCCAACAGAAATTGATAACAATCTTTTCAAACTGGAAAACTGACAACAAAAGTCAGCTGAAGAATTCTTGTTCACAGTCAAGCATGTTTTTCCCAGGTGTCCATCTTGACGTTTTAGACAACCACATACACCATACCAAATATAAGCTCTCTAGTCCTGGCAGTTGGTGAATAAAATTTAATGATCTTTAACATTTTTTACATTTGGTTGCAACTGCAACAAGAATTCTGCATAGAAGTGAAAATTTGTTTTTGTTAGGTAAGCCTTAATACACAGAAACCTGCTACAAAGTTGTTAGAGAATCAGATTAAAACTTAAGTAAATGCCACCCGCCAAGTTTTCACCAATCTAAAAGTTGAGTTTTGTTCTTGAAAAAAAAGAAGAAAGCAAAAGTAGTATCAAAGCAATATTTAATCTATTCATTAATCGGCAAAAAAATGCTAAAAAATATAGGAATACACATAAAAATATAGGAGAAATATAGGAATATAGGAGGCTTTTCAGAATATAGGATTCAGATCCAAAATATAGGAGAAATATAGGAATATAGGAATCGGTTGACAGCCTGTATTTTGTAGGCCAATAAAATGAAAACGAAGACGGTGAGGTGCTCTTTTTTTAAATTATTTTATTCTATACACATTGCAGATAATTTTAATGTATAACACAATTATTTTACTGCATTAAACATGCACAAAAATCACAGATAAAAACTTGCTTAATTTTTGCAGATCGGAAAAGTGTGCATTTCCGAAGATGGGGTACACTTTAAAAAAGTCAATTTATAAAGTGTTAGAAATAAATTCTAAACATAATGCTTGTTTTTTCCTGTTCAGATATGATGTCCTTAAACAATTAGCCTTTATTTTACAAAATTTTACAAGGTTTCAAAGAAATAGAGATGAATTTAGCTTCTAGTATGTTTGATTTTACAGCCCATTTTCCGAAACAGAGGGTCCCCTTCTAAAATACTAAATTTCTCGAGTTACGCACGGTAAATGTTTTTATGCCCCCGAAGGGAGGCATATAGTAATCGGACCGTCCGTCCGTCCTTCCGTCCGTCCGTCCGAAATAATCTTGTTCTCGCTTCTTCTCCAAAACCCCTTGAGGGATTTCTTTCAAACTTCACAGGAGTGTTTGTCACCAAGCCTAGTTGTGCATATCGTCAAGAATTTCTGCTCGGATTATTTATTATTTAGTTATGGCCCTTTTTAGCAAAATCTTGTCCTCGCTTCTTCTCTAAAACCGCTTGAGGGATTTCATTGAAACTTCACAGGAGTGTTTGTCACCAAGCCTAGTTGTGCATATCCTAAGGAATTTCTGATCGGATTATTTTTGGTGGAGTTATGGGCCTTTTTACCTAACCCTAACCCTAAACCCTAACCCTAAGGTAAATTTTGTTAACGCAATTAGAGGTTACATTTTTTGTCAGATTGTCATGAAATTTTGTATGAATATTGATATTGATGATTTCTACACAAATTATTAAAATCATGTTGTTAAATTGACCAGGGGCCCCGCCCTGGGGATTTTAATTTTTTTCTTTTAAATTGTGATTTTAACCTTTGATTTTCTACAGTTATTAACCAGATTTTGACACAACCTTTATACCATCTTAAAATGCAATCTTTCCTGAACAATTTATTAACTGGTTGTTCAGGGATAAAATTTGAAACAAAAATTTTAGTAGCAGGGTGAAAATATCAAGTGTCAAATTCAATATTTCTACCTGTCTTCAGCTATATTTAGGTATGATGTTTACCAGTAGTATTACTGGTACAGTTGCTGGACAATGACCTGATGAACTTTGCTGCTTAGATCTGTGTTATGCAATATTAAGAACTTTGCTCTGGAAGATTTTATAGGGTAAATTTTGTCATTTTATGGATAGTCACTGTTTTTTAAGTAAAACAACAACAAGAACAAAAACAACAAATTTATAGCACATTCTCAAAATGTTAAGACTAAATTTAATAGAATTTTCTTGTTAAAACTCTGGCGGTCACATTTTTGCTCCGATTGTCATGAAACTTGGTCAGGATGTTTGTCCCAATGATTACACAGACGAGTTTGAATATGGGTCATCTTGGTCCAAAAACTAGGTCACTGTTTCTAAAAATAGAATTTTATTGTTAACACTCTAGCAGTCACATTTTTGCTCTTATTGTCATGAAACTTGGTCAGGATGTTTGTCCCAATGATTTCTCGGACGAGTTTGAATATGGGTCATCTGGGTCCAAAAACAAGGTCACTGTTTCTAAAAATAGAATTTTCTTGTTAACATTCTAGCGGTCACATTTTTGCTCCGATTGTCATGAAATTAGGTCAGGATGTTTGTCCCAATGATTTCTCGAACGAGTTCGAATATGGGTCATCTGGGTCCAAAAACTAGGTCACTGTTACTAAAAATAGAATTTTCTTGTTAACACTCTAGTGGTCACACTTTTGCTCCGATTATCATTAAACTTGGTCAGGATGTTTGTCCCAATGATTTCTCGGACGAGTTCGAATATGGGTCATCTGGGTCCAAAACTAGGTCACTGTTACTTAAAATAGAATTTTCTTGTTTACACTCTAGCAGTCACATTTTTGCTCCGATTGTCATGAAACTTGATCAGGAAGTTTGTCCTAATGATTTCTCGGAAGAGTTCGAATATGGGCCATCTGGGTCCAAAAACAAGGCCACTGTTACTAAAAATAGAATTTTCTTGTTAACACTCTAGCGGTCACATTTTTTTTCCGATTGTCATGAAACTTGGTCAGGATGTTTGTCCCAATGATTTCTTGGACGAGATTGAATATGGTTCATCTGGGTCCAAAAACTAGGTCACTGTTACTATAAATAGAATTTTCTTGTTAACACTCTAGCGGTCACATTTTTGCTTCAATTGTCATGAAACTTGGTCAGGATGATTGTCCCAATGACTTCTAGGAAGAGTTTGAATATGGGTCATTTGGGTCCAAAAACTAGGTCATTGTAACTAAAAATAGAATTTTCTTGTTAACACTCTAGAGGTCACATTTTTGCTCTGATTGTCATGAAACTTGGTCAGGATGTTTGTCCCAATGATTTCTCTGACAAGTTTGAATATGGGTCATCTGGGTCCAAAAACTAGGTCACTGTTACTAAAAATAGAATTTTCTTGTTAACACTATAGCGGTCACATTTTTTCTCTGATTGTCAGATTGTAAAGAAACTTGGTCAGGACATATGTCCCAGTTATTAATTGGACGAGTTCGAATATGGGTCACCTGGGGTCAAAAACTAGGTCACTGTCACTAAAAATAGAAAAATCTTGTCCAGGCTGTAAATTTGTTATTTCTCATTGGATTTTAAAATAACTTGGCTCAAATGTTTACCATGACAAGGTGTAGTTTCGCGTACAATACCCATGCCTGTTGGTCCAAGGTCAAGGTCACTGTTACTAAAAATAAAATTTTCTTGTTTGGGCTGTTAATTCCTAATGAATGGAGTGATTTCAAAATAACTTTACATAAATGTTCACCATGACAAGGGACTGTGTTGCTTACAATACCCATGCCGGTAGGTCAAAGGTCAAGGTAACTGTTACTAAAAATAGCATTTTCTTTTCCAAGCTGTAGATTTGTTGTTTCTTATTGGATTTTAAAATAACTTGGTGTATATGTTCACCATATTGAGGCGTTGGGTCTCGTACAACACAACTTTGTTGTACTCAGGTGATTAATAAAGGGCCATCATGGCCCTCTTGTTCATATTACCCAAATCATATGTAGTAAGGTCCATACCTCTAACAATCATTTTTCAGGATAATCTCCCCAATAATCTTAAAATTTTCTAAAAAAATGTTATATTTAACTTTATTTAACTATATATTTACTGCAGACTTGAAACATATGATCCTTTCATCTTTCACATTATATGCATGCAGTATGCTTTGTCTTCCACAAGCATATTTTTCATTACATATGTTTATTTATTACATATGTATACCTATTCGATTTCAAAGCTGCATTTCGGGGGCATATGTCAATTTCAAGTGACAGCTCTTGTTTAAAACTAGTGTTTAGATGTCTAAATGGGTGTACTTGGAAATGAAAACAACAAAATCCCAATCTGCAAAAGTGCATATTACAGTTCTAAAACCTTAATATACGTTCTACAATCTCTTCGTTTTTATCAGTTCCATGCAACTTAGTGCCGAGTTCTTTAATTTGGATTTGGGCACATAGACGTCCGATTATTTTATTTATTTAACAATCCTAAGCCCCGCGATATTTAACTTCTGCCTGTTCCATTTCAACCTTATTATTGCACTAGTGAAGAAATTTATTTTGTAGGAAAGCAATTTTTATATGTGTAAAACTGGTGGAACGGTGTGTAAGCTTTATACATTAAGAGTTTACACATTCAGTCATAATAAAAAAGCGGCAGAATTGTGTAGCCTTTTCTCAATTTCACACCGAAAAACAAATCGGTACACTTTTAAATTCACTTCAAATCGATGCATTTGCTAGGTTCATTGTTTACCGGAACCATTTACCTTGTTATGCACGGTACAGGAAATAAGCCATAAAACATATTTATTATTGATCTGTGATAACTTTGTTTTTACAACGCGTCATTTATTGGGAGGGGTACAATAAAATTTATTATCCATTTTTTCGATCAGTTAATAAAATCCCGAATTCGTTCCACTTGTTGCGCTCTTGTTTGTCAAAATAATTAAAGAATAACAGTTTATTGAATTATTATATTTTACTGAAAAAAAACATACAATGAAATCTTGATACATGTTGAAGAGATTACGATAGGTTTTATTTGTTCTAACTCTAATTCCAATTGAGTACAATTGAGTACATCATTATGTGTTTCAAATATGTTTAGAAATATGCGCTAAACTTAACAATTTCAATTTTCCGATAAGATTTACATTTTAACTTCTAAATTTGTAAATAGAAAGCATTAAACTTTTACAAATAATTAAACTTGTAACATTTATTTAAGTTATCTTTATATATATATATGTGGTTTTTGTTTTAGATAGGCTTGTATATATATGTGACTTAGTCTATATAATGACGATTTTAATTCTTTATGCATTTTCTTATGATTGAAAATTTTTTGTGACTCAATGTGACATACAAAATGTCACATATTTCTTACCTGTAACAGTTGATTTACCTGGGTTTAATTGTAATTTGTTACAATTATCACCTTTTTAGACTTTCGTCTGAGTTCATTATATTAATCGGATTTTAATTCACAACTTTATCGAAAAGACATATACTTATTTCTAAATGCCATGAATAATTTAGTACGTATTTGTTTCCGCCTGTGAAAATTGTAAAATATTGACGGATTCGCCAAAATTTAGAGTTTCTACTTAATTTCAAAACAATACTCCAACTTCTACAAATCAGACTACTAAGGCTCTATATTGTTTTCTGCACTTGACTGCCGAATTAAACAATCTTCCGTCAATGATCGTAAAATATCGGGAATGTTCGCAAATTTACGGAGACTTAAATTTTCACTTAAAATATTCGATAGTCGTGTTAGATAAAGCTAAAAAGGACCAAAATGTTTTAAATTTAATTTAATAAAAATAAGTTTAAACAATAGCTTCATATTTTTTGCAAAATATGTAACCTGGGTTTTTTAAAACTTATAATTTGGATAAAAGATATTAACAATAGAATACGTAAGGATAAGCGACAAAATCACACTTTCTCTACTGTTTCTATGTAAATAAAAGGGAAAATAGGGTGGCTATATTCAAAGTCAAATAGGACCAAATTATCGTTAAGATAAATTAAAATAAAAATAATCATCTTAATCGGCAGAAATTTATCTTTAATATGTAATATGGGTTTTTTTCGACTGTTTAAGAAATAAGAATGTAGTAAAGAAAAAACTGAATTGTTCCTTCATAATCTATTGAGAAATTCGTTATCGATTTTTGCCAACCGATGATGAGCAAAGTTGGATATGATTTATTTTCTTGGAGAGTTTAGCTTGGTTTTAAGTTCATGGACGCTTATCATTATTTAGGTATTTTACAGAATTTCGTTATTCCTAATTCCAACTCATCCTGTATATTGTACTGCAATTCTGTGTGTAAAATGATGTAACTGTGCTTGAAGCTAATACGTTAAAAACTTTGCTTTGTTCGATCGAAATGAGAACGCATTATATTTCTCTATGTCTACATACCGGTAAACCGAAACAAATCGGTATGAAATACCTATTACTTTACTGATTCGATGCATTTACTAATTATTGATTGCTTATAAGAACCATTCATCTCGCTTTATTTATACCAACTGTTAATAAAAATTAAGAATATAAGCCCAGCTACCGGAAATAGCCATAACACATATTAATCTGCCAAAGCTATTTTTTACAACAAAATTTTATTGGGAGCACATCAAAATCAATAATCAATCAATTTGACCAGTTAATAAAATTTACTTTCTTTTCAAATTCGTTCTTATTAATCCGCTTTTCACTTGTTGTCATTTTGACAAAATGATCAAAGAATGCCAATTTATCTTGTTTATTTTGTTATCTTTACCGAAACAAATCTTAGAACGAAATCATGAAATTAAGATTATTTAAAGATATAGTTTCCATGTGTCCTCTTTTTAGTTCCAGTTAGTT
This sequence comes from Corbicula japonica, assembly GCA_038501625.1. Classification (NCBI taxonomy): domain Eukaryota; kingdom Metazoa; phylum Mollusca; class Bivalvia; order Venerida; family Cyrenidae; genus Corbicula; species Corbicula japonica. The sequence goes on along the minus strand of JAZAYU010000424.1, from coordinate 272,909 downwards.
ACATCAATACATTGCATACTTATTTGTAAACGGTACATGTTTACCATTTACAATGGTTGGTTTTGAGGATATAAAAATCAAAGTTTTATCTATATTAATATCAGATGTCATTCAGAAATGGACATTTTTAATTTTAGGGCATATTTTTAAACACTTTCATTAACACTGACCAAAACTATATTTATTTTGTAAAACCGGATTTTATTTTACAACGGTACCGCAAATTTTTTAAAAAAGGCTTATTTTATTTAAGTTTTTAAATTACAATTTCAATACTTGTACTTATTTGTTTGCTTCGATGGATTTTGTAAAAAGAAACAAAAATGTTTTCATTAAACGTAGTAAAACAAACTTTCAAAACAAATATCTCATTTTATACAAATCAAATAAATTAAATGTAATTAGAATACTGTTCGAAGATCGGTATACATAGGCAAATAATACTAATCTTCCGTCAATGATCGGAAATAATCGAGAACGTTCGCAAATCCACGGTAAATTTCACGTTAAAAATTCAGTACTCGTTATATAAAAAGCTCAAGAGTATCAAACATATATAACATGTATTAAAAGACATAATTTTACATGAATCTGATCTGCAGGATAGGCTTGTCCTATAATTGTCTTTTGAATAGGGTTTGATATGATCAATAGATTGAACACTACTTGTATTTCGGGCAAGCATTTTAATATTTTGAACAAAAAAACTAATTTTCGCAATACTAGATTTTGAAGTTTAATAAATTTATATTAAATTTTGCTGTAGACTTTTGATATTAGAAACTTTTCAAAATTAACCAATATGTTATTAGGAAAAAGATAACATTGTTTTTTTCTTATAGCAACAACACATACAAAGATGAAGGATTTGTTTTGCGTTTACGATAATGTCAGGTTTGCTTTATATTATGGGAAATTCGCAGATTTAGCGTATTAAGTTGTGGTTGACGTATTAAGTAAAACAAATGCTTGATTTTCAAATGATTGCTATTGTTTAATCTTATTTATTATACATGTAATGCCCCTCTGTCTTATAATCCTGATAATTATCCTAATAATTATTCTTTGAGATATTCAAACTTGAAAGTGTGCACTTGGAACTTTTGACACGTGTATACATGTAAAATCCAAGTAATATACGAGATAGCACTCCGTAAAGCGTGACTTACCTGCTCTCAGTCGGGATTCTTTAAACGTTATTTTGTCCCAAAATCCATATTGTGTTTTCTTCGTTGTTTCACCTATAATGAAAACGGCAAGTTACAGTTATTTACATAGAAGATTTAGGATTTCTTTTCTAAACCATGTGAAATCTCGCCCAACATTGTCCAGCTTATGTTAGGTTCATTAATCGGACGGTTCCAATATGTTATATACCAAAATGCTCATTCAATAAAATATTTCCTCAAACAAATAAACATTCGTTTTTGCTAGGAGGCCGAATCTTTTATAAGATTGCTTTAAAAGACTGAATAAGTCATACGAGATATAGAACAACGTGTATACACTGTACCTTCAAGTATAAGCGTTTAGCTAAACAAGAGTTTCTTCCGTTAAATATAAAAATAAGAGATTTTAAACATGTAACGACTCTTCGTTATAATTGTACCATATATTTTCAAGCATTATTCACGAGTTTCTTATCAAAGTGATACGAATGAAAGTCAATATGGAGAAAAAAATGCCCCGCTATCAAACATCATTTTCAATATAACAGTAGCGTTGTTTGTGCTGTGGCGGCTGCAAAAAGTCTCCCCGTACATTCCACTATTGCTGTTATCCTGTTATCAGTTACGTCCTTTGAAGGTCGTTAAGCACGATACTTATGTATTAAGTTAATAGTACTTCTAAAAATTATTTTGTTTTAATATTTCGACCAGTTTAAAAATAGGTGGTTTCAATATCCCATCAAAATAGATTTGAATATCGTCCAATCACCGTAATGATATACTTCCTGCTTTTTAAACTTTGACTGGCCTTTTCTGTGATATGCATGATTTATATTCCCAGAACTCCTGTCAAAGTTATATTCTGTTTAGTTCCGCCCAATGTTTTCTCGTATATGCAGGCTTCCTAGTGAAACCTTTAAAACCTTCAAAAACCTTTTATTTCATAACAAACATTTAAAACCTTTAAATATTCTAGAAAAAACCCTTTAAATTGGACAAATAGCCTGTAATTTTCACTTAAAACCTTTTTTTTTCAGACTGCCTGCAGTGCCAGTTTTAAGCCATAATGATTGTACGATTTTCTTTTTAGTGTTGTTATTAGGATACTGCTTGTGTATAAGTCATAATGTATAATTCAAACAGTATGAGATAATATCAAACATGCCTATCTCTGATATCTGTGGTTTTAGAGTGTGCTTTTCCATATATACATTAACTTTTTTTTTGTAAATACCTATATATCTATTACGTGTTTTCAACAAGAATTTTGAAAAAAAAGTCTTTATTTACTCTCTATTTTACACTAAAAGGCCGTAATTTCCATAAATTGGAGCCATTATAAAAACCTCTTTTTTTGGTCAGGCATGCCAGGAGGCCTGTATATAGCAAACACATTCTTTATCTGGCGTATGGTCCATACGCCGCGGAACATGGAATGGTATTAATCTGAAAATACAGCATTGAAGGTTTCATGTTCACCGCCATATGCATGGTTGCCATCGTTTGGGATGGATCAAAATTGTACTGTTTATTGTTGTAAATATTGAGTTGCGCTCAACCCTGGGCTAGGTGGCATGGGCAGTAATATGCATTCATTACTGCCAATGAACAGGCTCAATCAAACCGATTCTGCAGTATTTTCATATACGTCGTGATGAGTGGCTTTCAAAATTCCCGTTTCATCCATTACCAAACTGTGTTGTCTGTAATTTCTTTTCACTAATCTCGTAATTCGTGGATATATTTCAAAATTATTTTTAAAATATTACTTAAACAAACTGTAACTGGTACGATTTTAAAGCAATTTGCCTTTTGGAGAATAGATGTCAGTGTGTATAAAATATGACGCATTTAAACCATCTCCGTTTTGCCAAATAATGTATAGCATATGTGTATTTTTACTGATTTTGCGAGGAAATGGCAACACAACATATGTTGCTTTCACACGTGGTTGAATGCGATATGGTTGGCCGGCCTGCAACATATTTCGTATTTTAGACAACACTCATGGTAATGTGTGTGATAAGTTCAATAGAAATCTCAAACTTGGACACATATGAGGTACTACACAGTCTATAGATCTGAGGCTATGAGTTCTAGGCCATATCTATCCACATTTTTCAATTTGAAAACTGCGTAAGTTTGAAAATGTTTAAAAAGTCATATTCGTGTAACGCATCAGCTTTTTAAATATGTTTTGAATTACTTGCTTTAGATTTCTTGTATTTTGCATTATATTTACATGATGGATATTTTCATCCACATTTTTTAAATGAAATACGAGTATAATTGGATTTGCTTGTGTTTATAGATGTTATCATATATAATATCGCTTTTTTGAAAATGCGCTTACATTTTTATATAAACATGGCGATTTATGTGTATTTTTGTCAAATTGTTTTAAAAGTACTAATATGCGAGAGACAAACAATGGCAGATCTTCTGACGGACTAATGGACACAAGGAATAAACTGTTGGCAATATTAACAAAATAATGTACAAATCAAATATCATAAATATAAATTTGCACAGTAATTTAATGTCCAAATCGTGTGTTTAAATTAAATGAAATCTGATTAATATAATCTCCTTAAAAGAGCCACTCTATCAGGATCTGACGACGAGTAACAAAAACGTGTTTTTATCACTAACCCTTTGAACCAATCAGATTGTCGCCTATACAATCGCAAAAGTGAAAGTAAACATAGTATTTTAAACCATGGAAAGTGTTGACAGCCTGCGTAAGACATAATTTACTGAAGATTTATGTGTTTATGTAAAATCATACTTCCTGTGTTGACAATTTTAAAAAAAGAGTAATCGGAGAAAACCGCTATAGCTTATGTACGGTGTCTGCGGGCAGTCATCAGATCTAAAAGTTTGTTAGACCTGACTTTAGTGAGATTGAATTAAATGTAATGTGTATGTTCACTTTCTGCATAAAAATGAATCTCACATATTTTGTATACTATCTGTATGACAGTTTTACAGTTTTAAAATAAAATATTTGACCTTAAGTTTAGTTTAGACATATAAAAATATAATACGTAGGATCAAATGCAAAAAAAGTGTAATCGCTTCAGTACAAAAACTTAAAGCTGTAGAATAAACCCGTTTTTAATTTGCTAATAAGAAATAATGTAAAGTTGAACTTGTAATAAGTGTGTTACTGATATTAAATCACAAATAAGGCGATTATTTTAAATGGAAGATAAATTCTTCAAAAGAATACAAGTTTCTGATAATAATTGTGCTCTTGACTGGATTATTTTGACAGGGTCAGACCATGAATTCGAACCAGAATCGCCATGACCACAGCATTTAGCCACACATATCGCTAATCAACTGCGCCAATGCAAATTCCACCAGGAGCACAAGTAACGCTGATCGCTGATAAACGTTATCATGGTTATATGAAACCAATGAATCCGGTTATAGTATCATTTTTACCAAATGTTATTATATTTAATTAGCAGTATTAAGATGCTTTAAAAATGACCTTTTATTTGTCCTTTTAAGGTTATGCAAACAACCATGTTATGGCAATGAGCGAGATATACGTTTTATGACTGCCTAAGACAACATGTATGGTATTAATAGAAATATTTTACAAAACAAGAAAAAGAATATCACTCACAATCCGCAGATCTGTTGATTTTCTCAGAAGCGAGTTTACTCTGGACTTCTAACTCCTGTTTACCCGTTTTAGTTCCTTCCTGCAGTTCTTGTATACCTTTGTGTTTTACATTATCTACTGTCCTTGAATAGAGCACTATAGATTCGCCCAACTCGTTTATCGTTTTAGTTTGTGCATTGAGTGCAGTGTTAGTCGCCGTAATGTGCGTATTCAGTACATCCTTTCCCTGTTTTAACTGTGCCTGAAGTTCATCTTTACCCATTTTGCTGTATGTATCAAGCACATCTGTTCCCTTTTCTAACTGTGTCTGAAGTTCATCTTTACTCTTTTCGGCGTATGTATTTAGCACATCTGTTCCCTGTTCTAACTGTGTCTGAAGTTCATCTTTACCCTTTTTAGTGTATGTTGGCGTCAAGGCAGCAGCCATCTTATATTTAAGATAAGTTTCCACAATGCTGGTAGGAAATGGGTTGTTTCACTTTACTATAATATACCTGAAATTCAATTACAGTAAGTATAAATGATTTACTTTTGCGTTTGTAGAAAGCAATGAAAATGTATTTGTATCTCTGACGAGAAACCTTGAAGTCAACGTTTCGGTTTAAAGTATACCGAGCAAAAATAAAAATTTACCAGTTTTTTTTTATTCAAAGATTTCGTTCAGTGATGCTATATTTTATCTTTCATTTATTTTGTGGTATTTGCACGTATCTGGACATTTGATAAAGCGGGATGATGTTATTTTTTCACAGAGGTCAAAGTTATCTCCTGTTTCCTAAATAATGATGAGATAGATAATTTTTAACAAAAAAAGTCTAAAACAGATTATTTGACCGTCAAATTTAAAAGTGTATGGCATTTACAGAAGGAAAACACATTCGTGCAAGTCCACTTATGCAAAGAAATTAGATACAGTTACTTAAATATCCGTTTTTGCAAATTACCCCTCTTGTAATTAAAGAAAGAACAAAATCCAACTCTTCATTTGCCACAACAACATAATTGTTTTTCTTTTTTTTAACCGATATATACTGAATCGACAACTTCCAACTTGGTGATCAAAATCTTCCAGATGTATAAATTCATTGGCATCATTAGTGTAGTATGAGTTTCATGTTAATTGTTTCAAGTTTTCATTTTGTCTCAGCATATATCTGGTCAAACATTTAGACCAAAATGAAAATTAGCAAAATGCTTTAAAGTACGTCAATTTGAAATTGCACATTTGCCAACAAGTTAAGGGCTTGTCACAGTCCTCCCAATCCTATTCATCAATAAAAAGTAAATTGTCAAAATCTCAATAACGCAAAATTCCGTTTAATGAAACCTTGCACAAATGAATGTTACTAATGTATATTGATTTTGCATACAGTAAGACACGTTAGAATAGTAAAGAAAACAAGAGAGACCTTAAAATTCCTTAAAATTCTATTTACATAAAATCACCAAAACTAAGCGATACAAAACATAATTTTAAATTCCCACTTGAGTGCAATGTTACTGACAAGAAAATGTTGTGTACTTTGCAAAAAACACGTTCAGCTACTAATAGAGAAATCAGTGATAGCGTAAACTCATCCGTTTACGCGACCAGAAAATTGAAGGTCAAACACACTTTTAATAATATCTCGTAAAGTTTACATATGTAAGTCACGAGGAAACAACAAATTGTTGTCAGTATCATATTACTAATGTGGACGTTTAAATTAATGTTTTGTGTTGTTTAGTTTTTGTGAATTTATGTAAATAGATGTTAGTGAAATTTTAGATCACGCTATTTATCTTTACTGTTCTAACGTGTCTTACCATAAAGATACATTAATAATATACATGTGTGCAAAGTTTAATTTAACGGCATTTCGCCGTTATTGAGATTTTGATAATTTTCTTTTTATCGATGAACAGGATTGGGAGGAGTGAGTAATCCCTTAATTTGTCGGCGTTAACTTTCTAAGCAGGCTTTTGACTCAGCTTTTCAACCAAAGAAACAAAACCTGCGAAGGTTCCGGGTTTGATTCTCAGTGAAAGAAATGTTTATTATCTTAATTGGTGGATGGTGGGGGGTATTAATTAACTTGAAATACAGCAAGTAGATACATGTCGCTTTGTTACGCATATTAATTTTTTTTATTTCTTCTAGCTGAGCGTGATCGTCACTAAACTTAAACTGCATCTTCACACCCTGGTACCGGTTCTCCCAAGTACAGGTGGCACTCACACATACTGTGCTCGGTAACGGATTTTAGAGGAGAGGTGGTGTAAGCATTTCTTGCTGTAGGATCAGGCAATTTAATATGTTTTAAACATGAAACATTTCAGCGCACTGGCGAATAATAAATATATTCTGAATGAGTCACAACATTTCATCTTGAAATAAACAAAATACGGCGAGTTTAACGCGAATGTTTGACTAAAAATGTCAAATGTCAAAATAAAGCGTAAAATACTCGATAAATACAGCAAATTTATTCAGATTTGATACAGTATCGTATAGTCATGTCTTCCTACAATGACCGGTTCAAATTCCAAGCCTTAATCTGTTTTATTTGAAGAATGAATCGTTTTTAAAGATGGTAAGTGGTTTCCAAACGGCAATAACATCGCACAGGTGTGTACCATTTTTGTCGCTCACCAAGTACAGCTAGCAAAAAGTCTTCAAAAATGTGGAGAAATCGTTAGTAATTTGGTTTTAGTATATTTAGGAGGTCAAAATACTCAAAGCAAATCTAAATAATTACTATGGGTCTCAATTTTATATATTTTAACTATTTTCTACAAAAAAATGAAACGATCAAGAGAAGATTAGTATGATAAATTGCTACGATTTTGTTGTCCTTTATTTGTAACTTTTTAAAACACAACAAAACTTTATATATGCCAATCAGAGTAATTGCCTAGGATATTTGTGTTGAAATAAGAGTCTGTTACATGTAATAAGATGTGATTAAAACTATCATATCTTTTTATAAAAATTAATACTACCGGTAACAGAAAGGCATGGAGCAATCTTGTTTATATTTAGCATGAATGTTAACCTCAGTGAGACTGGGTGGCATGTGCAAACCCCATGATTTTGTCTCAATGGTCAAATGTTATATCAGATCTTGTCCGGAACATAAGTTTCACATGAATTGAGCATTCTTGTTTATGTTTTGTTGTATATGACTATAGAATATTTTTGTTTGAAATAAAAGTCAGCATACTTGTAGCCGGTATAAAAATGGTATATGCTATTTATAAAAAGGAATACTGCCGTAAACAGAATCCTGAGCATTTCTAAACGTGTAAATCGCATCCAAGCGATTTTTGTTTTATTCCTATTCCCACTTCTAAGTATGACCTTTACCTTTAAGTTTGCGCCGGGGAGTTGCATGCAACACTGTGTCTTATAAAGGCCAACATTTATGCCAAATAAACAAACGATTGTTTAACGTAGGGAAAATTACAGCCTGTGACCAGCTCTAATATGACCGACCTTTCACCATAAGGTGTGATCTTGACCTTTATGACCATGGATGGGACAGTCACTTAGATAAAGGAGTTACTCCATACTTATTAAAGTTATGGCCTGGGCAAGCTGTGAAATGACGTTTGACCATAACTTACAGTGACCTAGGGCTTTAAGATAGGGACAAGCAGTTGCACGTGACAATGTGTCTCACCGACTTAAACATTCATACCAAATATAAAATTAAGATTGCTCAATCCATGTCACAAGTAAGGGCCGGACAAGATATGACATGATCTCTGACCTCCGACTGTGTCCATGACCATCGAGAGATAAAATCCTGAGGTCTGCGATTGAAACTCTGTCTCAGAGGTAAACATTCATGCCAAATATAAACACGATAGCTCTGTGCATATCTGTAGTAGTTATTATTTTTGTAAAAATGTATGATAGTTTTAATCACATCCTATTGCATGTAACATACTCTTATTTCAATAAAAATATCCTAGGCAATTACTCTGATTGGCAAACAAAAAATTTTATTGTGTTTTAAAAACTTATCAATAAAAGACTGAACAAAATCTTTCACGGCAATTGTACATGCTAATCTTCTCTTTCTCTTGGTTTACCTCTTTGGTTGCACGACGGTTACAATCTTGTAAAAAAGAACCAAGAAGCTCGATTTATTTCTTTTATCCCTGTCATGGTGTTCTTGCTGACTTTACTCCAGATGCTCTGGTCTCGGTATGATCATTGAGTACCCGCCCTGTTGCTTTGCAATGCTATTAGCTTCTTTTGATTTAAATATTTGTGCTTTTGCATGCAACATTGTTGAGCTTGTGCGTGGGTTGGATTTATTTCAACAAAACAACTTGTACTTGTTTGTTCATAGGAGAACCTGTTGGGACAAGTGTGAGGTTGGTGCACCCTAGAATCTGGTTTAAACCTCAAGAGGCAATTTGTTTTGCCACTGACCGTTCCAAGGCTAACCCCTCGGGTTCTCACTTTCGTTAATTGTTTGTGACGTCTATTTTGAAACTGGTTATTGTTTAACCATGCTGTCTTCTCCTCTCTACTTTTTGGCTGTGTGGGGAGGCTGTGTCTGCTGGATGTGCCATTCCTGATATGCATATTTCACCTTTTTATCGTTCCATGTTTTGTAGAAAATTGTTAAAATATAAGAAAATTGAGACGCATAAAGTAATGTTCTAGATTTGCTTTCAGTATTTTGACCGCCTAAATATATTAAAATAAAATTACTGAGGATTTCTCCATGTTATTGAAAACTTTTCTCTAGCTGTACTTGGTGAGAGAAAAAAAGTACACATCTGTGCGATGCGAGTGTCGTTTGGAAACCACATACCATTTTGAAAAACGATTCATTCTTTGAATAAAACAAATAAGGGCTTGGAATTTGAACTGGTTATTGAACGAAGACATGGCAATACGATATTATTACCTGATACCTTATATAGTCAATAGTTTCGATTATTTCCCTCGCGTGCTCTGACATCATAGAGGATACCCCCTTGATGCTGTTACCGATTTTTTTTAATAAAATGTGTTAAAGTATTTAAAAAATACGATTTTTTCAGTTGATAATAGCAAAATGACTGTTTCCTTAAGTTTAATATGAAACCTACAGACATATAAATTGTTTGCGGTATGACATAGTTAAAAGATATGTTCGTGAATTTAGCCGTCTAACAGCCTAGCAGCCTGGCAGCGTGTTGGCCGCCCAGCAGCCTAGCAGCCAGGCAGCGTGAAGTTAGACGCCCAGCAGCCTAGCAACTTGGCAGCGTGAAGTTGGCCGTCCATCAGCCTAGCAGCCACATCAGCGTGAAGTTGGCCGCCAAACAGCCTTCGACTGCTGGGATACTTTGGCTGCTGGGCTGCTTTTGCGGCTGGGATACCTTGTCTGCTTACCTGCTGTGGCGGCAAAAGTATCCCAGCAGCCAAAGTATCCCAGCCGTCACAGCAGCTCTGCAGCCAAAGTATTCCAGCAGCCAAAGTATCCCAGCAGCCAAAGTATCCCAGGCGCCACAGAAGCTCAGCAGCAAGTATCCCAGCTGCAACAGCAGCCCAGCAGCCAAAGTATCCCAGCAGCCAAATTATCCCTGCCGCCAGGGCAGCTCAACAGCCACAGCAGCACAGCAGTCAAAGTAGCCCAGCCGCCACAGCAGCCAAGCAGCCAAAGTATCCCAGACGCCACAGCAGCCCAGCAGCCAAAGTATCATAGCTGCCAGAGCAGCTCAGTAGCCAAAGTATACAAGACGCCACAGCAGCCCATCAGCAAAAGTATAACAGCCGCCACAGCAGCCCAGCAGCGAAAGTATCCCAGCAGCCAAAGTATGCCAGCCACCACAGCAGTTCAGAAGCCAAAGTATTCCAGCAGCCAAAGTATCCCAGCAGCCAAAACCCAGCAGCCAAACTATTCCAGCAGCCAAAGTGTCACTGCCGCCACAGCAGCTCAGCAGCCAAAGTATCCCAGCTGCCACAGCAGCCCAGCAGCCAAAGTATCCCAGCCGAAAGAGCAGCTCAGCAGCCAAAGTTGCCCAGCCGCCACAGCAGCCAAGCAGCCAAAGTATACCAGCCGCCACAGCAGCCCAGCAGCCCAGCAGCCAAAGTAGCATAGCCGCCACAGCAGCTCAGCAGCCAAAGTATCCCAGCCGCCACAGCAGTCCACCAGCCAAAGTATCCCAGCCGTCACAGCAGCCCAGCAGCCAAAGTATCCCAGCAGCCAAAGTATCCTAGCCGCCACAGCAGCCCAGCTGCCAAGGTATCCAAGCCGCCACAGCAGCCCAGTAGCCCAGCAGCCAAAGTATCATAGCCGCCACAGCAGCTCAGCAGCCAAAGTATCCCAGCCGCCACAGCAGCCCAGCAGCGAAAGTATCCCAGCCGCCACAGCAGCTCAGCAGCCAAAGTATCCTAGCCGCAACAGCAGCCTAGCAGCCAAAGTATCCCAGCAGCCATAGAATTCCAGCAGCCAAGGATCCCAGCAGCCAAAGTATACCAGCGGCCAAATTATCCCAGCCGCCACAGCAGCACATCAGCCAAAGTATCCCAGCTATCACAGCACCCCAGCAGCCAAAGTATCATAGCCGCCACAGCAGCTCAGCAGCAAAGTATCCCAGCCGCCACAGAAGCCCAGCAGCCAAAGTATCCAAGCCGCCACAGTAGCCCACCAGCCAAAGTATCCCAGCAGCCAAAGTATCCCAGCCACCACAGCAGCTCAGCAGCCAAAGTATTCCAGCAGCCAAATTATCCCAGCAGCCAAAGTATCCCAGCCGCCACAGCAGCCTAGCAGCCTACCAGCCACAGCAGCTAAGCAGCCTACCAGCCACCACCGCAGCTCAGCAGCCAAAGCATCCCAGCAGCCAAAGTATCCCAGCCGCAAATCAGCTCAGCATCAAAAGTATTCCAGCAGCCAAAGTATCCCAGCGCCAAAGTATCCCAGCCGCCACAGCAGCTCAGCAGCCAAGGTATCCCAGCTACCACGACAGCCCAGCAGCCAAATTATCATAGCCGCCACAGCAGCTCAGCAGCAAAGTATCCCAGCCGCCACAGAAGCCTAGCAGCCAAAGTATCCCAGGCGCCACAGCAGCCCACCGGCCAAAGTATCCCAGCAGCCAAAGTATCCCAGCCGCCACAGCAGCTCAATCGCCAAAGTATTCCAGAAGCCAAAGTATCCCAGCAGCCAAAGTATCCCAGCCGCCACAGCATCCTATCAGTCAAAGTGTCCCAGCCGCCACAGCAGCTCAGCAGCCAAAGTATCCCAGCAGCCAAAGTATCCAGGCAGCCAAAGTATCCCAGCCGCAACAGCAGCTCAGCAGCCAAAGTATTCCAGCAGCCAAAGTATCGCAGCAGCCAATGTATGCCAGCGGCCAAGTATCCCAGCTGCCACAGCAGCTCAGCAGCCAAAGTATTCCAGCTACCACAGCAGCCCAGCAGCCAAAGTATCATAGCCGCCACAGCAGCTTAGCAGCCAAAATATCCCAGCCGCCACAGCAGCCCACCAGCCAAAGTATCCCAGCAGCCAAAGTATCCCAGCCGCCAAAGCAGCTCAGCAGCCAAAGTATTCCAGCAGCCAAAGTATCCCAGTAGCTAAAGTATCCCAGCCGCCGCAGCAGCCTAGCAGCCAAAGTGTCACTGCCGCTACAGCAGCTCAGCAGCCAAAGTATCCAAGCAGCCAAAGTATCCCAGCAGCCAAAGTATCCCAGCCGCAACAGCAGCTCAGCAGCCAAATTATTATAGCTGCCAAAGTATCCCAGCAGCCAAAGTATCTCAGCCGCCACAGCAGCCCAGCAGCCAAAGTATCTTAGCCGCCACAGCAGCTCAGCAGCCAAGGTACCCTAGTTGCCACAGCAGCCCAGCAACCAAAGTATCTGCTAGGCTGTTGGGCGGCCAACTTCACGCTGCAGTGGCTGCTAGGCTGCTGGGAGGGCAACTTCACGCTGCCAGGCTGCTAGGCTGCTGGGCGGCCAACTTCATGCTGCCAGGCTGCTAGGCTGCTGAGCGGCCAACTTCACGCTGCTAGGCTGCTAGGCGGCCAGCTTCACGAACATTTAAAAGATTGTTAAATTGAGAAAGTTAAATTATTAATATATTTGCAAATTTTAAACTATTTTCTTATTTTTTCTTCTTCTGCAAGTATTGTTTAAACACTAATCGATTAGGTAGTAAAACAGTTATTTCATATTTGATTTTATGAACAGTCAAACAGTTGACCCTCGATGTCGGGGATAGTGTTTTGAACTGTTGCCCTTAGCCTACGGCCTCGGGCAACAGTTCAAAACACTATCCCCTCCACCTCGGGCCAACAGTTTGATTGTTCCCAAATCACATATGAAAATTACTGTATACTGTATCAATTCTGAATAAATTTTCTGTATTAATTGGGTATTTTACACTTGCGGGTTCGCTATCATTTATTATTCCTGATGGTATACAGTGTGACGTATTACTTGAAGAGACGTGGCTACAGTAAAAGCCGCTTACAATATATTGGGCGGTGTACAGTGTTTTGACGTGCGACGTCTGCACGCACGTTTGCGAAAAAGCGTGTCGTCATTCACTATGTCGCCGACGTGGCTGTCCCAACAATTGAATTAAATTTGAATTCGAATTTGAACTGGAACAAACTGAATCAAAGGGATATTTATTGCTATGAATGTTACTTGATATTATTAATGTTTTTATGATATTATCTGTGTAATATTAAATAAATGGGGTTACCCGTGAAGGGGCCCGGAAAAAAAAGAAAAAAAAAAGAATAATAACATTTATAATATTTGATTCGCTTTATCTAATAGAAATATGAAGTTTCATTAGGATTGTGGTTTATGGATATCATTTGCAAAGCAAACGTTCCATGTCTTATGGACATAAACACATACCGCCGCTACTATAAAGTTAAGAAATAACGAGAATACTACGCATGCGTTTACTTAAACCACTCCTTATTTAATAATGACTTGATATATAACCAACTGAACCCCGCCTTCCTAACCATGTTTACGTTTTAATGTAATTGATATAATTTTGAAACCCTTACTGAAATATTAAAACTGTCAATCCTTCATTAAGTATTATCATTAATAGATAAAAGGCATTTACTAAAACTGTTAAATATGAGTTGAACTTATGACTTGCATTAAAGAAAATTTAGCTCAAATGACATAATGGTCAAAAGAAAATGCTTAGCCATGTTTGTTATGTTTCATCAATTCATTTTGTTCTGTAAATCGAGTATGGCCACCTCTTCTGTGCAGCACAGCAATATTTTGTGAAATCAACGACCTGAAGTAACGTCTGAATTCGTCATCTGGAATCGCGTTCCACTCATGATTGAGAGCATCTGTCAAGTCACGGATTTTGTTGATAGCGTGATTCCGCCTTGCTCTTCGACCAAGCAAGTCCCAGAAGTGCTCGATTGGGTTCATGCGAGGAGAACACGAAAGGGACAAGTGGAAGCAGAACTTCATCAATGCAGCGTTGGGCATACAAATTACCACAAATAACTACCAGATCTGTCTTCCTACTTCCCATTTATCCGCCCCATATCATGACACTGCCAGCGCCAAATCAGTCACGCTCTAATAAACACTAATCAGCGAATCTCTCACCTCAACGACGGAATACACGAACCCTGCCGTCAGCAATGCTAAGCTTAAAGCGAAATTCGTCGCTAAAAAGAACTCTGGCCCAATTTTCACGTGTCCAGCGTAAGTGAATTTGAGCCCAGAGTTGTCGAATATTTCTATTCCTTGAGTTGATTATCTGCCCCGGTCTCCTAGCACGAATTGAATTTGCGTTCGCCAGCAAACGGAGATACCATTCTCTAATGCCATGCTTGTTGCAGTTTTGAACCGCTGACGTAAGTGCGTTAGCGTCATATAACGGTATTGACGTGCCGTCGTAACGCACGGCCTGCCTGGGCGGGCGCGGTCTCCAATGCTGCTAGTTTGAACGAAACGTTAACGCAAGTAAATAAAGATGGAACGCGACACTTTGCGAATTTTCGAATTTCTTTATGAAATTTGGTATGGTATTTATTGACGATGATTCCAGCATGAATCCGCAAACCGTTTTTCGATTAATTAAACAGTTGTTTAGATATTTACCTTCAAAGTTAGCTATCAACGCCAGTTTTCTGCAGTAACGTCAACGACGCTCGCCGAACACTTTTTCGGGGCTGGCTGAAAATTGGGGTTTCCAATTTCATTTCTTCTTCCACAGATGAATTGGCGCTGAAAATACCTTTCCGGTGATATAAAATTTAACATAATGTGACCAGGTTTGACAACTTTGTGAACCGTTAAACGCCGTTTTTGCGTTGATAATGACGTCGAGTTTTGCCTATTTTCTGTCGACTTTTTCAAAATTGTGAAAAATTCCTGAATTTAATTTTTGATTTTTTTGCTTAAAAAGTTTGAGAAAAGCAATTCCAATTGAATAAGCGAATAAAATTTGGGGGTCACCGACTTAGTTATTGTGCTATTACAATTTTAAGTACCCCTATCCCCTTTTGAAAAAAATACGTTATTTTTGGAAATTTTAGAAAAAAAATTAGTTCATTAATCCAAAACTTCGTCAAAAGACACCACAGAGGAAGTTGAATTGTATTATCACATAAAAATGACATCTAATCGATTTCTCTTACGTTAATTTGTCAAAAATATCTTTAAAAAAAGTTACTAGGGGTAAAAACGAACATTCCAAAATGCGTGTAATACTTACGTCAATTATTTCTATTCGGACGTTAGACATATAATTATCAAGTATTTCGATGTTTTACTTACAATTTCATAAATTCTGCTGTTTTCTTCTTATATTGTCAAAGCATTTTCGCAAAGGCGTGCTATATTTATTTAATAGTGTTCTTAATTACTCAAGAAACGCACAAGATTTCTGTGTAGTTATAGACATTTGATTAAAACTGTTCAAATCGTTAATCTATGCACGTAATAGAAATACTGTAGCGCCTAAATTTGTGCGCGGTGACGCCCAAAATAATTTAAAAAATATATTTCGTAGCCCCAGCAGATCTATAAAAGGAACATCTATCAATTCTAGTTAGCTAACGCCCTTATTTTGTCTTGTAAAAAGTTAAAGGGATGACAAATAATACACCAGTCGTGCGTATGTTTGATTTGTTTCCATTATTTTCTGCAAATATACATCTTTTTTTGCTTGTAAGCTGCAATTTCAAGTGACTGACATTGATTTTACCTGCATCTAAGGTAGTTTTACAGTTCCATGATGGGATGCTCCATTAGCGCGGTCGTAACTGTATTTCATTTACCCATATACATTGTACTTCATATTGTGCGAATTCTTAATTCTTTTATGATTATCGAAGAGTTCACAGTTTTCTCACAAAAGCGTCAAAGAAAGTATAGCAAAACAATAGCCAAGTTGTTAGGTGGTATGTTGCTTGAACTTTTGTTGGTGACAGTGAGAACCGCACACAGTGAGAAACGACACAACAACGGTGAAGGCCGCGGCGCGGAGGTATAGAATACGTCCCTCGTTTTCTTGTTTATATGTACTTTCTCGGAAACTGCTGCGACACATACACTGACCAAGCAACATGTGGTTCTTGTACGTGTCTATTTCTTATCCGCCATAGTTTGCTAAAATGTTTAAGACCGGCGATTCCGTGCTTATGTGCCGTGTCTGGTTATGCGCAATATGCGATTTTTACTGTCTCGGCAATCAACATAGAAAGGTACCACGAAATGAAGCAGCATCAGACGAAGAAAATTGCTGTAAAAATTGATTTAGAAATATTTTACTTTATTTTATTTACGAATTTATCGCATTAGCAAACAGCGTAGATCCAGATCAGCTTGCACATCGGATCTAATCGATTCCTCTTTTAATATTTTGTCTGATCAGGATCTGCACTGTTAGCTTTTTGGTCAGAAATAACCTTATAAATCAAAAGCGAACAGTGTAGATCCTTCGGGACCTACACTGTTCGTCCATTCCATATAGGCGTTTATATGGAAAAAGGCGTTAAGTGAAATTTAAAAATTAAAATTTACAATACTGCAAACCATTTTTAATATAGACCGCAGTCTGTGCTGTCCTATGATTTTTGTTTTTGTATTATAACAGAAGCTACTGTGATGCATTAATTTAACATCGCATTATTTCCCTTCTTATAAATTAATTGAGATTTCGCGTAATATGAATAAGTTGTAAAAATTTTACACATATTGGTTATAGACTGTTTTTCATCTACCCCGAAAATACCTAGTGTGTCAATAAATTTGATTTATTGCGGCATCAAAATTTTCATAACGAGTCAGTCGTAATGTTCATCGAGCTAAATGAAGCAAATACAATTACATGTATAAAGACAAGTTTTGCTCTTTTTATTTTATGTCTGTAGCAGCAATTTATTTCGCGAGGACCAGTTTTCGCGCATAAGCCATTGCGGTGCCCTTAAATTGCTCAGTTACATGTATATTACATTCAGAAGCATTCATGATAAGCTAACACATGGTTAAATTTCACTGCACTTTCATTTCGCGCACGTTTTCTAGTGCGAATTACGCGAAAATTAGACCCGCGTGAAATATACGACAGTATCTCCAGAGGTTTCTATAGCAGTTAGCCTTATGACGAGGATTTAGCCAAAAAGCAGAGTTTAATAATATAACTTTAAAATTATCGTGCAACATATGTAAGGCACGCTGACAAAATACAAAATAACACCAGAGGGAACGTTTCTTAACAATGTAAAATTCCAAAAATTGTGAAATTATCGTGCGCATTTACCTGTCCTTAAAGCAGTGCATATTGTGTAAAAACATGTTTGTTTGTTATTTTGTTCTTCTTAAATTACCATAAGTCATTGTAGTTGCTGTAATATTGTAGAATTTGAATAAAGAGTCATAAATTTATAGAAACGTCACTTTTCTTTACACATTTTTTAAAAGGGGGGAGGGATGCTGAAAACGGCTATGGCGCAATAACGAAGTCGGTGACCCCGACATTTTATTCACTAATTCGATTGGAATTGCTTTTCTCAAACTTTTTAAGCAAAACAAACAAAAATTAAATTCGGGAATTTTTCACAATTTTGAAAAAGTCGACAGAAAATATGCAAAACTCGATGTCATTTTTAACGCAAAAACGGCGTTTAACGGTACACAAAGTTGTCAAACCTGGTCACATTATGTTAAATCTTATATCATCGGAAAGGTATTTTCAGCGCCAATTCAACAGTGAAAGATTAAATGAAATTGGAAACCCCAATTTTCAGCCAGCCCCGAAAAAGTGTTCGGCGAGCGTCCTTGACGTCACTGTAGAAAACTGGCGTTGATAGCTAACTTTGAAGGTAAATATCTAAACAACGATTTGATTTATCGAAAAACGGTTTGCGGATTCATGCTGGAGTCATCGTCAATAGATACCATACCAAATTTCATGAAGAAATTCGAAAATTCGCAAAGTGTCGCGTTCCACCTTAATTGTGTGTCGGTGACAAATAAACTACGTTGTGACGTCAAAAACGCTGACGCCAGATGCAAGAAGTACATAAAACATACAACAGCAAATGATTTATGGAGATATACGTACCGATGATAAAATGCTGCGCAGACTAGATGCAATTCTTCAAATGAAATAAAACTAGGTAAATAAACAATCCATCACTCAGTTCTGTTATGCAGTTTCATCACATATTAAGTCATGTGTGGTTCAAACATGTCAGAATCCTTACAAATTAAATGTTTTCCATCTTGTGCAAACGTAATGTATTTCCGTTCCATGTTTATCACCAAAAACAGCACAAACACTTGTAATTTTATGTCTTCTTTTATTTATTTTTAATAAGTTTTATCATTTCAATATTCTACAATGATCAATAATGATGCGCACATTTTATAATTGCTACTTTATAGTTAAGAAACTGAAACACACTGCGCATGTTTTTAAAGAAACCCCGCCTATCGTCAATTCGACTGGTACACTGCGCATGTCCCTACTTCACAGATAACGGATGGTATTGAGTAAGAGTGGACCAGATAGGTTTATGTGACAAAGTAGTTCAAGTCCTTTGTATGTGTGCTTTTTATAGGCTTGCTGGTGTACCGAAAAAGATGATAAATTATATATAACTTTGTTTTTAAATAGGACTTTGACTATTGTTTTTTATATTCAAAAACTATGAACTGTAAATAATGTTTGGAGCGGAGGTAGTACATGTACAGACTGCTTCAATAATGTATCTATCTTACTGTGCCTAATCTTTAATGTCAGAAACACAACATTAGCATGATTAGTGTCGTATGCCGACGGTAGAATATTTCAAGTTCTAGTATATAAGCCTCTTTTTTCTCACATTTTTACATTTGTCAATCATTATGTGATTACTTAAAAACTTTCTGAAAACCGACAGTAGTGTTTCATCTTTTCCTGAATATGTATTAAAAGTTATACACATTACAACGCACATATTGATTAAGTTGTAGATTTATAACACTAAATTTAGTACAGAGGACTTCGCATATACCGAAAATCAACAGTTTTAACTTCTTGTTACACCCAGGCCAATTTTAATAACATTTCTGTAGCTAAATAGTTCTGATATAAATCGTCAGTGCGATATATTTATTTGGGTGCCTTAACGGTTAAAATTGTTGTTAATTAAACATTATTTGTATTAATGTAAGCCAGTTGCTGAACGTCCATGTTCAAAACTTATTGTCAGCGTTTACTTCGCATGCGTCATTTTGCATGTCGTTTTGTTTTGACGAAATACATTGTCCG
Source organism: Corbicula japonica (assembly GCA_038501625.1). Lineage (NCBI taxonomy): Eukaryota > Metazoa > Mollusca > Bivalvia > Venerida > Cyrenidae > Corbicula > Corbicula japonica. Next base: position 253,372 of record JAZAYU010000424.1, on the reverse strand, counting down.
TGTGAAACCTGTTCTAACAAACGTACACTGTCCCTGTACATTTCGCTGTATAAGAAATACATGTCCGAGCTGAGTAAACGTCATTTATTTAATACAAACTTTCCGCACAAAACTCATTATTAAAAGAACAATGTGTGTTAATGAAAGTTATGACGTCAGTGTGCCTGAACAGGATGGTGTCTTCGAATTTTAAAATGTGCGATATTGATTTACTACGGGAAGCTTTAGTCGTCAAAAAGATTTAAACGAAACAAGTTTATTGTTGTTGACGCTTTTCCCATTTTAATTGTACAAAATAAATAATACTTCACACATTCTCCATGTCCTATATCGTCTGCTGACGACATAGATTATTTCTATGTGCAAACCCGATTCTTAAATGCAGTGCAGCAGAGTTGTAAATCCGCCATAAAAGTAGTTCCTATCCCAGAGCTCCTAGCGCCAACGTACACAGTTCATGTCTTTGACAGTGTTTTATACATTGCTCACCTGGGGACCGTGACATCCTGCATGGTTAGTATAAGAGGCCAAATTTTACAGTACAGTCTGGAATTAGAGGCCGAATTTCCAGTTTGCAGGGGTAATATGCCGCGGTACGAATCAAATTACTGATGTGGATAAAGTGCGTTAGCGCCCCGGAGAATTAAGTCGGTAGAACTAAGATAACACTCGCCCTGTAAGCGTGTGGTCACGGGTTCAAGACTCTTTTAGGCTGTACACCCTTCTCGCCATATGTTATTGTGTGAAAAAAATACATCACCCTAAAATTAACAAAGGTACCGACGTTTAAAAACTGTGAATGTTGTCGATTAATTCGAATTGTTGTCGACTAACACTAATCTGAAATTCTACATGTACTTCTGCACTGACATTGAGCATCGTTCACAGGAAATAGCCCCTCAAAACGAGAAAGCTATGACGGAGAAATCAGTTGAAACATCACCTGTTGTGTGAACAGGACCTCAGCCATTCAACTTTCGTTTTCTGTGTTTTGATGGGCTATTTCCTGTGAAAGATGTACAAAAGTGATCCGCGAATTAAACTTTATCCTTAGCACAAACTCTGCCCTATAAGGTATATTTGGTATATTTGGTCCATGTTTTAAAGTTAACATCAAGATGATAAAAACGTATTATATTTATATTTATACTTATATTTTAAACAGAATATTCTTGATCACACCTATAGCTTATAGAAAGCAAATTAATTGATAGCTTTAGATTTTTAACTAACCCTTTCATATGTGCCAGCTTATATCGATTTGGATACGGTTCAATTACCCCCAAGGATATACTTCCTGCTTTTTAAATTTTGCTATTGGCGTCGTATGTGAAATGCAGGAGATATATTCTAAGATCCCCTGTCTAATTCTATTCTATTTAGTTCCGCCCATTGTTTTCTCTTTTAGGGCAAACCCATTCTTTTATTATAAGATCATACGCCGCTGAACATGGAATGGTATTAATCTGAAAATACCGCATTGAAAGTTCCATGTCCACCGCCATATGCACACCATCATTTGGAATGGTCAAAATTGTAATGTTTATTGATATAAATATTGAGCTGCGCTCAACCCGGGGCTAGGCGGCGTGGGCAGTAATATGCATTTCCATTTCCGTCCATGAACAGGCTCAATCAAACCGAGCCTGCAATATTGTCATACTTGACGTGTTCGATGGCTGACAATGTTCCTTTTTCATGTTTTTGAATTACACAATTTCTTAGTCAGCTTGCTTAAAGAACAATTGAATAAATTTATCACTAAAATCACCACTTCTTATTATATAAAGGTAACTTGAAAACAGAAATTTCGTCTTTAAATGTTTCCTTTACTTACACTTAACAACTTTTCTAAGTATACACCTTCGTACTGTGGCATAACTGTCTTGTTAATTGAGCTATTGCTCTAAAACTTTCAATAAAATGCAATAAATTCTAACTTATTTATTAGAAAACTTGGTCGAATTTAACCGGCATATTGGAAATCTAAAAGATAGGCAACTACATTTTATGCATTCAAACTGATTTCCTCAAATTGTGGGTTGGACTATAAACAGTTATGAAACATTAGGATCATAATGCAATGAATTTTATTTAATAATAGAAATAGAAGAATAGCATATTTCTCGGTTCCAAATATTCATTTATATGTACGCGTAATTCATTTATTAAGTTGAACATACGCTTTATTAACTGATTTTGTGAATTTGTCTTCATTGGGTGTCAGTATTCTAAATGATTTTGAGCTGTCAGTTGTCTGTCATTTTGAATTAAGTTTTACTATTAAATCAGTTATTATTCATTGCATGGTTTATCAAAAGTTTTAGGTCAATAGCCCAAAAATCTAGCCAGTACCCGGTACGAAGGTGTATACTTAGAAAAGTTGTTTAGTGTACTAAAAGCAGGCTGATTTTTGTTGTTTACTTAAGTTACATTATTGTCGCAATTTATCATGAAAAATGGTATGCAATTTGTTTTGCTATTGTGCAGTAACTAAAATTGGTTAATAAGTTCTTATGGGTAGCATATTTAAATATGGTGATAAATTGAATGTTATTTATTTCTATTATTATAAAAAGCTAAATAACCTTTATTATCAACCTGCCGGTCATGTCGTTACAGGGGATCTAAATGTTATTAAATGATATTTCCTCTACCTTGGAGCGAACCTTGTCAAAGACAATAGAATCCGTAATATGATTTCCAAAGCAACTAAATATAGAATTCCATTGGACATCAACCTTGATACCTCGTACGGAAATTGCAGAGTCAGACTCTTCAAACTCTTTTTTGCAATAAATGGTGCAAACCAGAACATGCCGAGCCTAATGCTCTTTTTAACTGGAAAAAAACAACAAATGTTCAAAATAATTGACACTCGTATATCATTCTATAAAAGAAATATAACTTTTAAATTATTACCACCACAAACTAGTTTTAACATTTGTCATTTGAAAAGGAGAATTCAAGACTTTTACAACAAATTTGTTTTAACACCTGCTGATAAGGCTTCAAATAATGTAATTATGATGTGACTTATACACTATTTTAATATTAAACTGATGAGCTTAATAGCACTTATCCTTAGAGACTGACTTCTTCATCTGAAAGTGATATTGTTACTGCACACACTCTTTAAATTACAAAATTTAGAATCAGTGTTGAGCCAAAACAAGACAATTTACCTGTTATATATTGGTCGCCAAAAATGCACAAAACACCGTACACAGGATAATTAAATAAAAGACAAGCTAACCAGTCTCGTTGAAAAAATAGAGAAAATAAAACTTTTATCGCTTGTAATGAACATAGGGCATTTTTTACAGATGGTTCTTATTTGTATCTTATGGACCTGTCAAGACCTTATCGAGGCGCTCGCATTTCTATTTGATAATATGTATGTGAGATTTGTTACCATTTTAAATTATAAACAAGTAATAGTCATCCAAATGTGTAGTCATTGTGCACCCCTTGTTGCTGATCTGTTTTTATTCTGTTATGAAAGAGATCGTATGCTATCTCTTTCTACCGAACATCAAAATGACATTATTGCAGTTTATGAAGGTTTATGGGGAAATCTTTATTTAAAAAACCTAGAAACTCGATTTGTTATTTTTATCCCTGTCATCGTGTTCTTAGTAATTTTACTCCAGGGGCTCTGGTCTCTCTAAGATCATTGAGTACTCGCCACTTTGGCTTTGCAATGCTATTAGCTTCTTAATATGTTTTATATGTTTATGTGCTTTTGATGCAACATTGTTAAGCTGATGGGTGTGTTGGAATTATTTCACCAAGACAACTTGTTTGTTGATATGAGAACTTTTTGGGGCAAGTGTGAGGTTGGTGCGCCCTAGCACCTGGTTCAAAACCCCTGTGGAAAATTGTTTTGCCACTGAACGTTCCAAGGCGGTAACCCCAAGAGTTCTCTTTTTAGTTAATTGTTTGTAATGTCTTATTATAATAAATTGATATTCTTATAAACACATGCTCTCTTTCTCTCTCTTTTTCACTGCATGGGGAGGCTGTGTTGTCTTAGTGTGGCGATACCTGATATGCATATTTCACTAAAAAAACTAATTTAAATTAAAACATTTACACCAAAACTTCATATTTATTTACCATAAGCGTAAGTATAGAACATAATATTATTACTAAAGTCACATATAACTTACCTTAGGTTGCAGATGTTTTATTGCACAACAACTTAAAAAGCATCTCCCTCCTGTAGAAAGAAATAGGTTTATCTAAACTTTTAAAATTGACAGATCTCTCTTACTTACATAAAATTTTCTCAAAGGCCACATGTTCGAACAGGGAAAAATGCCCCACTCGCCAGAAGGGAAACCTATTGCAAAATGCGTAGAATGATATAAACTACTGAAACGTTCTAAGTGCACACTTAATAAAATGTGAATGTTTGCGAATCCGGTGAATTCGCAAACTCAGGTACCCTTTAAAGGGTCCTACACTAAATGTTTTTTCTTTAATATATAGTTGGGGGTCTAATAATAAAACGTACTATGTTTTGAACCAATATCCCTAAAAATGAGTGAGCTATCGAGTCTCAAACACCAAAATCGCCATGGCGATTTCGAAAACGCCATGGCGATTTTTCGTCGCCATGAAATCCCAATGGCGATTTTTAGCCATAAATTTGAAATGGCGTCATTTCTCCATGGCGATTTCGTCGAAAAAATAAAATATTAAGAATTTGATCTTTTTCAGAATGTGGGGGTCATATATGTTAAAAACATTGAAGTGCGTCCACCTCTGAAAAAGTTTATTTTTTTCGCCATGTTAAATATGGGGAAATATCGCCATTGGGAAAAATGGCCATATTTATTATGGCGGAAAATCGCAATAAATTATATGGCGGAATTTCGCAATAAAATTAATGGCGATTTTCCCCATAAATGCTTATCACTTATATCACGAGGTATTTTAGTTTTCACACATTTCGCGCTAAGGAAAATTCGCAACATAAAACCCAACGAAATCAAACCATTGACATCATCTAATATTATGAAAATAATATCAGTTCGCTGATGTATGTCCGCGCGAAACAATGTATGCCCGCGCGAAATATGTATGCCTTGTGCGCGAAATTTGATTCTCGCGAATTAAAATTAAACCTTATAGGTTGAATAACACCTAATCACGTTGTATCCCGCCTTGGTCCATTCAAATTAAGTCCGTTTTACTATATGCTATTTTTTCTCTTTATCTGGGGGGGGGGGGGGGTCTCTAAATTGTTAGAAATTGGCCTGTTTGTGGCTTGTTTGCATAAATAACATGTCAGGAAAATAAATAAAAAGCGATTTCATGCCAATATCTCGTTTGGTAGAGGCGTACTAGTTCCGGAACAGCGGATTTATATTTTTGGCACCGATCATACCGCGTTTAAAATGGTGTCTCATTAATTTTCTTACTAGTAAGTTAACCCCCAATATCCTGTGTGTTTTGAATAGATGAAATGTAGATCTTCACAGCAATATATATGGTTGTCTAGAAATTAAGATGATAGAAATCATGTTAAATGTACATTGAGAAGTCATGTTAAATGTACATTGGGAATTTAACATTTAGATCTATGGGAATTGGATTTACTTTGGTTCAACCGAAACCATATGTATTGTATGTATCATGTAATTTCCTCCATTTCATAGGAGCACTCCTCTTCACCAGAGGATAGGGTTTTACGTATATGTACACCATCTTTTACCTCAATTATAGAAGATCGCTGTATTCAGCGTATTATTTTTATGTTACCACTACCATCATCACCAAGTATATATCAACACCACCACCGAGTATTTACGCACATATATATCTATATACACAATTACATCTGACAGGTGCAGATAACTATAGAGACAGCTTTCAGATACAAGGAATCCGGATGCGATACCCTAGCTCGTTTCGAAGAGACCCCCTGGTTCTTTAACGTGCCCGGTGTGTAGCACCGATACACGCACTGATAATCTACTTCCTGAAAGTGAACCGGTACTAAGTTGGGTGGGAAACACTGAATGTATTTAAGAAATTTCCAGTCCCGCGTTCGGGATTCGAACTCACGACCTCCGGATTGGTAGACCAGCGCGTTACCACTGGACCACCCGTCCACCCATAGTATGTGGTATTGCAATTCGACAGTAGTCGGGTGAGGATAATTAAGTTACCGAGTTATTTTAGCAGCCACAGGCCCACCACTGTAACCTATAAAATTTTAAAGGATTGTTTCAAAAGTATTTTTCTTAATTTTTATGTTTTAGGTGACGGTTTTATGGCTCTAACAGTAGCAGATAAACACAACTGATGTATTAAAAATGATTTATTTTTTCTTTAGCAGCTCATGTTCATACCTGGTCTAAATCCCTAACTGTTCAACAAGCTGGAAAATATCTTTTATTTTGTATACTCTGATTAGAAGACGAGATCACGAAAACGCGAAAACACGATGCGAGTTCGCGAAACAACGATGCTAGATCGCGAAACCACGATGCGAGGGCGCGATATTAATATCGTACCCTCGCATCGTATTTTCGCGATCTCGCATCGTGTTTTAGCGTTTTCGTGGCCTCGCTGTCCTGAGGGCTAGACCGCGAAAACAAGATGCGAGAACGCAAAACACCGATGCGAGGTCGCGAAAGTACGATGCGAAAATATTAATATTGCCTTCTTGCATCGTGCTTTCGCGTTCTCGCATCGTGTTTTCGCGCTTTCGCATCGTTCAGTCGCGGTCTCGCATCGTGTTTTCGCGTTTTCGTGATCTCGATGTCCTTAGGGTAAGACCACAAAAACGCGAGGATACAATGCGAGAAAGAGTCATGTTAAACAATCACATCGTCTTTACACATTCAGTAGTGGGATTCGGTTTAATAGAAAATTCAACTGCTTTGAAAATATTTTTGAGTCGGCAGACTCAGTGAAAACCAATTTTCGACAATCGTTTTTGCTTTACTATGAACCTAACAATTTGAGGGTTGCATGCAATACTGTCCTAACTCCTTCTTTATTTCAATGTAGTAACGACAGTACTTGCATGCTACCATAGAATGTATGCTTGCTACCCTAGAATATAGTTCTTAGTTTCAAAAAGTAAGTCAATGCTACAAAGCGGTCAATTTTGTAATTCTGTGCAAAACGATAAAATTTATATTAAAAAATATGGAATCAATCAATATTTGAAGAAATTTAACTCGTGGAACGTTCGACAAGATTTTGAGTCATGAACGCGCATGAATACCTGATGGCGGAACGCCATATTGGATTCGACAACGTTCGGTGAAGACGAAAAATCCATCGTAATCAAATGAACAGTGAGTATTTATCGAGTTATTTTCGTGATGCAATGTTTTTATAACACCCAGGTTATATTTGAATGTATATTGACAATAGAAGTTCTCTTTGTAAATAGAATTATTCATATGGAAATGGAGGTGGATTTGGTGGTTTTCGAATGGTAGCCTACGTTACAAAATCATTGTAAAACTTGAATTTTTAGATTCGAAAGACTACACCGCAGTAAACGTGATTTTGGCTCTTTGGGTTTTATTGAACGGTTACGTCATTTAATTAATTAATGCATTCTCCAAAATGAAAGTAGGAGTCTCAAAATCGACCGTAGGGCTAAGCGAAACTTTTTTAATTTAGGGCCCTAATCATTGCGGATATTAATTGTGGAACCTTGTAGAGATGTAAGTAATCAAATTATTTCAATGTATTGCATTGAAAAAAGTTGGATTTTGAACGATTAACGAATTACATGGTAAAATATCGTCACTCGTGTAAGAATTATATTCCCATTTGAATGCTTTAAGTAAAACATAAAGCATCTGATTCACAATGATTTTTTATAACATTTTGATCTATTGAAAATTATGTTTAAAGTAATTTAAAATTCATACATGAATTAACAGATATATTAATAAATGCATTTTATGCATTTGATCATAAGAGCCTGAATTTCCATCAGAAAATATCCAGATCTAACCCATTTCCAAACCGTAACCAGCTACATAGTTGACACAAGATTTTCTGAAGTATAAAATTTCAAAGAAATGAAAATCTAATGTTTTCAATAATTGCGTGTTATATGTAGACCTTACGAAATCCGCTATCAGAAGTTTTTCCTACTTTCAGTTTTGTCTTACACTCCATTCCACAAGTCTCACAGGTCATTTAATCAGAACAGATATTCTCAAAATTAATAACCCAGGGAAAACCATAAGAAGAAAAAGAGTAGCACCTCAGGGATACACCAAGTTTATACAGAAATGGGAACTTCACAATATTTATTTAATATTATCTCTTAAATGCATTTCAGGTAAATTTTGCATCCCGGAAGAAAGAATGAAGTATTTATTAATTGATTTAATTATTCATAAACAGGTTTAGATGATTTTTGGTTCTGGTCAGACATGTATCAACCATTTGAACCATTTGAAGCGGTATAGAACTGTTTGACGTCATGCAATGAAGTGGACAACAAAAGTGAAGGTAGAAAATTATGTTTGAGTTAAATCCAGAATGCAGGCCCGGACGCAGCCCTGTGGCTGAGGGGCTGCAGCCCCCCCCCCCAGCCCGGCCGCTTTTTTTTAGTTGGCTTTAAAATCTGCCTGATCAAATGATGTGTATTATAACATTTCACTGGCCAGTTGGCCAGCAATTAATTACCATGGATACATGTAGCTCGGAGGCATAATATTTACATTCCTATTGATTTCTTCGTTAAAAAAAATTCGGTTCATTTTGCATGAACCGCATGACCCGTAATGACGTCAGTAACGTCATGGCTGTTACTATTGAAAACTCCCACGTTTTACTCACCCTTTTCACTTAATACTAATTTTTGAAAGCGTTCGACTTAAGTTTATTTAAAGAAAAAAATGAATAAAATGTAAATATAAGTAATGATTCTTATTTTGGTGCGGTTCATGCAGATTGGACGTGCACGCGAGAGCTGGCAAATTTACCATAAAGCGCTGGCGCGCTTTATGGATTTGCCAGCTCTCGCGTGCACGTCCAATCTGCATGAACCGCACCAAAATAAGAATCATTCCTTAATTAACCGCAAGCTACCATTCATGTGCGATTTAAATACAATTTTTCATTGGTTGCTCGCTCAGCCATTGCCCAATAAAAACAGTTGGAACAATAGCGTTCTGAGAGCAGTAAAAGATTGGAAAAGCGTTACAAACACTAGGAGAAATTAGCAGTTTTTGAGGAAATCGATCGCAGAGATTCTTTCATTTTCTTTAGTTTTTCTGCGAATCTACAAATATGTAAGACTGTTTAACTCAATATCTGTCCACAATTTTAAGAGTGAAATGTATTTTTGACCAGATAATGGGAACATTCTGAAAATGAAAAGTTATCAGAGTACACATCATACATTTGGATTTAGTAAAAAACAAAAGTTGGATAATTTATGTTCATCCTCAGTTCGAGACAACTGTTAATTTATTGCGCACTGAATAAGTACATATATAGTTTAGGTATACTTAAAATTGCACCATTTTAGCACACCACATAAAAAATCGAATGCGGGAGGGGATACCCCTCCTGCACCCACCCCGTCATCAGCCTCCCCAGGATGTACCAGTCTGGATCCGGGCCTGGAATGACTGCATGTTTAGGAGATGTAATTATTTTAAACAGTATATTTTAGTTTCTTTGTAATGCTTGAGCTGTGATAACGCTGTCAACATTGCAACTGGTAAATTATTTTAACATGTTAATGGGTGGGGTACAAATCCGTTGCGTTGGGGAAATGTAATATTTTTTCCTATCTGAATATTTTCTGATGGAAATTCAGGTTCCTGTAATTTGATAAATAACTCAAATTAGTTTCATAGTGTTAAATTAAGTCTTGTTAATAGTAGAATTGCCTAACAAAGTGACAATAAATTATGAAATGAAAACCAAAGATATACATTTTGTTCACTACAAACATGTGCCAAATTATAAAAATGAATATATTGTCTCCCTTTTGATGTTACACCAGTATTAAGTATTGAAGTGAACCTAGGTTTACACAGTGTTTCACTTCAATAATTTTGATGTAACAAGTATTCATTTATTAGCCTTCCATTACAAATTGTTTTTAGGTAAAATAAACCAAAACTACTTAAGACATTAATTTTATGTCTATTTCATTCTATGATTTTTACCCAGACTTGAATTCTGATCAGCAATGTAAAATAAATTACCGGTAGTTATTTGAAAAGGAACCCACTTTGTGAATTTTAGTGATAACCCAATTTGACCAGTTTATAAGAGCAGTCAACACATTTTTGACTTTTTGCAGTCTGATACTTTCTGGTTAATTTTAAAGTGACATGCCTGGATCCATATTTTATTTTTTCAAAAGAAAACACATAATAACTCTGGCAGTGATGAAACAATATGGATACTTAATTCAGTTAATCAACAGTTAATCAATATAACTTTATGAAATTTTCTTGAACGGCTGTTGGAACAGGCATTTTAACTACAAAACAAATTACAGCACTCTTTTTCACAGCAACTAAAGGAAAAACATTTTTCACAGTCCAAAAGATTGTGGGTCACAGTCCAAAAGATTGTGGGTGACTTTTTGTAGATACACCTCACATCTCAGACTGAATGGATTTCAATGCAGAATAGAAACAATCTGAAGAAAGACCATTCTAGCAAAGTACAAAATGAGAGTAAACTAATTGTTATGATCACTCACTTAAAAAATAAAATAAGTTATTATAAAGAATATTTGTAATTTGAGCAAAGATCAAAATAATTGTTATTATTTCATGGGTGCGTTTGCCTGAAAATCAGGTTTTTGTGTGTCTAAAAATCAGGGTTGGCTTATTGACCGGTCAATTGAGTATTGACCGGGCCGGTGGTCAATACTGGTCAAAAGTGGTCATTACTGGTCAATAGTGGTCATTTCTGGTCAATAGTGGTCATTACTGGTCAATTCAATTTTATTCACAACCAAACTGTCCAAAATGTTCTTATAATCATTTAGAATCCTTCAGGCCCTTACAATAGCCCCTGTAAGGGCCTTAATGGTACTTCATTAATGGTTTATTATTGATAAGCCTTTAATAAATACAAATATTTAATTGGTATGTTCCTATGTTCAATAAGCAAAGGAAATGTATTTTCCGCTGGTTAAGCAAAGCTAATTAGGTGGAAAATATTAATTTCCTTTGATTGGGTAAGATCTTTTGAATGTACCAATCACAAGGTGTTGTTTTCATTGGTTTAAAGCACAAGTTCTCATGTGCATTGTTGGAAAATATATGGTCATTCAGCTTTGGGCATTCAATGCTTACAGACACATTTTCTTAAGTATGTGGAAACTTTATGGTATATATAAACAGCTTGACATAATTATAGGCATTAATGATAAGTAACACTGAAATTAATAAATGTAGTATGCTAAAAGTTTCAATTCATATACTGTTTGTAATGTTTTATGTAATTTTTGTAGTGGATTCTTTAAAGAACATTCTGTAAGCTTTGCCCGAGTGCTCAGTACAATACATGCATTATATGAAACAGTATGACTTGGTTGTTCACTTGCAAAGATGTGTGAGGTCAAAGGAAGTGCAATCACCCCTCAGTCTCTTGACCATCAATTGTCAAACACAAGTGTTAACTGGCAGGTGTATAACACCTACTTCATGGATATTGGATAATCCTTAAATAAACACATAGGCATCTTAATTGACATGTTCCCAAGTTCAATAAACAACAGAAGTGTGACACAACACCCATCCATCTCCTCACCATCCATTGTCATACACAAGTGTTACTTGGCAAGAGTGTAACACCTACTGGTGGTGCAAATTGCCTTTGCTTTAATTAAAAAAATCAAGTTACTAAATCATTCTTTGCTGAAAGTTGATAAAATACTAACATTAAAAGAATTCTTACTTTGTCTAAAAACTCACCAGAATGAAGCCAAAAGACCCTGTTTGGGGATTTTATGATCTCAGTTACTGAGGGAAATAAGACAATTTCTAAGTGCAAAGCATGTTCAAGTGAAGTTAGTTCTAAAGTTACTTGAGTAGAAATTAAATAAAACTTAAAAGGTTTGTTTTCTTCCTTTCTTTTATGAAAATTTTGAAAAAAAAATTCAATTGACCAGTATTGACCACTATTAACCACTTGGGGAGTATTGACCGGGACGGTTTTAACCGGTTAAAACACCGGTTTAAACCAGGGGCGGTCGATTGGTGCCAACCCTGCTAAAAATGATTGATTTTCTTCATTTACCCTAAATAAATTTTCAGGATTTCAGGTTTTTTAGAAATCCTAACTTGCACCCTTGCAATTTTGTGTTTGTTAATTTCAGTGATAAAATCAAATGAAAGAAATGTGCCATCTCTGGTTCAAAAAGCATGAAATTGGAAGAGGAGTGGAAGAAGGATAATGGTATATTAAATTTTATTAATTGACTATTAATAGGGCTCTCACCAGACTTGCAAATCAGGGAGAGTTTTGTCATAATTTACTGCATTATGGAGAAGTTTGCAGTCAACAGCTTTCTTTCCCTATATCGTAAGTACAAAAAGACTTCTAACAAAGCTCAACAAAGAGAGAAGTCTGGTCACTTTTGATGAGACTAATTCCTTCAAGTCTCTCTCTAGTGAGAGCCCTGTATAAATATACAGTAAAGGCATTGCATACTTTGCCCTTTTCTTTTACATGACTGCAGTGTGGCAAAATATCGAGGCATGTCATCACCTGACTTGAACATGCCATTTTCCTGGCAGACACTACATGGTACACCACATCAATACTTAAGTATTTTATAATGGCCCAGCAATTCTCATATTGGTCCAGAACACCTGTATTGGCCCAGTTTAGTCTTCATATGAATTTGAACATGTTATTGGGCCTCGGGCGGTCATATTTACCCTCGGCCTTCTGCCTCAAGCATAAATGACTACCTTTGACCCAATAACAAGGTCAACTTGAATTCACTTGATTATTAACATTATATATAACAATATTCATCTGTGGGCCACCTTGAACTAACACGATGGGTTGCTTATTTGTTTTTTAAGTTGGGTAATCTCATATAAATGTGTCTCAAAAATCCAATGCTGTTTCAACTTTCATGGTTAATAACTTGACCCTTCACTCCATTTACACCATTTTACCACATGGGCAACCAGTGTAAATCCACATCTGATAGAGATAGCACAAATGTAGCTCCAGACCAGCTTGCACATCAGACATTTTGAGGTCTCATCATTCTGTATCTACTCTGTTCATTAGATACATTTAAAGCTCTAATTAACAGGAAGGAGATGATTGTGTCAGGACCTAGATTTACAATAGTTGCTCATGTGTTAAAAGATGTATCCAAGGAATAAAATGAAGTATCAAAATGCAGGTGTTTTTTTGTAGTAATTAACCCTTTACTATAATATTATACACATTTTCATGCCTTTTCATGATCTGATCTGGATCTGCACAGGTCACATTGTGGTCAGAAATAACCTATTGAAATTTGAATAAAAAAGCTAACGCCGTAACGGTTTAGATCCTAATCAGGCAGTATGGATGTGTCGGCTGATCTAGATCTACACTGATTTCCCATGCCATAAAGGCATATACATGTAAATGGAGGTAAAGGTTAAATGGGATAAATTGTGTATGAGCCTATAGGAACTGAAGATGGCTTGAAGCTTACACCAGAAATACCTCTTTTTGTGATATTTATAAAAATAGATGAATTATGACAACATTGTAATCTGTTAACTAACCTGCAACATCAAATTATGCACAACTTCATAAGCAACAAAAAGTACAGTGAAATTGGTTTTGGTTATTTGTTATGATTAAAATACAACATTTATTTTCAGCCATGTGTATCATCAGTCTTGTGAAAGCTGTGGACTTGAAAATTTAATGTCTGCAGAATTGGTAGAACATAAGGGAGCAGAATATGAATGTTACTGTAGAAAATGAAGACAAGGTTTGCATTTTTTATTTTCATTTATTAAAGCTGCATGAATGTATGATTGAGACACACTAAATCTATCTGTATATGTTGGTATTTGTATTTTTGTATCTTGTAACAAGAAAACATAAAATTGTGTTTATATGTATGTGTTGACTTGTGAGACCTCAGTTCACAAGAAAATTAATCACCCTATATAAAAATTACTGTGTTGTTTTTGCCCCGTTCTTCCATGAATACATGACATGAGTGACCAGTGTATATCCAGATCAGCAGGCATATCTGTGCAGTCTTAACAGGATCTACACGGTTCATAATAAGCTTCATGAGGCTATTTCTTACAAATATGCAAACAGTGTAGATTCCAATCAGATCCAGGTCAGACATCAAAGTTGTTCTTGCTGATACATGTACGGATGTATTGTTTTCCAGGTGTCCACTAGCTGCTTAATCTAAAGGGTCACTTTTTGTGTCGCCCTTTCGAAGAAAAGGCAATACATAGGGATCGCTTTGTCTGTCCGCCCATCTGTCTTAAAAACTTAATGTTGGTTATAACTTTGCCATTTCTTAATATTTCTTCATGAAATTTTCAAATTATATTGTTTGTGACAACATGCTTGAGCTGATATTAATTTTCAGGTCAAGGTCACATTTGATGGAGTTAATCCCTTTTTGTACTTTTTTTTAACAGAAAAACTTAATGTTGACTTTAACTTTGACTTATCTTAATATTTCTACATCAAACTTTCAAATTATATTGCTCATGACAACACACTCATCTTGACTCCAAGTTCTTTATGTCAAGATGGGGTTATTCCCTTTTTTGTTCTTGCATTTTTAACTTGATCTAGTTCCCAGGGCGACACAAGTGAACACCAATCTAATGTAACTTTTTGGTGGGTTCTGGCAATTAATAACCAAAATTACCCTTAATTTAAAGAAAACAAAGACACTTCAGCTAAAATCATTACAACTTCAATATAAATAGGTTATTTGTTGAAATTAATATTTCAGGATAACAGCTCTACATGGAATGCTGTGAGGAGACCAGTTTGACAATTCTGTCTATGACTGTCTGAGGGAGCATACAGCCTTTAGATTGCCACTAATTCCTGCAATGGAGCATGCTGCTTTTGTAATGGACAAGAATAAAAAAATCACAAATGTCGATACAAATAGTGGATGTGAAATGGAGACAAGTTATATAAAATATAACCAAAACGTTTTAATGTGCACCTCATTGAAAAAACATCAGTTGACAAAAAAGCATCAGTGTAATTGTGTGTTTGAACATTATTTGCTGAATAATAGAACCATTGAAAAAAACCATAGTGTCACTTGTAGTATTATTTTAAATCATGTGACCCAATTCTGTTTGTCGATTTCAAGTTTGAATATTCAAAGATTATGACTAGCTTAGCTACTTTTTTCTGTCATTGGTGTCACCGTATCTCAACTCAGAATTTGCAAACAACTGCTCACAGGATTCTTCCACACTTACAAAAGTATTCACGCCATTAAGGTAATATTTCATTCGTCATTGCACTCTCATTGATAAAATGAAAAATTAAAAAGTCTCTAAATGCAAAATGCAAGGACGAAAGGAGTAATACCTTTAAATAAAGCGTTGTGTTTGAGAACTGACCAGCGTTGTTTCACTGTTGCCCATATGATCTATGAAGTATGATATCCTTCACTTAATTGTGATTGGTCAATTTCATTTCATTGTCAACAAGTCCAATCATATTCAAATTATGCCTTTAGACATATTGTCCTACCACCAGGTTCGCTTTCCATGTCACCACGTCTGCAAACTTGATAACAGTATTTGTCTTGACTTGTTAATTGGACATTAATTGTTTTTGGGGTCGAAGATCTATGTCTCGGAGGACATAAAGTAAATTGTTCCCCGTTCTTGAGGCGAAAGTTTATTTCTGGTCCAACTTAATCAAACCCAAAAATCAATTGCTTTTCAATTGTGTTTTGATGGCCGACTCATCAGTACCTCCAGTCCTTTGATTTATTTGTGTGTTTGATAAAGGTGGTTGATTATTCTCCGTTATTATCACACATACTATACCGAATTTCGTTTGGGCCATCGTTGTTTCGCGCTGTCGTTGAGAATGCGAACACGCGTAAACAACGATCCGAGATCGTGAAAGTACGATGCGAGGGCGCGATATCATTATCGCATTTTCGCATCGTGCTTTCGCGACTTCGCATCGTTTTTTCGCGATCTCGGATGGCTCAAACGAAATTCGGTATAGTATGTGTGATAATAACGGAGAATAATCAACCATCAACCACCTTTATCAAACACACAACTTACCAACCCATAGATCGGCAGAGCGAAACGATTGTCCCCAGAAACATCCTGGTTTGGTAACCCGTCTGATATACCAGAGTCACACGGTAAAATATCGCAAGATTAAACATGTCATAAATTATTAATTTTACTTACTGGACACAACCAATTTAAAATATTAGGAGTTTAAATAGTTAAGATAATGTCATTTTGTACAAACATAACATTTTGCGGAGAATATAAGGATATTATATTATGCGTGTAATCGGTGCTAAAATGTACTTACATATCTTCATGATGTGTTTGCGTTCAGTATCAAACCATTAATCACAAAATATTTTCTTGTACACTTTCATTACGTTATGATTTTTAAGTCCTGTTTGTAATTATGAGGATTGAACAATATAAAATTTAATTTTCAATATTTAGAAAGCTTTTTCTACATGCGTTGCAATCATTGACATTGAAAAATGGTATTTAATCACATCTGTGTCACCTAAACGGGGTCTATATTGTTCACTTCTCGGTCAGAAATAACTGAATGTATCGGAAAGCACAGTGAAGATCCTGATTAGACGACACGGATGCGCCGTCTGGTCTGGATGTGCACTGTCTGCTAATGGATAACAGCCGTATCCCATGAAATAAAAACTTATTTGAAATTTATGGTGCGCTGAGAAAAGTAGCAATTTTACAACAACAAGATTAGCGGCCAAAATAATGAAAGGCGAGTATCTTATTTAACTGTAACGTTTATTGTGCATGTATTGTTTGATTTATAATAATTTCCATGATTATCATGTTTTTATTCAGGCGTTAAGATCAATTAAATTATTGTTACATATTGTCGTTATCTAGCATTAACAGATTAGACATAATAATTTACATTTCAAAGCGTTATAGTAGTCGGAATAAATAATTTCAGATACATGTAGTGCATATATGAGAAAGATTACAAATAGTCATAGAAAAATAGAAAGAAAACGAAAACTACAGATTAAGCAGAGTGATTGAGTTTTAAAAGGTAGGAGAGATATGGAGTTAAGAACACGTGCAATTAATGAGATATTCTCAATTCGGTTTGAATCCAATCATTAAATTTCAGATGTGAAATGTAATACCATTTAAAGGCAGATTTGATAATGTTCTACCGTGCTGAAAGCGGTAGCCAAATTATGTGTTATAATGATTATCTGTGAGTGTTATAATCATACTATTATACTTCTTTTGTAAAGTGGGAGCTTTATTTTAGCGGATCGGAAATTTAAATATTCGTTGTGTTTCATATTTTTAAAGTTTATTGTCAATATCAGTTTGATATTTAGTTTAATAATTGATAATCTTTAATTCTTCATAAGCGGTTGACACTATTATTACCAATTATATGAAGATATCCCTTAAAGTTGTCATGGTAATATCGATAATAATAGCAACGCAATTTATTTAAACACGAAGTATATAATCCAGATATATTTCGTGATAAAAGAAGTTCCGTTTTTAATTTCTTTAACTTTGCATATATTGGCTCAATTTTTGTTTTCACAAAATTCAAAATAGCATAACTTTAACCTCAAAACAGGATATCGCAGTATACTTTGAAATTTGTACTTGTCTTTAATGCGCATGTTGTCAACACCGTCACAATACTTATGTCATTGTAATCATAATGATCAACCTTTGCTTGGTTATTAAATTGCAACTCAATTTAGGCATGATTGATAGATATATATCTTTATTTCCTCTACGTGGGAGAGCATAACATATTTACAACATGAGAAAAAAATACAACAATTCTGTCATAACGGCTAAATTAACACTGTGGTGTGTTTACCACATAGGTAGATGTTACTTGATGCTTACTGTGATGTGACTTTTAGGACCTTCCAAAAAAAAAACTTATCAGAATAGACAGAAAAACCCTTATCAGAATAGACAAATGGAAATTCGCGAGCATAGAATGGTTTTCTTTCTCAGTTATATACCCATTGGGTCTTCTTATTACTATTTATTTTCAGATATCATAGAGATGGGATCTCTGCGGAAACGATTTAGTTATAGGAATGAACAGCCATATTTAAAATTTTAAATGAATAATCTTTGTAGTAATTTATTTCATCATGTCCCATGTTTGTTATAGATAGTCAATAATGAAGTTAAATATCAAACTGATTTTGACAATAAACAGAATTATGCAACACAATAAATATTTGAATTTAGACGTAGGTAGTTTTTTTAATAAAATAAAAGAACATCTATTCAACATTTCAGACAGCTACCTCATTTCAGCATGGTAGCAAATTAACTTACTGGGAATTCAATGACGCGTTAGTAGAGATCTATAGAAGTAAATTTCCCAACAATTTGAAAAATACCGCAGTTCTATTGAACAGATAAATATTTCAACCTTTAAATAAGCTTTCCAATGACTGATAAGTTGTCTGAATAAAAAAGATTTTGTTCTTCATTGCGCAATTGTAATATAGAACAGCTCGCATGTTCGTTACACAAATGAACAAGAAAACATATATATCCTTATATAATGGTTGAAATTATTTTTGAGCCAATCACAATGCAGTGTTTTTCAAATATTTCGAACCTTAATTCTCATAAAGTCGCGCGTCCAAAATGTGTTTATTATAGGTCGATTTTCTTCATAATATTGTTCGAACATTTATCGATAGACATGTACGAGTATTTAGTTCGTTAACGATCGTCTACAGTGTTCAAGGAGGCGTGACTTAAAAAGTCAGAAGAAAAGAATACCATTTAAATATTTTTAGCTCTGACTTTTTTGCTTATGATAATCTTCTTAAATTGCTTAATCCTTTATTTCATAGATACGTCTGTTATCATATAGGCGGCCAGTTTAGATCCAGATCACCCATAAAATCAATTTTTTCTGATCAGTATTTGCACTTTCCATTTCTTGTCACAAAAAACCTAGTAAATATAACAGCGAAAAGTGTCGGTCGTGATCAAACTACACGGATAAGCCCGTTGATTCGGATATAAACTATTTTGACATGCTATAAACGATTTATTTATTAAGTAAATGGTAAAATGGAACTTCCACGGATGTACCCTTGTTTCTCCACCCAAGGACAGACTGCTACACAGGTTTTTTCCTGAGAGTAAGTCATGTTCACATGGTGTTTTCAGATAAAAAATCATAATTCTGCATTTTTACGTGCCAAATGACAAACCACTTTCATTTTGACTATTGATTTTGTGCATACCCATATATGGCAATTTAGGCGTAGACTGTTTTGTCTGTTACAAAAATAATTTCGACCATTATATACGTTATAGTTTATTTGGAGGCTTGTATGAAAAATTAAACGGTCGCCCAGCTGCGCTGGGCCTAACCATTTAATTTTCATACAAGCCTCCAAATAAACTATAACCTATACATATTTCTTTAAACCCGTTTTAAAATGTAACCTATTTACTAAGTTACTTTTACGTTTATAAGTTAACCTGTGTTGTATTAAATCATAAGCAATAAAATAATTGACACTTATAAGCTCCATTAATTTTGTGCAAATAATCTCTGAATTATTTGAGACCGCCATTGTTTAAGTTTTATTAGCATAAGTAAAATGTAAGATATATTGTAGCTCTGAATACAGTTTTAATGTTGTGTTATATTTTTCAGGACAACATTTATAATTCGTTAACGGGTTATCTTATCTGCAGATTAAATTAAACGTGTTCAATTTTTTTTTAAATAATTTTAAAACGCTTCATTTTTAAAAGTGTTATTTTTCTTAATAATGACATTTTAATTCAGAAAAAGGTAAAAGGCCACCGGTCCAGTGATCGCTTATCAAGCGATAAGTGAAACATCAAGCGATAAGTGAAACTCCGCCTCTAATATCGAGTGCGCATACGTGAAAGATACCTTTCAAGTTCAACGACAATACGCGCTTAATAATAAAATGTTGCTGAAAGTCTCAAGATTAAAAGGAAGAATTTTATACTGAGCGAACATGTGAAATAGGATTATATCAATGCACAACCGAGGTAGAATTGTTTCTGCCGTATCTTCGCAAGATTATGTTACTTCTGGGCCAAATAATTCAAATATATGCATTCGTAATTCAGGATATGTATATCTCAGTCTTTTTAATGAATGTTATAAGTTTAGTATATATAAGCAGCACAGCTACACCCAGAGGTTTCAGCTATTCACTCGCTTTTATTCAAATGTATGGGATTTGTTTGATTTGTCAGATATAAGATTTGAAATGTATTATTTTTATAAGAATAACGATTTAATCAAACTATAATACACAGAAAACTAAATCTAAATCACATTAAGAAAAGCAGCCTCAGAAAAAAATGAACCGATATTTTATTTCAAACAACATTTGATATTTTACGTTTTCACAAAAGGATTTGTTTTCTACGTTTTACTTTAACATTTTATGTTTCATATTTTTAATGTAAAATGAAAACACCGTATTACATGAAGCGAGCCACTCTCTTACACTATCGGCTCATTAGATCACCTCTGTTATCATGGTTATAGGCTGGGACTATTTTCAACTACTTTTACTTGAAATCAAAGAAATAGTTCACCTTATATTTACATTTAGCTTGGGTTTCTTCGGTTTTAATGAAAGATAGTGAAGATTTTTGTCATTTGTTTCACCACAAGCTTTTACATTCATAATAACGACTGTAAAAAAACTAAAGCTGTCGATTTTGGTCAAAATTCTTGACATTGAGCCTTTCGCAGAGATGTAAAGTGAGTGTAAGAAACGACAACTCTGCGAAGGAGATTGGAAGCGAGCAAAGATCGCTACAATCTTTTATTATCAAAACGGAAATCGAAACGAATTAAAAATAGCCGTGTATAATCATGTTAGAAATAGTTAACTTTTCCAATGCTATTTACAATAAAAACACATAATACATGGTGATTCATAATATCTGATACACTTTTAAAATTGTTGGTTTGATTAAGTTTGATATATTACATAGCACAATTGAATAGGGATTGTAGTCCGTATAACCAAAATAATATTTAATTAAAAATTTCATCGTTTTACAAAATGTGTTAACATTTTAAGTGCCATCTTTAGATTTTATCTTAATTTTTCTTCTGTCATTTTTAAGAATGAAGACTGTGTATATTTTTTGTTACTTGGTTATTTTTTTAACAAGTGAGGGATACAAGCGCTATCTTTATTAACTTTACACCAGGCGCCAAGGAGCTGAGGCCGCAGGAGCCGCGGTCGCGGCCCCGATATTTCGGCAAGTCACGAACCCGGCGGCCAAGGCTAAAAAATGAATATTTTGCGCCTATGCGATACCATAAAGAGTAAACTCGAACCTTAAGATTGCCGTTTTTTACTTGAAAATCGTAATCGGCCTAGTTAATACACAGTCAAGTGTCTTAACCAAAGAAACGGTGATGTGTCACGGGATTGCCTCGGGGTATTAAAACCAATTTGAGCAAGGATTTTATCAAATGTATCGAAATAATTAGCCCGAAACAATGTCGTATTATAAGACCATTATCGGCAAAGAAAGAAAATTTAATAATATTTTATTTTATAAAATTAACGTCATTTCCCGGGGAACATTAAACAAATATTTATATGACATTATTTCGGATGCATCTGTCGTTATCCGATTTGTGTACAATTATTATTTGATGCATATGAAGATCTATATATAATAGAAAGATATACGTCTAAGTAAAGAACTGTGATCTTATTGTGATTACAGTATTTCGGTACCTTAATATGATGATTTAAACGTTTATTGTACACCAATGTTTTATCAAATAAATAGCTTATTATATCCTCATATCACTTCAATGCAGCCCAAATCATCTATTCCGCGGCCACTATGATCAAATCGCCCCTACGCGCCGGTAAAGCGCTGTTGAACTTGTACCCATGTGCTATTATAATAACCCACTGTTGAACTTACATTTTGTTTTATATTTTTCAAATTATACAATATTAAGAATAAGCATAGTGCCGATTTGGAACATTTAATCCTGCTGGTACGCAAATAAAGTTTTCCAAAATGTCATTGTCATGATTACAACCTGGCAAATTAGGATCCCAATTTGCACTTTTCACTAATTTCAATCAGATATGTTTTGAGAGAGGTACATCTTTCGCACAGATCTTCTTGAAGCTTCCTATAGAAACTCAGGACCGCCTCCATTAATAATTGATTGGTTAACGCGTATTGAGAGATAATTTGGATTTTTTTATTGGTCAGTTACGCGAACTAATCTATGAATATTAATGAACTAAGAGGTAAAACAGTACCTTTTTGTATGATATGTTATTGTATTTGTTTCCATTGCAGTTATGTTTCTGTTCGGTTGGATTCATTGATTTGATTCTTTCACGGCATGAAATTAGTTTGACCACCGTGTACATTTCTTCCCGCGTAAATTATTTAATTTGGATACTTTTATTACTTCTTTAAGGGGAAATGAACAGCCTTCTCAATTTATACTGTATACATTGTAATTATACACGATTTTCATGTGCAAATATACTTATAGCGGTTCATCTAGCCATCATTCACGTTTGTTTGTAAAACGACATGACTGTATGAACGCAGCGAAAAAATATGTTCACTATCCCTTTTTAGAAATTATTGACTAGACATAACGCTCGTTTAAATGACGGTTTCTAAATAAATGCTAAACTGAAGTTTTCACTGTTTTTACATTCGTTTGCAAACTCATAATTAAATTTACAGTCGGCCTCAATTGAAAAACGTAGTTAAATACAGAAACAGTTATTTAACAGTAACTGGTCTTGCTTTTTATGCATATTTCCCCATCTTCCATTAACCACCAACCAAACTTGCAGATGTCTTAAAATAATAAATTTAACAAAACACAAATAAATCACAAATAAAAAGTTTTGTTTTTGATTATTTTTTAATTATATATGCGCAGTATGAGGAAATAAATACAGAGTTATTTGAAAATGAATGAACAGTGCATTATACTTCCTACAAAATCGGTAATAATCTTTCGAGTAAACGATCGGTAGATTATTTTGGTACTCAAGTACCAACAACATCCCTTAAATGGAAAATTAACGTTTAATCTAGAGTAAGTTTATAGTTTGCATAAAATTGAAACACTAAAGAATTGACTGGTTTTCTTACCATAATTACTTACCATAATTACTATTTGAAAAAAATCAAAATGAAAACAAATGTGTATAACAAAGCGCTCTTCAGTTAGACCACAACGACATCAGCATCAGCACAACCAGCAGCAGCAGCAACAACAACAACAACAACAACTATTAATTTAGATTTTCAAATTAACGTTTTCGTCCTTATAAGTTTGCTCGTGACATAATGCTTACATCATCATCATCCCCGTCGTCGTCGTCATCTTTAACAACAACAAAAAACGTCATCGTCGTCAACGTCGTCATCTTTAACAACAACAACAACAACAAACATTATATAACGCTTAAATTAAGAACAGAAAACGCTTCAAATCATATGGCTTAGCCGGTGAATTTAGAGGTTATTCAAAAAAATATCGTCATCATTATCATTTTCATCAACAACAGAAACAACAACATCATCTCTAGATTACGTTTAAGTTTTCTTTTCGAAGAAATATTATTTTTAAATTAGAACTTTAGCATAAACAAATAAATGACAAAACAACAACAACAACTGTAGATAGCGCTTAATTGTTTTGTTTTTTTTTCGAAGAAACTACAAGCTTGAAATATCTGTAATCATGTACATTGCTGAGCTAAGTATTCATTGTTGACTTTTTCTAAGATTGCCAAAAGCATATTCTGTGTTCATCCTCAACTTAGTGTGTTCTAAAAACCAATATAGTGCTGCTATTATCTTGACTGATCAAATATTTAATCAAATCACACCTCCGCTCAATAATTAGAATTTCCGTTATATAAATAAATTTTCCACTTCTAGGCGATAATCAGCGTCAAAAACTTGACACCGGATGCGCTAATTAAATCGGTACTTGGGGACTCGTAATTTTAGTAAAGGGCCTCGTGTTTTACGACCTTGTTACATAATCTTATTAGCAAGGCACGGGTATTGTCAGCTGGGGGTTTGATTACTGATTAGGGATTAAATATGCTTAATAATTGTCACAGTGTTGATTCGATAAATTTTGATATGATTTTGACATCTCCGAACTGAATTCCCCAGGTATAAAGCATCAAATTGAATACAAAGTAAAATCAATATTTTTTTAGGAAAATGATTGTTAAAAAGAAATTTACTTAAAATTGCAGAAAAGAAGAAAAAAATCAAACCATAATTTTAACATCCTCGGAATATTTAATTTTATTGTGAAGTTAATTGAATCAGAGTTAGTTCAATCACAATACAATAGGTTTTTTATTATTGTATTTTGAGCGTGTTTGATATGGTATAAGAAAGGAATTTAATGAGATAACTAGCAGTGCATTGCAAAATATGTTATATCTGATTATCCCTTCAAGGTGACAGAAAACTGTCACGCAGACATTTGTGTCAATACAAACATGGCAAACATCTATGCAACGAATTTTCGTGCGACACATTTTAATTTAATAGCTCATACATTAAAAACAACAACAAAAGTAACAAACTTACTAACAAATACAGCGTAAAAGAACGTGCATAAACAAACGCACATTTTAGAGACGGACAAAACATTTAACTTACACAATGTGTAAATAATAACTGTCTTTCAAGTGTATCTATTTTTCTTCCATTTGCAAACATAAGATCTAGTTATTATTTTTTGTAAATCATCTTATTTATGACACAACGATGTCATGCCTGACATAACGATCATCATCATCTTCTTCTTCACATCCACCACCACCACCACCACCACCACCATCATTCTCATCATCATAAAAAACAACACTAAAAAGAAATGTAGATTACGATTAATTCAGCTGTCCAAAGAAACGCCTCATTCTACAAAACCACAAATAACAACATCAGCAACTCAAGATAACGCACTCTGCTAACCTGAATAGAAAGAGTATTCGTTGTTGTTGTTGCTGTTGTTATTCTGAGTTTGTCAAGAGCATCTTCTAGATTAATCCTCAAAATACTTTGTTTTAAATGCTAATATGTATTTTGATGGTGGTGCTGCTGCATACCGATGACGATGAGATTAATGATGAGGATAATGATGAATGTTAACATCATTCATGATAAAAATACGAAGATAATAAAAGCGTATAAAAATGAAATAACTTCGCCAGTGAAGATGTGATTATTATCAATCAGTCTATTGAAATGATGAAGTTACGCAAAATAAATGTCATATTCTTGTTTTCTTATTTAATGTCAAAATTGAAAGTAAAACTTATTAATAAAAACGCATTCTCATAAGTTGATCAAAATATCATATTCGCATCATATTTCCCCGAGACATAAGATATCGTGTGCTTAGCGTCCAGTGGCTAGAGGAACGTTTACATGAAGTTCGGCAACCTTAATAAATTTAGTAAGCGATTATCAGCATCGCGCGTGTTCGGCAAAAACCTGTTACCGGATGCGCTAATTGAATCAGTGGTTGGCGACGTGTTTTATGACCATGTTACATAATCTAATAAGCAAGACACGGCTCTTATCAGCTGGGGGCGTGATAATGGTCCTTTTGAAGATCAATTGTACACTCAGTACGAGATTAAAATATGATTGTGATTTGTCAACAAAGCGTTGCAACCATAGTTTTAAACTATTAAGTTTAAAACAAACATTTTTTTAAAATAGAAAATTGAATATTAATGTTAAAAAGAAATTAACATAAACATTGTAGAAATGAAAGAAAAAAAGTTATGAAACCACGTTGGACGGTTTAGGGACGGATAACATTTAACTTGCAAAATGTGTTAAACTTTTAAAGTGCCGTTTAAAGATAATATTAACCTTTCTTTTAACATTTGTTAGCATTAGATGTGGGGAGTTCTTTTTTTACTTTTTAAAGTGATTAAGGGGCACGGGGGCTATTTTAATTAAGCACCGTTGAACTTATATTTTATTAAATATTTTGTTGAAAAATATAAAATTGAATGTTAAAAAGGAATGTACATAAACATTGCAGAAATGAAAGAAAAAACGTTATCTTGGAAGGATGACATTTAACTTGCATAACGTGTCAAATTTTTAAAGTGCCTTTTAAAGATCATCTTAACGTTTCTTCTACCATTTGTTAGAATTAGTTAGAATTAGATGTGGTGAATTTGGTTGTTACTTTTTTAAAGTGACTAAGGGGCCCGGGCACTATTATAATTAAGCACCGTTGAACTTAGATGTTATTAAATATTTTGTTGAAAACGACATGCGCATATAACAAAAAAGTTGCATATGATGTGGTATTTTCGTCTAGCTCTGGGTTTTAAATGCACACCAAAACCGCAGGCAAAATGTTGACGCAACAACAACAACAACAGTATATTTCTACAAATAAATTCATCATAAAAGAACAAGCATAATAAAACGGGCGTTTAAGGGACGGATATGACATTTAACTTGGAAATTGTGTTATTTTTTCAAAGTTCCTTTTATAGATAATCTTAACTTTTCTTCTGCCATTTGTAAGCATTATATCTGGGGATTTTGTTTCGGTACTTCTTTTAAAAGTGACTAATGGGCCATGCGCTATCATATCTAAGCACGGTTGAGCTAATATTTTGTTGAAAATGACATGCCCATCAAACAAAAAGTTTCATAAGATGTAATATTTTCGTGTGACTCTATGTTTTAAATGCACATAACAAATCACATGCAAAATAGTGACACAACAACAACAACAACAACAACAACAACATTACATTTCTACAAATAATTTAAGCATGAAAGAACAAGCATAAAAAACGAATGTTTTAGGGACGGACATGTCTGACATATCGTGTTAAACTTTAAACGTCATATTTTATTATCTTAACGTTTCTTCTGCCATTTTGTAAGCATTAGGTCTTGTTTTGTTTCTTTTTAGTGACTGATGGCCCAGCGCTCTCATCATTAAGCGCTGTTGGACTTATATTTTGTTGTTTTTTTTTTAAAAATGACATGATCATCAAACATAAATGCTATATAAGCTGCGATATTTTCTTGTGGATCTAGGTTTAAAATGAACACTAAAACGCACGCAAAATGCGTTAAGCCGTGTTACACATGATATTATGTCTCTTTTGTTTCTTCTGTTGCTACTTCTGCTGCTAATGTCGGTCATTATCATCATCATTCATGAAAACAGATGAGGGTTTGAAACGGTGCACGACAATTCGTCGAAAGACACTTGATAGAATACGACAATTGACAGAAAGGACACGTGATATAATGCGACAGTTTAAAGAAAGGACACTTGATAGAATTGTATTTCCGTCGAATTTTGTCGAAAATTTTCGACGAGTCTTCGAAAACTCCCAGAATTGAAAATGAAAGTATAAGCGGGGTATAAAATGTGTTCCGGAAGTACTGATGAACGGCTAGTTCTAAAATGCGGCGCCGATTGAACTTGATTTCCGATTCTTTTAAAATTCTGTTATCGATGTTGGTAATCAACCTCCCTTTACACGACCTTAATTCGCACTTCCAGTACGTTTAACCAGTTTTATCATCACTTTTGTCTTTACTAAATATGTATCCTTCTAACGAGAGTCTTTTCCACCCCTAGAACTAGTAAAAGAACTAGGTGACTTTTCCATCTTCGACTACAGAATGAACAAGACGAATTGACAAGTTTTATAATTTTATTGCATAAAAAGAAATCAAAAACAGTTCACTCATTTTTTTCTTCGGACATAGCGTTCATACTTACCATAGTAATTGTGCACGGTCATTAACAGATTAAATGGTCAAAAATTGCTTCATTGTATGAAAAACTGCTGTAAATCACAAAATTTTAATGACACTAAGCGTAAATATGCACAGTTCCAGTTTTTACCGAACCTGACAACCTCCTTAGTGATTGTTGCTATGCCTCACAAGCTAACATCCAAAATGGCCGCCGCCATTGGTACAGCGACAGATTCGTTGGAGGATATTCCTGAAAATATCTCCCTTTCCTATTTACCAGATAACGTTAAATTGGCCGATAGAATTCTTTCAAGAGGTCTTAATTATTTTACACAATGTTACATCCATGACATTAAAATATACAACGAAAATAAACCGAGAATTAAAGTAGTGGCGAGATGCTGGAGATCTATGCGTAAGAGCGAGAAGCCTCACACACTTCATATAGAGATAGCTTCACAGAAAATAGTCGAATCATACTGCACTTGTAAGGTTGGGTAAGTAAATCTTTTAAATTTACAAAAAATATCTACCATTTTATGTTTACTAACTGATCATTATCCATTTAGTAAATCATGAAACGATGCCTGAATCTGATAGAATCTATGTTAAATATTAAATAGTTGTCTAATATTTAAATTGTGCGACTTTATAAACAGATGTTACATGAAAATCGCTTCTAAACTAGGTAAAACCAACATACTATGTGTTGTTCATATGACTATTTTTTTCTATTTTTTGGAGGGGGGGGGGGGGGGTGAGGGGGGGGGGGAATGGTTGTGAAACAGGAAACAGGTGCAAACCTCCTCTATACACCAAAAGAAATGCATAAAGGAAAAGATGTCTGATTTTAAATATATCATAGAGTTGTCCCCCAAAACAAATTTTTAATGTTGCCAAAAAGAAATGAACAATGAATGATTTTTTTTTCAGGTTGACTGGACACTGCTCTCACATTATTGGTCTTGTCAAGACTTTACAAGGCTTTAAACTGCATGGTATTAAAACAGTTCCTGACCAACTGAGCAGTACAAGTATGCCTCAGCAGTGGCATGTCCCAAGGGGAGACAAAATCACTGCAGTTCCACTTAATCATGTTGTTGTGGCTAGGCCAAGGGAGAGTAGAAAAAGAAAGCCGGTGCTTTGCCAGGTGGACACACATATGAGGTAATACTGACAGAAATGTAAAGATGATTCTTTCTAGTGAATTCTACTTTAAGATAATAAATGACAACTCCAACTATAAACTGTAAATTTTTACTCACATCTCAATTGCACTTACAAAAATTATGAATGAACTACATAATTAGATCTAAAGAAATATAAAGTGTTATTGTTATTATTATTTTATCACTTTTACTTTGACACTGGGTTATTATATAATAACCCAGTGTCAAAGTAAAAATGATAAAATAATAATAAAATAAGAACAGTGCTTGATTAATTAATATAATAATTACATGTTCTATCATTGAGTCCTTTAATGTTTATTGTTATAAACTCTAGGTTACCAGACGTTACCAAAAATGACATAGAACAGTTAAAAGGGGCTTCCGGTACACCCCTTGAATACCTTATCTCAACAAGTACACCAATGGTCATGACTCAACTTGGCGAAGTCCAACTGGGATCATTCCTTACATATCAGGTATGAACAATGCAAATAAATGCATGATAAATGTTGAGTAACTTAATACAATTGCATAATGGCTGAAACTATTTGACATGCCACGATAACTTTAAAAAAGCAACCACTTAAAAAAAACACAAATGCCATGATGCCTTAAAAAAGCAACCACTTAAAACAACACAAACTTTATAGTAAGTTAGTTTTGTCTTTAACAAAAATGCTTTGGTGCAAAGTAAGAATTGCACAAACTGACCAGATTTTTGTAGCCTGTTTGAAAAGTGATGTAGGTATTTTGTGAGACAGAATCTTGTATGTTTTAACTTTCGCAATCACTCTTTCTACATGAACTCTGTGTTTTGCAATTTTTTGAGTCAAATAAGTATCAGCTGCAGACATTTGTGCAGAAGAAGATGAAAATGGAGGGATATTTAAAACAAGACCAAGTTGGTTAAGTTCATTATGTATTGTGAAACCTTTATCTGCCATTATTCCATCACCCTGTTTAATGTAACCATTTTCTATCATCTGTTTTAACAAATTAAAAAACCCACTTTCTTCACAAATTACCTTGTCTGAAATAGATCCAGTGAACAACTCAGAAATAAAAATTACAGACCCACTAGGATCACAACCAATCAATGCTTTTAAGGTTGTAGATGATTTGTAATCACTGTACATCTGACTTTGAAGACCTAGTGCGTTTGGAGTTTGAGTTTTAAATTCCGTACCATCAATCATTATCAATGTAGTTGGAAAGTCTTTTTTGAAATAAGACGGCATCCTTGATATTATCACATCTCTATGTGGCCAAATAGAAACCTGTCCAAATTTGAAGTACATCAAATCTAGAAGTGTATTAAACACAACACTTGTTGACTGCAGAGACAAGTTAAACCTCATTGCTAAGTCTTTAAGTCCAAAATCATGTCTTAACCTACATAACAACATTAGTAAAGCATTTTCATTAGAAAATGTTTTTGTGTCTCTTCTGCCATACTTGAGTTGTTCCTCGGGATTTGGAAACAAAAATGAAAAAAGAAACAAAAAGTTAACATAAGAAATGCCAGTGTAATACACAAACAAATTTTTCAAGTCTTTTTCTCTGTTCCTAATACCATCGGCACAAAATGTCTGTTGTTGTTCACTCTTTTTCTGATACTGTTTTAATGTTGTTTGGAGGTCTTTTATTTCCTTCTTTTTTAGTGATAATTCTTTCTTTAGTTCTATGTTTTCTTGTTTAAGTGATGAAATCTGACATTCCAAAGAATCTTGAAAACCTGAAATGGAAATGTTTTTTATTAATTTTGCAGACAAGAAATCTGAGGACATTCAAACCTGTCACAACAGGAGGCTGTGGTGACCTATCCATCAATAAGACAGCCCCAGTCAAGCTTCCAGATAAATTTGAAACTTTGAAACATTCATATTCTGTACCAAATCCAGAGCTGATTGAAAGTTCAACAAGGATGCAAGCTGGTTCTAGCACATGGTTCCAGGCAAGGCACAACAGACTTACTGCATCAAAGTTTGGGGATGTTTTGTATAGGAAGTCTGCACCTAATGAAAAAATGTTAAACAAGGTTTTCACTTCAAAGCAAATTTATGCAGATTCTTTAAATTATGGTAGAAGAAATGAGGGCAAGGCAAAATCCATGTATTTAGATCAGTTTCCAGAAAGACATATACATGATTGTGGTTTAGTTATAAACAATGAATTTCCATTTTTAGGAGCCACACCTGATGGCAAGTTGTGTGACAATGGTCAAGTTGGTATTCTTGAAATTAAATGCCCTTACAGTGCTAGGGATTTAACTATAAGTGAGGCTTGTTCAAAGATACCAGATTTTTTCATGCAACAAGATCAAAATGGCATAATTTCATTGAGAGAAAACCATTCATATTATGCACAGGTTCAGGGTCAGTTAATGGTAACTGGATGTCCTTTTTGTGATTTTGTGGTTTACTGTCCAAATGAGAAAGATCTCTTTGTTCAGCGTGTTTTTCCAGATTTTAATTTCATGGAAAAAATGCTTGATATTCTGTCAAACTTTTTTAAAGAATATGCTCACCCATACTTAAGTAATAACACAAAAAGTTAAAAATTTAAGAAAATAACCTATTAAGCCTTTATTCCATAGATAAGACTTTTATTGCATAGTCAAACAGTTTAGATCCAGATCAGACAGTACATCTGTGTCATCTAATCAGAATCTTAACTGTTCACTATTACCTGTTCATCATTTTATATCTAACAATGAGACGAACATTGTAAATTCAGATGTCTTGCAAGATCTGGACCTTAACTGGTCACCTATGTGATAAAAGGCAAATATTTGAAGTAAAGGGTTAGCTGTATTTTGTTACTTTATGTAAATATTGAACATGTTACCTTTATCAGTCTGACAGCTGATGTCACAGTGACTTGACAGGTTTCCATGCACATTCATCATTTCTAGGGGTACCATATTTCTGAAATTAATTACAAAATACATAATAATACTGTTGTAATGAGGAACACAAATATATTTATCCAAAAGGTTCATTTCCATATTAGTATCCACAGACTAATTTGTGTTAACTGTTTGTATACAAATACTGTACATGTACATGTGCAAGGTTTTTCAATAGTTTTTGAAATGTTTAAAGGGTCAGTCAGGCTGTCATGAGTCATATGTTTTATTCATTCCACTTTGCTTCATATAAAACTTTCATTTTTTTTTAAATCTCCTAAACTCTCCTGCATCAAAATGACCCAAGCTCAGAATTAGGTGGGGTCAAAAGTAAGAAAATCCAAATTTGATTGAAATCCCTGCATGTGCATATTTATTACTTTAAATTAGTTACATAAATATAATTCACAAATGTATAAAAACATCTTCCAAAAGGGATAACACTAAATAAAATTTATGCTCTTTAATTTAGAATTTTCTGACAAGTCTCAAGAATAATACAGATTTTTTGTTTACCTAAGTTACAGTCTTGTTAAATATTGTTCTTTTGATGAAACATGTGATCATCATATTTAACATGGATGTAACTTGGTTAATAAAAATTCTGTATAATTCTCTTCTAAATGAGTGTAAATTTTATATAATGTAAATATATTCCATTTCAGTTTACCACATATACTGTATGCAATATTATTTCAACAGAGTTTATATATAATAAAAATAGTTATAATAATAATGAAATCTTTATTTCAAAGAGAATATCATCACAGTTAAGCTCATTTTCATAACAGGTAAAAAAAATTGTACATGTCTGTACACATATGGATGTGTATGTTTTGTGAAATTTACTGTCAGTTGTTGCATGATTTATTATGTTTCTGCATGGACCATTAAAAGGTAAAGATGACATTTGACTTACTCTTTATTGTAAGTTTCTTCCAGAGAAACATTTTCCGGCACATTTGGCATGTATGTGTCTAGTCGTCTACGTTTCGGAGGGGGTCTAGTAGGTGTGACACGGGACCCATCAGCTGGAACAGGGTCTGGGTAACTGTCTGTTGGTCCATTCTCACCCCAAAAATGCTGAAAAATATAGCATTGCATTTCAACACCTGTCACAAATTGTTGTGTTCACAGATTGCAAGTCACAATAATGATAGGTAAATATCTATGACTAGGGGCAACGCCAGCTTTTTACAAGTTGTAGGCACATTGTGTGTTCCTAGTGGCGGTTGCCCATCCCCCCCCCCCCCCAACCTCCAAAAAATGCAGTAGACAAGTCGAAATGTAGCAAACTGCAAATAAAGCGTGACAACTCAGAGAATTGGAACTTGGGTCTGCATTTATATCTGGCAAACAAAAAGATCATTTTCCCCAGAATCAAAAGACATGTTTGATTCGACAAAAACGGCTTGAACCTGCTATCATACCGCCCCGTTCTGTTTTTATTGTATGTTTGAAAATGTCATTTTCCTGTCCAACTTGTAGGCCCGGGCCTACATTGCCTAATAGCAGCTACGCCACTGATTACTGACCATGATTATTTCTCAATACAAAACTTATTAAATAATTTCATATTTAGTCTACAATGACATACTGCAGTACATGACCTAGCTAGACTACTAACTAGATAGGGAAGCTACAAGTTGCAAAACACACCAACTGAAAGCAAGTATATCGAAGTTATGGTGAAGTGAATATGTGGATTTATTCTTTTACTTACCTTTGAGCAAATCACCTTGTTCTTGTCTATTTTGTCAACATTTAACTGATCGTGTGGTCGGCCGCAGGCTTTAATCCAACGTAAACACTTCTCTAGTTTCGTTTTAGGATTGGGAAATGTTATAAATCGAACGCCAATCATCTTTTCAGGGTATCTGCAATCAGCATTGCACGTTCCCCATGCACATCTACGAACCATTTTTGTTTAAACATAAAAATTAACCCAGTTTGATTTGTAAACAGACGGTTGCTACGAGAAAGCTTGTGAGCACAATATCGTGGGTAGCAACAAGTATTCCGCAGCGAATAAATCGTCGCGTTCTGATTGGCTGGTTCGATTAAATCTGGAACTATGCATTGGTTTGTACATAGGGAAACATAGTAGCGGTTAAACAAAATATTTGTGTACATATTTACATATGAAATCTTGAAGGTTGGATATATATTTAACCACCAATATAACTTATGCAACTTGGGTGTAAAAATAATCAAGATTAACATAAATACATCAATGCTTGAACATAATTCTGGTCAATTGTTGGAAGTGTTGATGTTTTATTAGAAATATTATTTTCTTATTGCAGCGCCACAATTTTCATCATCTATGTCATTAACAACAACAACAACAGCAACTCTAGAAAACGCTTAATTCAGTTTTTTGAAGAAATATTATTTCACAGTTAGAAATTCATCATCAACAACAACAACTCATCATGACGCTTATTATAATTTAGTTTTCCGAAGAAACACTATGATTAAAATATTTTGTAATTATGCACCTGGTTAAGCTGAATATTCAGAGTATTCATTCTTGTTGCTTTTTAATATTTATTTTTTTATTATTTTTATTATTATTTTATTATAAGCTATTATTTCTGATTTCCTATGTTGTAAATATGAATATGTGTTGTCATTTTCATAAAGTAGCCGTAGTGACTAAAATATTGCAAATATATACAGTCTGAATGAAAATGAACTGGATGTTCACAGGACCGTTTAACTTAAGCTGTCAATCATTAGCTGTCAATCATTACCATTCTGTCTCGCTTGAGCACACGAGGCTGCAGGCGGGGCATCGCGCAACGCTTGACAAGGGATCACTGCGACAGAGGCGTTTATATTCATTCGAAGTAAAATGTTCTTATTAGGAAAACTTTTTTTAACGTTTTTAGAAGGCTACGTTCGTATATTCTCTTTGTGAAAGATGTAAATAAGTTGAACATATTCTGTGAATTTGACATCTCCATAACAGATTAAAATCATTTTTGGAAGAATATAAACGGAGTTTTAGAGACAGTATTCTATATTTGTACTTAAGCTTAGTAAATTTCAGAAAATGACTGTCTCAAACAATTGAGATATCATTCGCACAAAGGAGGTTGCTTTTATTGCTTATAAATTGTACAAAACATGATATTTTATATTCTTCGTAAATTAGTTACATTTTAGAACGAGGTAATGTCCATTTGAAATGGATAGGGACCAAACTTTTCAAGGTTTAAATCACGTATATTGTATGGTTGAAATTGTGTTTCGTTGAATGGAACTGGAGTTTTCTAAAATCTTTGGAATTTTATTTCTATGATTCTCTACTTACGCATCATTAATGATTTACCAGATGTTATTGTAGCCAATATATTCATGTTTGTTTTACTGTAGAATGAACACACCTAAAGATTTTCAAACTTTTCTTATTTTTTTAAACTACACTATGTTAGTAATTAATAGTAATAATAATAATAATAATAATAATAATAATAATAATAATAATAATAATAATAATAACCCCTTTATATTAAACCTTCAGAGAATGATTTACTTTAGATTTTTTTCGAATAGTCTTATTTTATCAAACATTTCTTGTTTCAGTATGAACTACATACTGCTAGTAATAATTAAGGAATATTTACATTCCTTTTGATTTCTTCGTTTAAAAAAATTCGGTTCATTTTGCATGAACCGCATGACCCGTAATGACGTCAGTAACGTCATGGCTGTTACTATTGAAAACTCCCACGTATTACTCCCCCTTTTCACTTAATACTAATTTTTGAAAGCGTTCGACTTAAGATTATGTAAAGAAAAAAATGAATTAAGTGTAAATATAAGTAATGATTCTTATTTTGGTGCGGTTCATGCAGATTGGACGTGCACGCGAGAGCTGGCAAATTTACCATAAAGCGCTAGCGCGCTTTATGGATTTGCCAGCTCTCGCGTGCACGTCCAATCTGCATGAACCGCACCAAAATGAGAATCATTTAAGGAATGATTCTCATTTTTGTGCGGTTCATGCAGATTGGACGTGCACGCGAGAGCTGGCAAATCCATAAAGCGCGCTAGCGCTTTATGGTAAATTTGCCAGCTCTCGCGTGCACGTCCAATCTGCATGAACCGCACCAAAATAAGAACCATTACTTATATTTACATTTTATTCATTTTTTCTTTAAATAAACTTAAGTCGAACGCTTTCAAAAATTAGTATTAAGTGAAAAGGGGGAGTAATACGTGGGAGTTTTCAATAGTAACAGCCATTACGTTACTGACGTCATTACGGGTCATGCGGTTCATGCAAAATGAACCGAATTTTTTTAAACGAAGATATCAATAGGAATGTAAATATATAAGTATGTACCTGAACTAAACCTTACAACTATAAAAATTTAATATACAAGATTTTCAATATTAAACGCAAATCTTTTTTTTTCTCCAAACAGAACCGATGTATTTTAACGTCATGTACTGTCATATTCCTAAAAAGAACGAGCATTAATAATAATATTTATCATGAACCTTCGAGCTGTTCTGATTTATCATGGCACAAAGAAGAATAGATTTAAATTTTAAATTAAGTCAGATAATCGTTATCGTCATTTTGAAATCGTTTCCAGCTTCACGCATATTTAATGGTTGAAATTATGTTTTGTCAAATCGAACTCCAGTGTTGTAAATCTTTTCATTTGTTGAATTACCAATAAATAGCTTCAACTGATAATGTAGAGATTAATATTGAGTTTGCCTTCGGGCGACGAACACAAAGGTACCGAAGCTTGTAAGTGATGTAATTTTCGGAATGTGGTGCATTATTAAAGAATGAAGTTGTGACCGATTGTTCGAATGCTTAATTTACATTTTCGAAGAAATGTTTTCGTCTTCGTCTAAAGGCAGCTTGCTTGTATCATAATTGGTTGCTACCCATCATCATCATCATCATCATCATCATCATCATCATCATCATCATCATCATCATCATCATCATCATCATCATCATCATCATCATCATCATCGACAGATTGAGAATAATTCCAAAATTCACCGGCTTATCCTTTTCATTTCAAATATATTTTTGTTGTTCGCCATTTTTATTATAAATGATGATGATCATTATCATCATTATCATCATCATCAGCAGCAGCAGCAGCTGTAGCAGCATACATACGATCATGAACACTACGGTTTGTTGAGAACGAAACCATTTTCAAGTTACATCATGTTCATTGAAAAGCTAAAAGTTGATGTAGCAGAAGTAGTAGTGTAGTAGATGTAGTGGTAGTATTAAAAGTAGTAGTTGTTATTGTCGTTTATAAGGATGATGATGCGTTTTTAAAACTGTTAAAAAAGCAACAGCAGCAACGGACAAACGATCGTGCATAACAGGGATGATGATGATGATGATGATGATGATGATGATGATCATCATCATCATCATCATCATCATAAAACAATAACAATAACTTTTGTTAACATCATCATCATCATCATCGTCATCGTCGTCGTCATCGTCGTCATCATCATCATCGTCGTCGCCGTCATCATCATCATCATTAGCATCAACCTCATCATCAACAACAACTCTAGATCACGTTTTATTTAGCTTTCCGAAGAAATGATTTTGCCACAGACCGTGTTTTACATGACCATATTCCCGTTGCTGCTGTTGCAAAAACTGCTGCTGATGATAATCATTATCATCATCATCAACAACAACAACAACGAAGACAAGAACAACAACTCTTAAAATCAATTAATTTTGCTTTGCGGAGTAATGATTTCGTTCTAATTAAACCTTGTTTTACATGAAATTAGGTCCGTTGCTGCTGTTGCTAGTGCTGTTGTTTATGATGAAAACGATTTGCAATAAAATGGCTTGAACGATAAAATTTAATATCAATTTTGCCTCCAGGCAGCAAACATAAAGACACCGAAGCGTGTAAATGATGTATTTTTTGGAATGTGGTGTGTTATTGAACAGTGAATTTGTGACCAATTGTTTTAATTTGTTTCCATGTTAAACTTTCTACTGATCTGGTATGTCGATTGATCACAGCTGTTTCCTCGTTTGAAAAAAACTGAAATCAGTGTCTTTAAACACAGATTGCAATAACCGCAAATAATGATGCAATTTATAAAATATATGTTTAATCTGTTAGTTTATATTTTCAATAAAATTGAAATCTCTAAGGATGGATTGCTGATCTGACCGTTGTTACTAATTCAAATAAAAAAAGAAAATGCCTGTAACATAATGTTTTCCTTTGGACGTCAACACCACCACCACCACATCATCATCATAATTATCACAAGCATCATCCTCATAAGCAGCAGCTGCATCGTCATCAACAACAACAACAACGCTAGATTTCGCTTAATTTAGCTTTTCAAAAAATGATTTCGTTCTGAACAAACCGTGCTTTACATGACCCTATGTTCGTTACTGCTGTTGCTACATCTGCTGCTTATGATGATCATTATCATCAACAACAACAACTCATAAAAAACGCTCAATTTAGCTTTGCGAAGAAATGATTACGTTTTCATCATAACGTGTTTTTCATTATCATCGGCAAGCATTTTTATTTTTTATATAGAATAAAGTTCCTTAATTGTGTTAAGATAAGCAATCAAACAGTGCATCTCAATTTCAAGAACACATGACCTGTCCCCTGTCCTATGAATACTATTCTCAATGAATCCAACGATTAACTTTACAAAAACAAATTTGTGTGTCTTCTGATATTATTTGATATGCTTTTGTGTAATTTTCTATTCGCTCATTTATTTTTGTATGATTATGATTATGTAATTCCGACACGCTTATATGCACTTTTTTGAATTCAGATACATGTTTGGTAGGTATTAGTCTTTACTGTAGTATCATTTATTTTCGCTGGGACGAAGAGTCGCGCGGGAAATTCGCGCAGTTGTATATTGCTATTCAGATATATTAAATATTGTAATTTCGCTTGTTTTTAAATTCGCGCATTTACCTTAGCGTTAAATACGCGTATTTTTTAACCTGTGCGTAATATAATGATAACACAGTATTTCAGCGCGCTTGCCTTAAATAATTTAAGTTTTGGAACATAGCTATGAATAAATGCTCCTAGTTCCCCCACCCCCATTTGTCTTGGTTGTTTGTTTATGCGGTTTCTAAATGCCAGCTGGAACAACCACAAACCGTTACAAAAATTTCGACAAGGAAAATGAATGTTACTCGCATTAAACAAAAGATCAAATTTAACAAGTTTAAGAGGTATTGAAACATTCAACTTTAATTTAAAACTTTTGAATTCATATCAAGCAAAAAAATGCGTTTAACAATAATTTTGATAAACCCCCGTCTGATCGATAATTTTATTTCAATTTTAAGCGCTTATATTAAAATAACTAAATAAATAAATACACTTAAAAAAGGACCATCAAAATCGAATGTTTTGATAGTAAGTGAGGGCTAAATACGTAAAGATCTAGTTAGATCGTACATTAAATACGTTATATGATTTGCTTATAAACAAAATTTTAAAAGAAACATTTAAAAGAGAACCACTACGTAATTTTAAAAATAAACATCAGTTTGTATGGACTCTAAATGGTTTTGAGGAGTATATATGCCGTGGACGACTGATTCAATGCACAAACATGAAACAACATTTAGTTGGAATTTCTGAACGTCGCGGAAAAAAAGTTATTTTTGATAGATGAAGCGACGTACTTTATATTTTTAACGCAAAATTATAGAAAATCTAGACCGATGACCTATCGTTTTATTTTTTTATTTGATGTTATATACGTCCAACAATATTTTATGAAAGAATGAAACACTTTAAAGACAGCCACTGCCAAGTGGTGCGTCTGATCCGAAACGTCATTCCCAAAATTTGGTTACCAGATATCGGGAAAGTGATTTTACGATATTATGCAATGTTTCAAGTGTTGTTTTTTTTTAATTTTCATTTTTTAATGTAGTTCGCGCCCAAATAAAATCAGCAACCCGTTAACTAGATAAAAATAAAATGATGATGATGATGATAGTGATTATGATGATGATGATGATGATGCAGCTGCTGCTACTGCAGCTGCTGCTGATGATGATGTCAGCATCTTGTTTATCAAAAGGAAACGCCCAAGTGCCACGCAACATGCGATTGTTTCATACAGTTTTAATCAGTCGAGACATAAAAAATAATGTATAATGAAATATACGCAATAATAATACGTTACAAGAAAAAAGAAAGTACACGTAATGTACTTGGAGTTGCACAGTTACTTCAACTATTGGCATATCTAATAGTTTCAATATTATTTATGTTACAAAACATTTATAGAGAATAACTTGTCTGAGCAAACACGATGTTACATGTGTTATTAGAATTTAAATTCGTCTAATTTAACATCTACTGCGGTATCATTGAATTTCGCCGGGATGCCGCGAATGACATTTTCGAGCAGACATAAATTCGCGAAGTTGTATTATTCTTTATACGCAAAGTTATATTATCCTTTTAAGGCGCACTATAATGTTGTAAAATCTGGCTGGAATTTCATTTCGCGCAATTGCCCTGGCGCGTCATAAGCGAAACTGATAACGCAGTAACACAACGCTTACTTGCGTTTCGGCGCTTATATTATAATCAATAAAAAATACTCGAGCTACGATTAAGTTTTTTTCCGTCAATGATACTCGGTGTGAAACCAGTGTTAATATGGTTAATTGGTTGTCCAGTCGACATCTGTCTGTTAGAAAGGCAGGCCTTTTATTGAATATTCTCATTGAAACATTTAAACAAACCTGTAGATTAAGTTTTATTATCCACGTTTAATCATGCCCAAAATGTTTGCGTCTATTAAGACTCTATATAGATTGCTACAATCTATGTAAACGCGAATTCGATATTGTTAAGTTTTAAAACACATTTTCAACTAAACTACATATTGTTATATTATTAAACATTCTAACACGAATTGGCGTTTTTCCCATTGAATTTGCTGTGAATTATTACACGATAATTCACCGCGCGTGGGCACGGCTATTACTAAATACCTGGCGGTATAAACTTATCACGTGACAATTGTATTTTTCGCTGGGATTTATTTTCGCGCATTTAAGAAAGCACATACTAATTTTTACCCGCGCGTAATATGATGATACCACAGTTATAGAATAATGTAATTTTATAAATTAAGATAAAACACTATAATTATTTTCCGCTATTTTGCGGCAACGTTAAGGTGACGTTAATGCGCCGTTAACGCGTCGTTCAGCTGCGCAGATAAATATCACTGGGGGCTTCGCCCCTCTTGATATATCCATACGCATCTGAACTCCGCCCCGTGAATTATCCTGCGATAATTCAACGGAATCTATTGATTATTTCTTAAACAAACTCGTATTTAGAATGAAATCATGCCAATGTACCGTTGCTCGATATATTGCAAGTTATACTATACCATGCTGTAGTTCATAATATGCGTTGAATTTTGTCTCAGAGTAAAAAAAATAAAATGCAGTTAGCTTAGGTAAATGAAAAACGCATGGTGTTCTGTTGCGGACATCGTTGTTTCACAGTGTTGAACCGTAGGCGAGAACACTAAAACGCGATAACACGATGCGAGATCGCGAAACACCGATGCGAGATCACGAAACGCGATGCGAGTTCGCGAAAGTAAGATGTACTAACGCGGTATTAATATCGCTCCTTCACGTCGTTATTTTGCGTTCTGGCATCGTGTTTTTCGCGTTTTCTTTGTCTCTCCTTTAGGGCAACGCGATCACGCTGCGAGATCGCAAAGGTACGATGCGAACGTGCGATATTGATATCGCGTCCTCGCATAATATTTTCTCGACACCTCATCGTTGTTTCACGAGTTCGCATCGTATTTTAGGGTTTTCGCGATATCGCCTTCTTATCAGAGTACACAAATTTAAAGATGTTTTCCAGCTGGTTAAAAAAGTTAGGGATCTAGACTAGATATAAACATTACCTGATTGGTGAATATAGCTAAAGAGGAAAAAAAACACCTTTTAAAGCAGGTATTGTCTATTTCTGCAACTGTTTAAGAACAAGAAACCATGATCTAAAAGATTAAGAAAATGCGTTTGAAAGAATGCATATATATATATAGGTTACAATGGTGTAGGAATGAGCCTGTAAAATCGCCCGCAATGCGAAGCCGCGATCACGATGATGAAAACGCAAATGCACGATGGTTTAACCACGATAGCACGATGATGAAAACACGAAGGCACGATGGAACGATCGAACGATGGTAAAAACGCGATGTAATATCGCGATTTCATAATCGTACCGCCGTCGTCTCACCATGGTGCCATCGTACCATCGTGTCTTCCCCATCACACCATCGTTGTTTCACCATCGTGCCATCGTTGTTTCTCCATCGTGCCATCGTTGTTTTATCATCGTGTCATCGTTGTTTTACCATAGTTCCATCGTTGTTTCTCCATCGCAAAATCATTTTCTCATCATTGTGCCATCGTTTTTTTACCATCTTACCATCGCCTTCCTGTAGTCATGCGCAGTAAAATCCGCTGATGTACATTGACGTACAACATCTTTCTGCTAAAATAGTAAATGTACATCAGCGGATTTTACTGCGCATGACTACCGGAAGGCGATAATATGGTGTTGAAACAACGATGGCTCAATGGTGAACCAATGATAGCACGATGATGAAAGAATGATTGTGCGATGGCGAAACAACGATGGCATGATGGTGAAATAACGATGGTTGCGGTTGTGAATCAACGATGGCACGATGATGAAACAACGATGGCAAGATGGTGAAATAACGATGGCACGATGGTGATACAACGATGGTACGAGGGTGAAACAACAATGGTACGATGGCAAGATAGTGAAACCTAGATAGTACGAGCGTACCATTGTGCCTTCGTGTTTTCACCATCATGCCATCGTGGATTCACCATCGTGCCTTCGCGTTTTCATCATCGTGCCATCGTACCATCGTGATTTCACCAGTGAGTGCATCGCGGTTAAGGGAGAGAAAAAATGTATGTAAGTCCATACGGAACACCGTAGATAACCTTATCTAAAGGAAATCGCATTTATTCAGAAACGCTGATTTCTGTGTAACCATTTTTATTTATTTAAACATGTATGTACACAAATCCATAAAACAACACAAAAACAACAAAAATTGAGCATCAAGTGGTATGTGAATATTGCGTCTACATGTAGACCTTATATATGGAATTAAATTGACACTCGCATATCTGGAGGATGTTTATGAGATTTTCAAGTCTAAAATCAGTAATGAATACAGTCATATAACTAAAGGACGTTGCAGTTTAAATCAACGTTCAAATTAAACAAATGAATTGGAACGTACACAATTATTTAACATCACGATAGTAAGAAGTCGTTCGATCTTGATGGAAAAAAGTATCACTATCTTGGCGAAATCGATGCCATAAAACAATTCAGTTTTTCGCCATAAATTTTGTGGCTAAAAATCGCAATGAAATATATGGCGATTTTTAGCCATTAATTTATTGCGAAATTCCGCCATTTTTTTCATTGCGAAAAACCGCCATGGCGATTTTTAAAAATGAATTTAACCGCGA
Organism: Corbicula japonica; assembly: GCA_038501625.1. Taxonomy (NCBI): domain Eukaryota; kingdom Metazoa; phylum Mollusca; class Bivalvia; order Venerida; family Cyrenidae; genus Corbicula; species Corbicula japonica. Next base: position 209,638 of record JAZAYU010000424.1, on the reverse strand, counting down.
TTTGAAATAGGGAGCAGTTCAATAATGATTCTAACATTACTTTTCAATGCTTATAAACGATTTCGGAAAAATGATTGAAAATCGCCATGGCGGAATAACGCCATTTCAAATTTATGGCTAAAAATCGCCATGGGGATTTCATGGCGACGAAAAATCGCCATGGCGTTTCCGAAATCGCCATGGCGATTTTGGTGTTTCAGACACGATAGCTCACTTATTTTTAGAGATATTGGTTCAAAACATAGTACGTTTTATTATTAGACCCCCAATAATATATTAAAGAAAAAACATTTAATGTAGGACCCTTAAAAATGGTAGCTGAGTTTGCGAATTCACCGGATTCGCAAACATTCACCGGAATCTGTTAATGGTCATTTACTTAAAATCGTTTTAAATATAATTTAATAAACCAGAACACGCGACTTTTGACCTTAAAGTTTTGTTTTTCGAATGTTAATATTGTTACGTTATTCAGAAATAATACTTTTTAATGACATGTTTAGAAGTGTCAATTTTTTAAGTTAAAATGCTGTCATTGAATTCATAATACCCCAGAAGAATTTCTAAAATTAGACATATATAATAAACACTTGTAACGAAGGTAACGGAAATAAAACAATTCGTTATGCGACGTAATATCCCGTAAAATTGACGTTCAACGCAAAGGTCGAACTACTTATTTTGATGAGATTGGAAATAATTCCTTTAATGGGTCACGCCACGGGAAAAAAGTTACATTCGGTCATATTTTGTTACATTTTAGTTGATACTATATTTGGATAGAAATAACAAATATCTTTTTAGTCTCTCATAACTAAGAAGTGATTTTCTTACTTATTTTTGACAATAAAATGATATATAAATGATGTACCCGTGAAAAATTACCGTCAGATAGTCCATTTTTGAATACACATCAAACAGAGTTCGCTTTTAATTTTATTAAAGATTTTCTTGTGTTTAATAAGCGAATGACATAATCCGTGATAGAAGTGTTTATTCATCCACATGTAAATCTTCAATAAAAAATAATTAATGTTTTGTTATGAAAAACGTATACCAAACTACCTTGTCATTGTTACTCAGAATACAAAAGTTTTTGCAGTAAAATCTCGGAAACCACAAACTCGATCATACATTGCATAACTTTCGGCAGCGTCTTTGGAAGAATATTTGCTTCAACAACTTTCGAAACTGAGGATCCAACAGGCCATACACGATTGGATTTACCACGTGATTGATAAAATACAGTCGTAGGAAGAAGAAATACACGGTTCTGCTGGTGTCAGATATCTCTTGTAAGACATCGTCATTTGCAATTTTTCCAACAAGTGATATGTAACACACTGTTGTACTAATAAACATCACTGTTAGAACAAGCATGATTTTTGTCTTAGTGTTCAGCCTAGTTCCTAATTGTGGTCTTGGCATTGATCTATTTTCAATATTTTTCATCCTACGCCGTACGTCCGTTTTACAATTCTCCGGAATGTAGTCAGAAAAATGATAAGTGTTCGTGACATGTCCTGAATCATCCAATCTCGAACTTCTGTTTGAGGATATGTTCTTGCATCTTGCATCATCTGTTCTTTTATGTCTCCCAGGTGTATCTTCAATATCGCTTAGATCTGGCTGCATCATGGGTCTATGGGCTTGTGGTAAAACACTTCTCTGTGCTTCCTCTTTATCCATTGTTAGTAACTCGTTTGACATTATTGTCTTCATTTTCAAAGCCGGGGTTTTAGTGGCTTGCCTCGAAGAACATTCTGAAAGTTCTGAACTACTTTCTTCTTGTTTCGTTTCGGATGTGGACACTGTGCTGGAAGGATTTTCATAAAACTTAGAATGTCCCACAATAAACGCGGAGGTTCGAGAGACTAATTTATTTGCCTGTTTGGAAAAAGCTCTGTGAATTGCTAGTTTCCTTACAATAAAGATATACAGCACGAACGTTGATGTAAGAGAAAAAGCACACAAAATGTACACTGAAAAAACGTATTGAAAGGGATGTTTCGTCTGTGCATAATTTTCGTCCTTTTCGCAAATCGTCACGGTAATTGAAACGTTTCTGTAGATTTTATTCAGCTGTCTTGTCCCCCACAAGACGTATGCAGGAACGGAAATAAGCGCCGTGAAAATGTATATAACGATACACAAAATAATGGCCATCCGCGGCTTTATCTGCCATCCAAACGGTTGGCATATCTTTCTGTAACGATCCACTGCAATGAGAAGGAGGCAGAGCATTTCCGTTGACAGGGTAAATATGTTGAAAGATGACTTGATCTTGCAGATTTGACGATCCGGATAAACGTACCACTTTTGCTGTGCAAGAATTTCTCCAGGCATCGTTGTCAATGTGCTGATCAAATCCGTTAAAGCCAAGCATAAGACGAAGGTTCGAAAGTTGCAGACACGGTAACGGAAAAAGAATACAAATAATACTAGAAGATTTCCAATAAATCCAAATATTGTCTCTAAGCTGACAAAAACAGTTACTGGAAAGACAACATTTTTAAACTCATCGTTGAATTGTTCGACCAGTTGAGTTTTGTCATCTTCAGTCTTAGATTCCATCCTTTTGCAATCAACGTTGTGTTTATGTACACTGATTTATGATATTTTTAACAATAACGTCCATGAATTAGGTTTTCGAATAAAAAATATAAAATTGAACTTACATGTATATTCAATTGTTTAATCCTTGTGTGAAGGAAACAAACGTTGTGTCATTGTTTCTCAAAAGATAAAACAATCTTCCGCAGTCTATCTGCCCTTCGGAACCAATTTAAATAAGTTTGCCTTTTGGAATATAACATATCTGCTAGCCAAAACTGAACTTTCACACTTTTTTGTTGATGTAGGAAGATTTTAGTGCTGGTGTTAACTGTTACACATCAGGGTATACATAACGAAAAAAAAACGATCATCAAAACTAGTATTATGATTTACTATTTTCATTACAGTATAGTAACCATGTGAATAGTTTTATAAGGTATAATACGACCAGAAAACAGAAACTGGTAACTGTTCTATTGAGATCTAGAAAGATACTGCTATTATTGTTTCGGCCGTCGACGACTAACACGTCTCATAAGAAGTACCTTGGGTGGTTGTCAAATACAAAAAAGCCGTCAATGATAACGATGTTTGATGAGAAATACAAAGCACGGAGCCTATCCTTAACATTAGTGTTGGGATATCGGTTGCAAATCACAATCGATCATCGGTTGGAATGGGTTACCACTTCCGATGTGATTTCACCGATTATTACTCGGTTTATAAATCATATCTGTGTTACATTAACAAATGGTTTCTAATAAGTAGCTTATATAATATCCCTTATTATTGTGTGTTTGCTGCTATTATCTACATAAAGGTTGGTGTTCCAATTACACAAATTAAACTTTGAAAGGTGTTTTTATTTGATATGCACTGATTAGAATAAATGAACAATTATGACTAGTACAAATATTGACAAAGATATGTTTAATCTTGCAGTAGTTTACAGCCGGGGGTATACATCGATTTAAATCGATTATGGGATAATGACATCGATTATCGGCATCGGGAGGTTCTCACTGATGAATAATCGATGTCTTTCGATCATCGGCAGATCACTACTTATCATTGAACTCTTTGCCAAAATGCGCTATATTGGCGGTTGTTTTGCTTCGACAACGACAAATCTTTGTTAAAACATGATAGGCGAGTCGCTGTGCACCATCGACGAGCTAAGTCTACTGTCACTTTTCAATATATTCCCCACGCTTATCAATGCACATCAAAACATCGATAAGTTTATTGGAAACATTTAACGAATTGACCGAAAACAATTAAACATTCTGTTTTTCCGTCATACATGTAATTCAGTTTATGAGATCCTACAATCAATAATAAACATAGATCCTTAATTCGCATGGAGGCCATTCTGAATATTGAAAGAATGAGGTGTATATGTTATCCGAATTCATATCAAATTTATCCTGAGAACAGATAGAAAGATTATACTAATATTAAACTACATTAATTGGGTCGTTTAACAAAATTAATCCAAATAACTCACTAACTAGGCCTTGTGTAATGGTATTGATGAGGTTAGTTGTAAAGGCGGGCATTTTGATTAAAATCGAATAAGGATTTTTTCTGTGATGCCTCCATAACCAGTTTAGTATGTATCGGTCAAAACTTCTGAGTTACAATGTGCAGTTTTTTTTTTCGTTTTGGCCGTTAGCATATAAATAATAAATAAATAAATAATAAATAATTAATAGTAATTATTATTATTATTATTATTATTATTATTATTATTATTATTATTATTATTATTATTATCATCATCATGAAAGCCATCAAACAAGACAAATATGAAAATATTGCAGGAAGATGTATTTTCTACCTAATCGTATCTTATTGTTTTACAATTTATTTAGAAACATATTAACTTGGTTACAAGTTATTCAACAGCAGCAGTAAGAGCAGCAGCAGCAACAACAACATAAGCAACAAAACAACAAAACTTTAACGATGCGATATAACTCATGTCTTTGACACAGTGCAATAATAATTTTAACATTTCACATTTTTCAGCTTCAGTGCTATGTACTTTTTCTGTAGTTACCTTTACGTTCATAATAATTAAAAATTTAGAAAATTGACATCAACAACAAGAATTTTGGCATATTGCTTGCTTTAATAACTTCCGAAACTGAGGCTCTATCAGGCCGTAGACAATCGGATTTACCACGTGATTGGTGAAATATAAGCGTAAGAAGAAGAAATACACAGTTCTGTCAGTGTGAGATATTTCTTGTAACACATCATCGTTTTCGATCTTTCCAATAAGCGATACATAGCATACTATTGTAATGATAAACATTACAGTTTGGACTAGCATGATTTTGGTTTTAATGTTCATTCTTTTTGATGATTTTAAATGGAGCTTGATCATATATTTTTTGTTTTGATTTCGATTATTTTGTGTCCTAGATGTTTCTAGTATTTGTAAGGAAATGTATGGACTGTTTCTTACAGGTGCTACTTCTCCAACTGACTCCCTACTTCGGTCGAAGTAAACGTTGTTGTATTTAGAAGTGAACATCTTGTTGATCTGCCCCGTTGTATCATTAGTACAGATTTGCTCTCGATTATGGTCAGACATAGCTTCTTCATGCGGAAAACTGGACATTACAGTAGTCTGTATCTCTTTTCATCTGGCGAAATTGTTTTGTCCATTTTATTTATTTTAAACCTCGCAGTTTCTCTCCCCGAAGACGTTCCGTTCCAGCATCTTTAACGGTAGGTCTTGTTTCGGAAGTTAGATTATCAGTGGAAGAATGTTCATTTAACATGTTTAACTTGAAAGTTTGTCCAATCGAAATAAACTTTCGAGATATCAGTTTCATTAAATGTCTTGATAAATCTTGTTTGTGCATATCTAGTTTTCTGATAATTATAATGTATAAAAACAATGTTGAAGCTAGAATTAATGCACATAGAACTGACAAAGCATATTGATAAGGGTAGCGAATATGCGCAAACTGTTCCTTTTTTTTACAAATTGTTACGGTTATTGACACGTTTTGTTAGGTTCTATGAATCCGCCTTGTTCCCCACAAAAAGTAAGCAGGAGCTGAAAGAAGGACTGAGAAAATAAAGATTCCAAAAACACAGAATACTGGTGATGCACGGCGTAATCTGTCGTCCAAATGGTTTACACACTTTTCTGTAACGATCTACTGCAATTGCCAGGAGGCAGAGCATCTCCGATGCCAACAAAACCATGTTGAAGTAAGACTTGATCTTGCAGACTTGACTATATGGAAATGTGTACCACTTTAACTGAGTAAATACTTCTATGGGCATCATCGTCATAGTGCTTATTAAATCCGTAAGTGCCAAACGAAAATTGCAACGACGGTAACGGAAATAGAACACATTACGTACCAGAATATTGCAAAAAAATCCAATGATTAGTTCTATGCCGACAGAAATAGTAACTGGAAAGTAAACAGTTGTGAACTCATCATTGAATTGTTCAATAAGCTGATTCTCACTTTATTATTATAACTAGTGCGTGTAGAGTTTATTCCAGTAAGGAGTAGGTTATGTCCGAGTTGTTATCCATGCAAAACACGTTTCAATTCCACTTCAACATATTTCATGTGCTTTCGGATAAAAGAGAACAATTGCAAATATGAATCACACAATTGTTCTAATATTGAAAGGTATAACATTTATTGTATTATCATCGTTTCTAGAAAGTTTTTATCCAATGTTTTTCCGTAAAAGTCATTATTTACTGAAAATGGTAAAACTTTCAAAAGTTTTTAATAAATTTGAACACGCGACTTTTGACCCTAAAGTCTTGTTCGTCGAATTTAAAGATTATTGCGTTATTCGGAAATAATATTTTCTTGTTGTGTTTAATGACATGTATAAAAGTGTCAATTTCTTAAGACAAAATGCTGTCTTTTGAATTCCTAATATCCCAGAAGAAATTCGAAAATTAGACATGCATATAGGGAAATGGAGCTGCTTCCTGTTCTATATTAAACAATAAACACATGCTTTAGACGAGAAATTAATAAATAGGATGGATGTACCAGAAACTGCAAAATTTGAAGTCATTTAGCGAAATAATTTCCCGTAAAATTGGCGTTGAGCGCAAAGCTCAAACTACCATTTTTTGATGAGATTGGCAATAATTCCTTAAATGGGGAACGCCACGGGAAAAGGTACATTCGGTCATCTTTGATACAGTTTAGTTGTTCCTATATTTGGAAAGAAATTACAAATATTGTTTAGTTTCTAATAATTAAGAAGTGATTTTCTTACTCATGTTGACAATAAAACGACATTTTTACTGTGAAAGGCCTAATAATTAATGTCGTATGCTCAACTTTATGACGGCATTTTAAGGATTAACGTCGAATCTCCGAATGTACCTTTACCCGTGACGCGCCCCCAAATGTTCTCTACGGTCTTTACGAGTAATGTTTAAAATTTATATATTGATTGATTGACAATTACTGCACAAAATGTTTGCCGATTCAATTTAGCAATGTTCACATTTTATCTGTGAATCCTAATGCGAATAAGGCTTTCTTGTTACTGGCTTAAGTTGTCTTCAATTATCTCGAGAATGTTTAGATTGTTTAAGCATCTTTCCATATTACAGATATCAGACATCAAATTTCCTTATAATAATATGTTACCTTAAAATAATTTTATCAATTACAGCACATTTTTCATGTAATGGATCGCTCATCAGTTTGATTATTTCAATGAGTGCTTGACAATTTGATATAGGTTTGCATTAAAGACAGATGTTTGTCTTGACAAGCTTGGAAATAAAAGCTGAGGAAAGAAATGATGCACAGGCTGCTGAGTTAGCCAGTTTGTGCCAGAGGACCTTGTTCATCAGTTCACTTCCCATAATGACTGATGTATTACCCCACCTGGCCCAGGCATCTCACTTAATGCAGGTATTTTAATTTTATACAGACATCCTAAGATATCGCCCACACTGGGGAGAAAACTCGTACGGCGACAGTGCCTAGCCTTGCAATGCCAATTACGCTGTTGTAAAGTTAAAAAGATATTGGTTCAAAACATAGTACGTTTTTATATAGAAACCTTCAAATATACATTTAAGAAAATACATTATAAAGGGTAGCTGAGTTTGCGAATCCACCATTCACCGGACTCTGTTTGTACCTACATGTCAAAGGCACAGCGCGAAACTATCGTATCTGCACTTTTTATCAAAAATGGTTTTATTTCATATTTTGACTTGTTTTAATAGTCCCCATAATCTGACAAAAAAGTATAGATTAAATCTAGTATCTTCTTTTCAAAATTAAAAAAAGTGGAAATATCGTATCTGCAATCAGGGTTTTTTCTCAGCGTGAAACTATCGTATCTGCAATTATTTTTTTCTTTATACACAGAATGATCATTTATGAATATATTTGGAATGTATGTATTGTTTTTGTTAAAGGTAGACGAATATTTGCTATTAATTTTTTTACAAGTTTATCTTTGATTGTGCTCAGCGGGAAACTATCGTATCTGAACACTAACTTGACTGAAATCAGTGAACATAATAGACCATGCACAACCAGTGTAGATCCAGATCAGCAATCACATCCATGCAGTTCGATTAAGATCAAGACTTAGGCTTATTTTTTTATTTATTATCTTGTATTGACTAAAAAACTACCAGTATACTCCTGATTGGATTGCAATGGGATTCATGAAGTTCAGGGTTAAATGGCAGTTATTTATTTAGCAACAACAACAATTTTATTTAACATTCACAGGATTCTACACTGAACTTTTAAGACATAATTATTCTATACTGGTACTTTCTTGGTCCAAAATACTATAATGAATTATAAAAGTGACAAGCCCAAGTGATGATCATGCAGGGATGGGAAGGCTGATCTGGATCTACACTGTTTGCCAATGATTTATTATGTTTACCAATTTAAAGACGATTGCTACAGCTTTGTTTTTTTTTTTTTTTATTTTTACACCAATATACTTTGATTTTTTTCAGCATTGATGGATATTCTTGTATAAAAAATATGAAATAAAAAATAACATGTCACCGGGATTGTTGAAATTTCATTGAGCTTCTATAATTTAAGTTTGAGACATTCACTGCATGTAGTAGGAACACCCGGTTAAAAAGGGAACTAGTTAAAGTCACAATTAATTTTAATATAACACTGTTTTTTGTACTAATTTAAAATACAATTAAGTACAACATGATTTGTAAATTCAGAAAAATTTTGCAAAACAATTTGTTTTCACTTCGAAAAATGCTTCAGGGTAAAGGAACTTTTTTGTTTTATTTTTTTAAAATAAGTGCATTTATACATGAAATTAAAAAAATTCTATCTTTGAACATAAGAATTTGTCTAAAATTTACTCAAATACTATTTAAACATTATTTTAAAATAGATCAGCAAAGCATAGGTTACCATGCCCGTTTGGAAACAGTACTAATTGTTTAAAACATATTAAATCTATTTTGCAAACTAGAAAAATGATTAAACTTGTAAAAATTAAAGCCTTATACTCATTTATTAATTTTGCTGAAGAAAACATGGTTTTATAATTTAAAAAAACAACCCTGATGATTATAAATAAATGAATGTTTATAATAATTATATGCTTTTGTATAAGTGGTTTAAATGATAGCATGGGATTTTTAGATAATGGAAGTGCTATTTAGTTGTTTTTTTTTAACAACAACAAGAAAAAATGTGTGCCCAGAACAGGCTCACCTCAAATTCGAAAATCGTAGTATTCTTTTCAATTGATGAAATATTCTTAATATATTCTTCATATGTATCTCAAACAATATGCTGAAGTTTCATTCATATATAAAAAAGTTAAAACTTTAGATTTTTTAAAGCTCTAGCAATTGTCTTTAAAGTAAGTTGGTGAGAAAATACATTGTGGGCTTAAAATAATTTATAACATTCATTCTGTCTCAAAGTCTATTCATGATTCATCTCTTAAGAATGACACAAAACATGGAATAACAACATTAATATTTGAATTCTGCCATGAAATTTTTAATTCGAGTAAAATCCATAATGAAATTAGCATTTGGAAAAAAAAAATGTGCAGATACGATAGTTTCACGCTGAGCACAATAAAAGATAAATTTATAACAAAATTAATAGCAAATATGTATCTACTTTAAACAAAAACAATATATACATTCTGAATATATTCAGAAAATGATCATTATTAATATACAATAGTTTCACACTGAAGTTTTTGCTCAATTTATGGCAATTCAGCGTGAAACTATTGTTACTGACATATTTTCAAATTAATTCAAATTCAAATTTAATGAGAACAAATTTTTAAATTATATTTTAATTATCAGTCATGTTATCAAATTGGTTCTTTATGCTCAATTACATATTTTCTATAAAATTAAGTATTTTTCATTAAAATAAAACAGTTTTTTCTTTCTCCTGAACAATTTTAAAAAATGCAGATACGATAGTTTCACGCTGAGCCCTCGATGTATTGAGCTGACAACCATAAAAGGTTGCGCTGATAACCACCATGATTAACGCAATCATTATTATATGATATCGGAAACCGATTATTTACTGATAATAGTGATGACTATAAGGCAGCTTCAGTGTAGTTATCTGTTTGATAACAGTGCGGACTATAAGGCAACTTCTGTGCAGTTATCTGTTTGATAACAGTGCTGACTATAAGGCAGCTTCAGAGAGGTTATCTGTTTGATAAAAACAGTGATGACTATAAGGCACCTTCAGTGTAGCTATCTGATAACAGTGCTGACTATAAGGTACCTTCAGTGTAGTTATCTGTTTGATAACAGTGCTGATTATAAGGTACCTTCAGTGTAGCTATCTGATAACACTGCTGACTAAAAGGCAGCTTCAGTGTAGTAATCTGTTTGATAACAGGGCTGACCACAAGGCACATTCAGTGTAGTTATCTGTTTGATAACAGTGCTGACTATAAGGCAGCTTCAGTGTAGTTATCTGTTTGATTAAAGTGCTGACTATAAGGCAGCTTCAGTGTAGTTATCTGTTTGATAACAGCGCTGACTATAAGGCAGCTTCAGTGTAGTTATCTCTTTGATAACAGCGCTGACTATAAGGCAACTTCAGTGCAGTTAGCAGTTTGATAATTGTGCGGACTATAAGGCAGCTTCAGTGTAGTTATCTGTTTGAAAACAGTGCTGACTACAAGTCACATTCCGTGTTGTTATCTGTTTGATAACAGTGCTGACTATAGGGCAGCTTCAGAGTAGTTATCAGTTTGATAATAGTGCGGACTATAAGGCAACGTCAGTGCAGTTATCAGTTTGATAATAGTGCGGACTATAAGGCACATTCAGTGTAGTTATCTGTTTGATAACAGTGCTGACTATATGGCAGCTTCAGTGCAGTTATCTGTTTGATAACAGTGCTGACTATAAGGAAGCTGCAGTGAAGTTATCTGTTTGATAACTGCGCTGACTATAAGGCAGCTTATGTGTAGTTATCAGTTTGATAACAGTGATGACTATAAGGCAATTCCAGTGTAGTTATCTGTTTGATTACAGTGCTGACTATAAGGCAGCTTCAGTGTAGTTATCTGTTTGATAACAGTGATGAGTATAAGGCAACTTCATTGTAGTTATCTGTTTGATTACAGTGCTGACTGTAAGGCACCTTCAGTGTAGTAATCTGTTTGACAACAGTTCTGTCTATAAGGCAGCTTCAGTGTAGTTATCTGTTTGATATAGTCAGCACTGTTATCAAACAGATAACTACACTGAATGTGCCTTATAGTCCGCACTATTATCAAACTGATAACTGCACTGACGTTGCCTTATAGTCAGCGCTGTTATCAAAGAGATAACTGCACTCAAGCTGCCTAATAGTCAGCACTGTTATCAAACAGATTACTACACTGAAGCTGCCTTATAGTCAGCGCTGTTGTCAAAGAGATAACTGCACTCAAGCTGCCTAATAGTCAGTACTGTTATCAAACAGATTACTGCACTGAAGCTGCCTTATAGTCAGTACTGTTATCAAACAGATAACTACACTGAAGCTGCCTTGTAGTCAGCACTGTGATCAAACAGATAACTACACTGAAGCTGCCTTGTAGTCAGTACAGTTTTCAAACAGATAACTACACTGAAGGTGTTTAAAGTCAGCACTGTTATCAAAGAGATAAATACACTGAAGCTGCCTTATAGTCATCACTGTTATCAAACAGATTACTACACTGAAGCTGCCTTATAGTCAGTACTGTTATCAAACAGATTACTACACTGAAGCTGCCTTATAGTCAGTACTGTTATCAAACAGATAATTACACTGTAGGTGTCTTATAGTCAGCACTGTTATCAAAGAGATAACTGCACTCAAGGTGCCTTACAGTCAGTACTGTTATCAAACAGATTACTACACTGAAACTGCCTTATAGTCAGTTCTGTTATCAAACAGATTACTACACTGAAGGTGTTTAAAAGTCAGCACTGTTATCAAAGAGATAACTACACTGAAGGTGCCTTATAGTCAGCACTGTTACCAAACAGATAACTACACTGAAGCTGCCTTATAGTCATCACTGTTAAGGCAGCTTCAGTGTAGTTATCTGTTTGATAACAGTGCTGACTTAAAGGCAGCTTCAGTGTAGTTATATGGTTTGATAACAGTTCGGACTATAAGGCAACTTCAGTGTAGTTATATGTTTGATAACAGTGCTGACTATAACGCAGCTTCAGTGTAGTTTTGTGTTTGATGACATTGTTGACTATAAGGCAGCTTCAGTGCAGTTATTTTTTTGATAACAGTGTTGACTATAAGGCAGCTTCAGTGCAGTTATCTGTTTGATAACAGTGCTGACTATAAGGCAGTTTCAGTGAAGTTATCTCTTTAATAACAGTACTGACTATTAGGCAGCTTCAGTGTAGTTATCTCTTTGATAACAGCGCAGACTATAAGGTAGCTTCAGTGTAGTTATCTCTTTGATAACAGCGCTGACTATAAGGCAGCTTCAGTGTAATTATCTGTTTGATAACAGTGCTGACTATAAGGCAGCTTCAGTGTAGTTATCTGTTAGATAACAGTGCTGACTACAAGGCACATTCCGTGTTGTTATCTGTTTGATAACACTGCTGACTATAAGGCAGCTTCAGTGTATTTATCTGTTTGATAACAGTGCTGACTATATGGCACCTTCAGTGTAGTCATCTGTTTGATAACAGTGCTGACTACAAGGCAGCTTCAGTGTAGTTATCTGTTTGATAACAGTGCTGACTACAAGGCACATTCAGTGTAGTTATCTGTTTGATAACAGTGCTGACTATAAGGCAGCTTCAGTGTAGTTATCTGTTTAAAACACTGCTGACTAATAGGCAGCTTCAGTGAAGTTATCTAATTGATAACAGTGCTGACCACAAGGCACATTCCGTGTTGTTATCTGTTTGATTACACTGCTGACTATAAGGCAGCTTCAGTGTATTTATCTGTTTGATAACAGTGCTGACTATATGGCACCTTCAGTGTAGTCATCTGTTTGATAACAGTGCTGACTACAAGGCAGCTTCAGTGTAGTTATCTGTTTGATAACAGTGCTGACTACAAGGCACATTCAGTGTAGTTATCTGTTTGATAACAGTGCTGACTATAAGGCAGCTTCAGTGTAGTTATCTGTTTAAAACACTGCTGACTAAAAGGCAGCTTCAGTGAAGTTATCTAATTGATAACAGTGCTGACCACAAGGAACATTCAGTGTAGTTATCTGTTTGATAACAGTGCTGACTATAAGGCAGCTTCAGTCTAGTTATCTGTTTGATTAAAGTGCTGACTATAAGGCAGCTTCATAGTAGTTATCTGTTTGATAACCGTGCTGACTATATGGCAGCTTCAGTGTAGTTTTCTGTTTGATAACAGTGCTGACTATTTGGGCAGCTTTAGTGCAGTTATCTGTTTGATAACAGTGCTGACTATAAGGCAGCTTCAGTGTTGTTATCTGTTTGATAACAGTGCTGACTTTAAGGCAACTTCAGTGTAGTTATATGGTTTGATAACAGTTCGGACTATAAGGCAACTTCAGTGTAGTTATATGTTTGATAACAGTGCTGACTATAAGGCAGCTTCAGTGTAGTTTTGTGTTTGATGACATTGTTGACTATAAGGCAGCTTCAGTGCAGTTATTTTTTTGATAACAGTGTTGACTATAAGGCAGCTTCAGTGCAGTTATCTGTTTGATAACAGTGCTGACTATAAGGCAGCTTCAGTGTAGTTATCTCTTTGATAACAGTACTGACTATTAGGCAGCTTTAGTGTAGTTATCTCTTTGATAACAGCGCAGACTATAAGGCAGCTTCAGTGTAGTTATCTCTTTGATAACAGCGCTGACTATAAGGCAGCTTCAGTGTAATTATCTGTTTGATAACAGTGCTGACTATAAGGCAGCTTTTGTGTAGTTATCTGTTTGATAACAGCGCTGACTATAAGGCAGCGTTATAGAGAATTACAGGTTACTGTCTTGCGATATAAGTGTTATCATGTGAGGCTGATATGGGGAGCGGAGGGGCGAGGCTCTGCCGAGCTCCTCCGCCCCCATATCGGCCGAGCCTGAAAACACTTATATCGCAAGACAGTAACCTGTTTTTCTATTTATCATGCACTTACCTCTTAAATGTCGATGTTTTTTCTGTTGTATGCTAAATTCACCTGGAATATGTTTACCGCTGTGATTTTTGTATGCTTAATTCATTGTGAATGGATTAACCGCCGTGATTTTTTCAAAAATAAACGTTAACAACGCTTATGGTATTTCTTACGCGCCGATAAATAGTTCTCGTTTTTAACGGGCCCTTTTGCTATGTTTTATATGAAATTTTAAGAAATAAATTCATTTTGAAGCGATAAACTACCCATTTCTTATCCAAATTTAAAATAAACAAAAGTAAAATATGCTCAAACTAACTTTTATTGCTCATAAATAGATCTATTATCAATCAAAATTTTATTGATCGAGGTTGTGAGCGCCATTTTTCTGACAGAAACGTGTGTTTATTTCAGTGTCATTTTAGTCAGAATATGGATTTAAAATTAAATGAACAATGAAAACAGCTATGAAACAAACACCAATATGTGTTTGGAAACAAAACTTTTGGAATAACAATTTGTGACAACTTCATGAAAATGAAATGAACGGTATCGGATTGTCAAAATGTTCAACTTAGCCAGACCTTCTGGCAAAAGGCTACTGTAGTGACATGAAATTTCTCTCAGAATTTCAACGAGTCACCAAGATTTTCACGGATTGTTACTAATGTTAGTGCCTGGCATGGTGTAAAAATTCATGTTTTGTATGTGGACGGTTGCACCCCAAAATATTGAATGCATGTTCCCAGGAGAGCTACTGGTTTGGACTAAAGTAGCAGCAAGTGGTGGAGCCTGTACTGGAGGGGGTCTAGGTGGAGGAACTGGGTGTAACTGCTGAGACTGAGAGAGATTTTGAGGGCCGGTCGTGTTTGAGGTTGGACCACTGACAACAGTTTGCATTGCCAAAATGGTTGCTGATACTGAACGCCTTTTTGCTGGACAACACCCACTCAAAATTTTTGAGCATTCCTTCTGAGACTCAAGAGACATGGAGCTATAATTAATAATGCTTTGAACATTTTTGTGGCCAGATATTTGCATTATATCAGTGGGGGCCTGCTTACTGTCCCTCAGCTTCTGAACAAGATGTTTTCTTGCAGAGTGGTTTGTCAATCGCCTTTCGATTCCAGCTTTTTGTGCTGAACTAAATGTAAGGGCCTGGCTATCGATGGTGGTTCTTCAGCAAATGCATCAGAACTGAAGCAGTCAAACAAATCCTGAAAGTCATGGTCAGGCATACCCTTGACCAGTTCATGCACAGCGGTGGTCGTAACTGAACCTGTGGACATCAGATGAACTTTGTACATTGGATATGTACCCAGTGGGCGATAAATTTCAAATATATTTCCTTTTTCACCCTGTGGGCCAACTTGAACTTGGTCTCCAACTCTAAATGAGCACGTTGCCATTGTTACAGAAGGTGCAGACGCTTCAAAGGAAACAACTCCTACTGTGTTAAGTTTGTAATCTCAAGATGTTTGTCTCCCTTTTTCTTGGTTTTGTACATAATTTTAAGAAGTGACAAGGAAAACTCGTTTATTGTTTTATATGTTTATTATTTTTACAATACTGGTTGTAATTAAAAATAACATAACAAAAATAAAATCGAAACATTTTTGTATGACGTCATTTGTTTATGAAAGTAGTCCCGAAAGTAGTTCCTATATGCACGTGCCCTGTATCTTTTCCCTAGGGAAAAGATAAGATTTTCCTTCCCCGGTAAAACACGCGGAAATACTTATCCGGTATGCAAGAAACGCTGAACAAAGTATCAGTACCAACAGGATCATACATTAGACATTTATAATATTATATTGAAACGGGAACTCAGTTATTATTAAACACTAACACTTATTATAATTGATGGTTGAATTGCTTATGAAAAGTAAAAATATTTGAGAAACTATGTGTTAGTATTTAATACCGAACTTGGATGAAAAGTACACCTTATTTGCTTTCAAAAGCCTGGACAAGTAATAAAAAATGAAAAATAAAATGTCTAAGTATAGACAAGATCACATAAAAAGGATTATGTTCAGATCAATGTAATTTCAAATCGTAGAGAATAAAGTATTTTCAAAATAAGTGTCAATTTCCATAATAATAATAATAATAATAATAATAATAATAATAATAATAATAATAATAATAATAATAATAAATTGGTGGTTGTTTTATCACATTCAACTGTGTGAAACATCAACATTTCATTTATTCTCTCATGCATCTGAATAATGATGTAACCTGGATTAATTTAATAATTTTATTATATCTAAATTCCTCATGTATAGCATTGTTTGAAATTAAACTAAAGATTGTTCAAGTTTAAAAATATGTAGATCATTAGTATTTTGAAGATTTTACTCTGAATAACTTAACAAATACGTGTTAACCGCAGGACAAATAAATGACGTTTATGAATAGAACCATTCTACAGGAGTTTCTTGAGCACTGGCTATGACAGTAAGGTGAATAAATATTTGTTAACGTTAGTAGACATCTGGACTCTTATCATCTTGTCGCAGAAAGATGTAAACTTTAACTGAGATTTGTTAAGTTAAATTCGAGAATATCATTACAAGTATGTAAAAAGTCGGATGATATTCATAACTGTACAATAAAGTTCTTGAAAAATCATTGTTAAAACATAACATATCATTCTGATGTTTATTCAACGTCAGTTCCAACTGATGGTATGTTTGTTAACAAATATCTGTTGAGGTCAGCAATCTGACTGCTGATTACAACATGATCACGTGGAAATGATCAAACGCAATTGGAAGTTGTTGAATAGTTGTTCATGTGTTTCACTCACAGGAGAAAGATCCATACACCTCATACACCGCTTCAAATAGTTGTTTATGTATTTCATTCACAGGAGAAAGATCCGTACACCACATATACCGCTTCAAATAGTTGTTTATGTGTTTCATTCACAGGAGAAAGATCCGTACACCTCATACACCGCGTGAAATAGTTGTTTGTGTGTTTCTGTCACAGGAGAATTTCTTACGTACACCACATACACCGCATGAAATAGTTGTTTATGTGTTTCATTCACAGGAGAAAGATCCGTACACCTCATACACCGCGTCAAATAGTTGTTTGTGTGTTTCTGTCACAGGAGAATTTCTTACGTACACCACATACACCGCGTGAAATGGTTGTTTATGTGTTTCATTCACAGGAGAAAGATCCGTACACCTCATACACCGCGTCAAATAGTTGTTTGTGTGTTTCTGTCACAGGAGAATTTCTTACGTACACCACATACACCGCGTGAAATAGTTGTTTATGTGTTTCATTCACAGGAAAAAGATCCGTACACCTCATACACCGCGTCAAATAGTTGTTTATGTGTTCTGTCACAGGAGAAATTTCTTACGTACACTACATACACCGCGTGAAATAGTTGTTTAATGTGTTTCATTCACAGGACAAAGATCCGTACACCTCATACACCGCGTCAAATAGTTGTTTGTGTGTTTCTGTCACAGTAGAAATTTCTTACGTACACCACATACACCGCGTGAAATAGTTGTTTATGTGTTTCATTCACAGGAGAAAGATCCGTACACCACATACACCGCGTGAATTAGTTGTTTATGTGTTTCATTCACAGGAGAAAGATCCGTACACCTCATACACCGCGTGAAATAGTTGTTTGTGTGTTTCTGTCACAGGAGAAATTTCTGACGTACACCACATACACCGCGTGAAATAGTTGTTTATGTGCTTCATTCACAGGAGAAAGATCCGTACACCACATACACCGCGTAAGATAGTAGTTTATGTGTTTCATTCACAGGAGAAAGATCCGTACACCTCATACACTGCGTCAAATAGTTGTTTGTGTGTTTCATTCACAGGAGAAAGATCCGTACACCATATACACCGCGTCAAAAAGTTGTTTGTGTGTTTCTGTCACAGGAGAATTTCTTACGTACACCACATACACCGCGTGAAATAGTTGTTTACTGTGTTTCATTCACAGGAGAAAGATCCGATACAATTAATGACCAATTAGAACTTTTTTTGAGTGTATATATGTTATGAAAAACGTACGCCAAACTACCTTGTCATTGTTACTTAGAATACAGAAGTATTTGCAGGATAAGCTCGGCAACCACAAACTTGATTATACATTGCATAACTTTCGGCAACGTCTTTGGAAGAATATTAGCTTCAACAACTTCCGAAACTGAGGATCGAGCAGGCCGTACACAATAGGATTTACCACGTGATTAATGAAGTACAGACGTAAGAAGAAGAAATACACGGTTCTGCTGGTGTCAGATATTTCTTGTAACACATCATCATTTGCGATCTTTCCTACAAGCGATATGTAACACACTGTTGTAACGATGAACAGCACTGTTAGGACTAGCATAATCTTGGTTTTAATGGTCACTCTTGCCCCTAATTTTAAACATGGCTTTGGTATCATATCCTTTTGAGCTGCGCGAAGGTGGCATGCTTCTAGTATTTCCGCTGTTACTTGATGATCGTTTGCAATATGTCCCTTATCATCCGACATCACACTACTGTCTGAGGACATATTCATGTATTTAGCATTACCGGTTGTGTTGTAAGATATCGGAATATGATCTGTATCGCCGAAATCTGTCTTTGGAATTGGCTTACATACTTCATGAGACGGATTGAAAATTAAGGTGACAGGTATATTTTTGCCATCCGACATGATTGTCTCGATTGAGGTTAGAGTTTTCCTTTTAAAATCCGCGGTTGCGGCATCGTTTTCCAAGGAATTTTCGATGTAACATACTTGTCTTGCCTCGGATGTTGACACAGTGTTTGAAGGACTCTCGTCAGACCTCAAATTTCCTCCTGTTGAAGAGGAAGTTCGAGAAAACAATTTTAAGACTTGTCTTGAATTACTTTGTCTATGAATTGTTAGTTTTCTTACAATAAAAGTGTACAGTATAAACGTTGTTGATATAATGAAGACTGAGAAGACATAGAAGGACAAAATGTACTGAAAAGGATGCTGCGTCTTAGCATAATATTCATCTTTCTCACAAACTGTCACTGTGATTGAGTTGTTCTTGTACACTTTCGGTATCTTTCTCGTTCCCCACAACAAGAACGCAGGAATAGAAATAAGCACTCCAGAAATGTTAATTGCAACACACAACATACTGGCGACTCGCGGCGTGATCTGCCATCCAAACGGCTGGCACACTTTCCTGTAACGATCCACTGCGATGATAAGAAGGCACAACATTTCCGTTGACATAGTAGATATGTTGAAACATGACTTGATCTTGCAAATTAGACTATCTGGATATGTGTACCACTTCATCTGTGTAAGAACCTCTCCAGGCATCGTCGTCAACGTGCTTATCAAATCCGTAAATGCCAAACATAATACGAATGTCCGATAGTTGCATGGACGATAGCGGAAAAAGAATACAAAAATCACTAGAAGATTACCAGAGAATCCGAGGACAATCTCTATTCCGACAAAAATAGTAACGGGAAAGACAACGTTTTTAAATTCATCGTTAAATTGTTGAACAAGTCGATTTTCATCAATTTCAGTCAAAGATTCCATATTAATTTTTAATAACAATAAAAGCTTATTCAATTATTTCTAGCAAAATTATAATATAATCCCCGTTTATGTTAAAGTTAACAATTTCAAAGTATGAACTTGAAACGTTGATTTACATATTGATGTTTTTGAATAGCATACAAATTCGTCACGTCCGCACAAAAACAATTGTAGTCCCTAATGATTCACAGACTTATGATTGATCTTACATTACATGTTTGAGTGCAGTTCATTGTTTATCGAAATTTAAAAGGATTCGTCCTCGAAAGTCAGACAGTATGGAGCCAATTATGCAAAATGAACTTCTGTTTTCGAATTTACATACATAAATCGATCTCAATTCGTATAGTAACAAGTTCTTTTGATTGTTTTGACGCTTCTTTTATTTAGTACTTATTTAACGTTATTGAAAGCCTTTTAAAAATGATGCCTAATTAAGATTACAAAAAGAAAGAGATATGGTCAAAATTGGTCCTAAAAGTCGACACGGTACTAGTATTCTAATATACTTAATTTGAACTCTTATATAACTATTATAAGTTTAGAACAGCTTTCAGTATGTATATTTCATAAATTGTTAACACAATGGCGGATAAGTATAACGCCTGGGAGGTCCGGGAGAGGTTGTGGCCACGTAAACTCCCAAATTTACAGTTAATTCGTAAATACTGACTTTATCAGCGGCTTATTATTGAAATAAAACCAAGCATCTTTCGTTGCTGTATAATAGTATTCAGCAGTAGTAAGTATAAATTTTAAAGTTAAAACTGTAATTCGACAATTTTTATTTAATTTCCAGTAGCGATTGTTCACATCAATTTAATTTCCTCTTCCAATGAACAAAAACATTAATATGTGGATCGACAGTAAAGAACGCCAAGTGCATGTTTTTTTCATTTGAAGTCTGACTCGGTACTTGTAAAATATTCATTTGAATACTTGTAGTCTCCCTTGGATACTTTGTCAGAATAACAATCAAAGCGCTGAAAGCGTTGAAAGACTGGCGCGCTGGTTGAATCGAACTTGCCCTGCTATCATTACTGTAAACATATGAAACTATGTGTGATTTTTTTTCGTTAAACTTTGTGACAGTTACTATCATCAACATTAGCAAATAATTCAGTATATCCAGGGATTTCAATAGATGCAGGTACTTGTATTTTGATGCAAGGAAATTAGGTATCACTTTTTTCACCTTAATCTTAGGTTGGTAGTCTTTCTGATGCAGGAGCGAGCGTATGATTAGTGGTTAAATTTTGCTAGAATAACGATGATCAGGCTCCGCCACAACTGAGTAGTGTCAACAATGAAATGCACAAGGCTCACGTACCTTAAGAGACTGAAACAGTTACAATCTTAATTTTTACGTCGACCGCAACAATGCATTAACAAAAATATTCGCCAACTTACTTACGGTCTCCCCAGAAGGGTTATCGCTGGACTGTTCGTGGATTTTGGCTCGCGAAACTTTATTTTTTAACTGTCATTTTATACAGTTTTATATGTGTACCAAAGTTTACTACAACAACGGTATATAGTACATAGATGTTTTTTTTTATCTCTTTAGAGCCAAGAAAGGTACACAGTTAAACAACATAAATAGTGTGAAACAATGTGTAAACAGTATGTCAGCATGTGTTTTAATTACATAAACTGATCTGATCTCATCAAGTTACAATATCAACTATATACTCTGTACATGTATAGTTAGTTTTTCTTCATTGTCCAAAATATCTCACGCATATCAAACTCAGTGTTTCATTACAACTGACAGGATCAGGATTAAACTTTCAGACGCCTCTTTTTTTCTTGGAGCCAAGTGCTGACTGCCTTATTATAATCAAACGTCAGTACATCAGAACCTTCCATGGATATCATTAACAATGAATTTAATGTTGAATTGTTAAGCCTGCTATTAAGCTTTGTCTTCACTCTTGATAAGGTGGAAAAAAACCACTCACAATCTGAGATTAAATAACTTGACGATACCAGTAAACATATAGACAGCTTCATATATATAAAAATAATATCATAATAGGTATTCAGTTATAACAAACAGGTATAATAAATTATATAGTGCGCCCCTAGAACCTGATTTAAACCACCAGTAGCAAATTATTTTGCCACTGACTGTTCCAAGGCGCTAACCCATACGGTTCTCTTTTTTTTGTTAAACAATCAACAAACAAATAATTTATTTTCCTCTCTTCTTTTTTGCTGCAGGGGGAGGCGGTGCTTTATGAGTGTGGCGATTCCTGATGTGCATATTTCCCTTTTTATTACTTACCGTACATTCCCTATTAAACGCCCCCGGGGGCGTTACATTTTGCAAAAGGGGGGGGGGGGGCGTTTAATAGAGACCAACTATTGACAAAATGTAGTTTTTAATAATTTTGTTATTTTTTAATAAATAACCGTAGGAAACAATTTTGTCATTTTCCTAGGACTTATTTTAAAAAAAACTTAACCTTAAATAAAAAAAACACACCGAAATGATTATTAAATTAAATACGGTATTGTCCGCCGAGAGATTAAAGATCGTCATGTCATGGTAAGTCACTCGTTTACTTTTGAAAAAAGACTGGGGGCGTTTATTAGGGAAGGGGCGTTTAATAGGGAATATACGGTAAACTTGTTTTTTGGTGTTTTTTAAATTTGTGATGTTATAGAAAGAAACGAATTCTTATTTGCTAGTTTGAAGAATCGCTTGACATTTGAGAATGAATCATGTTATTTTTAAATATAATTGCAAATTAGTGTACGCATACACATTTTCATTCTTTATCGAAAGTATGCACAATCTTCCGCAACAGAGGAGCTATCAAGTTCTCATTCACATGAAGATGTCGATGTATACAATGTAAAGTCAGTAAGTACTCATAACTGCAAAACATCTGCTTTGAAGTTTGTGGTGTTTTCAGTCATTATTTCATTATGCAGAAATAGTGTGCACTTTCGGCTAAAGTGCATGTCGATCTAAGGACGATTTTATTTCATTTTACTTTAAAGCTTAGTATGAATAGCTATATTATTAAAATGAAAAATAGCACACTACTATATTTATATACTTAAAGAAATTAGAAACGCAACATCTTTTAACACAAAACATGTTTCGTGATTAAAGAAGTTGCGTTTTCAATTTTGTTTTATACGTTAAAATTATGTACTTGAAGAAATTAGAAACGCAACTTCTTTAAACATGAAATATATTTCTAGTTTAAAGAAGTTGCATTTCTAATTTCTTTAAGTATATTTAACAAAATCATTGTAAATGTGATGCTGTAGTTGTTAAGTAAGTATAAGGGAATGTTCTGTATAAAAATCTATGAACTATTTAATTAAAGGTTATCTGGTGGCTGCTGGTATCGCTTCATTACTGTCTACTCGCAACTAACTATTTAAGTGATTAAACGCTGTTTTGATATTATAGAAGTGTATGAGGATAAGAGAAATAAACATGTGTCAAGCGACAACATAACAGTTAAAATTGTGTCAGAATTTGACTTGTGTACATGCATACTAAAACTAACATGCAAACTAACAATATCGTTCCGCTTTATCGAATGTCCAGGTATGTGCAAAGACCAAAGAATAATAAAACTAACAATATCGTTCCGCTTTATCGAATGTCCAGGTATGTGCAAAGACCAAAGAATAATAAAACTAACAATATCGTTCCGCTTTATCGAATGTCCAGGTATGTGCAAAGGCCAAAGAATAATAAAACTAACAATATCGTTTCGCTTAATCAAATGTCCAGGTATGTGCAACGGTTACAATGAATGATCAAATAAAGCATCAATAAACACAAGTTTAGAATTTAAAAACCAGTAAGTTTTCACTTTTGCTCAGTATATTTGAATTATCATGTAAAATATCGATGTTCCAGATTCCTGACGAGGCTAAACGTGATTGTACCTTATCAGTTAATACCGTATTCTCCCTACTTGGGACAGTTTAAAATTACTATAATTAAAATATGTGTGTGTCCTAAAATTAAAAGGGACGTTAAATACTGTTTTTGAAAGTGTTCGTAAAAATTAGGACACTGAAAAATACAAATCCTTAAAGTGTCATAAATGTACGAAGGGAAAACAATTAATTTTGTGAAAAATGGAAGTGTCCTAATATTAACGCTGTCCCAAATTTTATGGTAATTACGGTATTTGAGTAATCATGTGAAATCTCGTGTAGTGTCCCAGATGACTGATCAGAGTTTTTGTGATTTAATCACATCAGTCAATAATAACGGAGCGTTTGTTCCAAATTCAGGTTCAGAAATATTTACTTATTTTTCTTGTTGTTTTTATTATGTTTAGTTTTTTCAATGAAACGTTTTCTTTTCTATAATAGTGGTGAAATAAACCTCAATTGGATTAATAATTTATTTTGCAAATTCAAAATTAAATTTCATATATTGATATACAATGTATTTGTTTTTGATACTTGTTTACAAGTTTTTTAAATGAGCAACGATAAATAAACAAAAATGCATATCTTTATGTATGTTGCGATTATTGAATTTTTGTAGAAAATGAGAACATTGGTGCTGTGCAGTTTGGCATTCATAGTCTATGGGTATTGTATATTTTCTAAAATTGATTTACATATCAGGCGTATGCAATGAAGACGCTTGCACTTGGAAGTGAAAACTCTCAATAGTTTGTTGTATTATTGATTTTTCTACGCGTTGTCGGATAAAAGACATCGGTAATGTATTCACTGATGATTTGCAATTGAGGACCGACTGTTATTGTAATTATGAGGTTACAACTGAATGTAAATAAAAACAGTGAAAACCTTTTGTCACATTTATCATAAAGAAGGCGTACGTACCCTCGCCTTCCGCACTTGGTTAATACGACATCTAAACAGGCAAAATCTATGTATTGTGTCATTAAGAAAATAAATAACTAATACAACTACTATATATTAACTACTATATAATTACAATATACTTGACTTGGACTTGAATTGTATTTTCAATTACTATCTTAATACAAGTACATGTGTTGTTAATTAAACATGTGATCACACTTGCAGGCAACCGGCTAGTCTACCCCACGGGCATGACCTTAAAGTTCTTGTAGATCAAAGCTTTGCTCCACTAGACTATAACCCAAAGGATGGAGTGCTTACAGAAGCAGAATGGGACGGACTTATCAACAAATTTGACCCTGCCGATAGTAATGTATTTTTTACCATAATAATGGTTATAATAAGTCTTTTTTAGATATTTGTTCTCAATCTTTAAAATTGTCTATGAATTTGTTTATCCCAATGATTTTGTTTTAAATGTTCAATTCATTTAATGATTTTTATTTAAAGATAAACGATAAGTAAATTATCAAATTAACATGATTTCGTAAATTTATAAATGATAATCTTCTTTCAATGCATTGGCTTGTTTTCCAAAACAAAGCCTTGATTTTAAGAAGTTTTGTTTTCTCAGCCATCCCATGTGAACGTTGTTTGGAACATGTTTTCTAAGTAGTAGACGCTTACAAGTTAATTTTTTTAGAGTCATAGGAAAGTCTGCTTGCATCCAATCACATGTCTAAAATTATTCGTACCTCTAAGAAGAGTACCCTTTACAAGGCATTTAAACATCATTTGGAAGTTCATCGAAGATGACGGATATGAAAACACTACAGGCTGCGTTTGGCAGTAATGGAAATGCATATTACTAACCTAGCCGCGTAGCCCCGGGTTAAGCGTAACTCAAAATGGCACCAGTAAACAGTAAAAAACGATAGTTTGCATTTGACTGTTAACCTTCAAATGTGGTATGTTCAGATAAATACCATCTATTGTTCGGATGCTAATAATCCCCGTATAAATTTATAAACCAATGGGTTACCTTTCAGAGTTCATATGCAAAAATCGAAATGCACATTACTTCGCCCGCCGTCTAGCCTCTTGTTTAGCGCAACTCGGTATTTAAATTACTACATGTGTAAACAGTACACTTGCGATCTCTCCCAAACGATGGTGTGCATATCACAGTGGTAATAGGAAACATATTTTTTATTTTAAATGTTTTATTTTTCAGACGATTCTTGTATAAGCAGACAAGAGTACTATTCCTTTCAGCCAAACTCCCCTCACGATGTGTTAGACACTATGTTCAATCACTTTGACCACGATCATGACCAATGTTTGGGCATACCAGATATGTCTACTGAATTTCATCGCATGGATCATAATGGTAAAGCTAAGATTGACCCAACATTTCAAACATTTCAAAACTGTTATATAGTAATCAAAATTTGTGAGGGCCTCTCTTGTAGGATGTAATTGTTATTGTTTAGGTAGACATTTAGAATAGTTTATTATTCATTAAGTTTTGTTGTATTGTTTATTTGATAAAACAGATGAAATAAATCCTTTCAGTTTTATTATTTAACTTGAGTTAAAACTTATCTAACAGACTGCTAACGTGACCCTTATCTAACAGACTGCTAACGTGACCCTTATCTAACAGACTGCTAACGTGACCCTTATCTAACAGACTGCTAACGTGACCCTTATCTAACAGACTGCTAACGTGACCCTTATCTAACAGACTGCTAACGTGACCCTTATCTAACAGACTTCTAACGTGACCTTTATCTAACAGACTTCTAACGTGACCCTTATCTAACAGACTGCTAACGTGACCCTTATCTAACAGACTGCTAACGTGACCCTTATCTAACAGACTGCTAACGTGACCCTTATCTAACAGACTGCTAACGTGACCTTTATCTAACAGACTGCTAACGTGACCCTTATCTAACAGACTGCTAACGTGACCTTTATCTAACAGACTGCTAACGTGACCCTTATCTAACAGACTGCTAACGTGACCTTTATCTAACAGACTTCTAACGTGACCTTTATCTAACAGACTGCTAACGTGACCCTTATCTAACAGACTGCTAACGTGACCCTTATCTAACAGACTGCTAACGTGACCCTTATCTAACAGACTGCTAACGTGACCCTTATCTAACAGACTGCTAACGTGACCCTTATCTAACAGACTGCTAACGTGACCCTTATCTAACAGACTGCTAACGTGACCCTTATCTAACAGACTGCTAACGTGACCCTTATCTAACAGACTGCTAACGTGACCCTTATCTAACAGACTGCTAACGTGACCTTTATCTAACAGACTGCTAACGTGACCCTTATCTAACAGACTGCTAACGTGACCCTTATCTAACAGACTGCTAACGTGACCCTTATCAAATTTTGAGTAGTGTATTATGTGAATACACAACAATAATAATCGCCTAGTGCAGCATAACATTATATTGGAAAATCCCTCTCACATTGATGACGCCTTGACATGTTTTCTCATTTTCGTTAGTTTTGAAGTGTCTTACATAAAACCGATCACTTTAAAAGCTCCTGATCTCTCTTCTTCTCTTCCTTTTGACTTTGTGGGGAGGCTCTTCGGTTTGAGTGTTGCTATTCCTGATATGCCTGTTGCACTTTTTGTTATTTTAAGTTTTTTTGTTACTACGAGATCGTTGACTTGCAGGTGAATGAAGTACACAGGCTAAGAGCTCACGTTATTAATTTATGTTGTCCGTTTACGTCGGCAACTTGTCATTCCATATTCTTTTTTATTTACAAGATACTTTTCTTCTCTGCGTGGATGAGTGTGGCTATTCCTGATATGCCTAATTCACTTTTTTGTAATTTATCTTTTAACACTAATGCCTACGGTTATAATTGAGCATGAAAAACAGTCTCAAATCTCAAGCATCTTATTGGCTGAAATGGCGACCAGTCATTCATCCAATCAGATGCTTGAGATTTGAGATTGGTTTCCAATCCAGATATTTTATTTGCAGGCGATGGAAGTGTAACTCTTCACGAATATGACCAATACTACACACATCTGTTAACTACTCTATACGGACATGGTGGACATGGATAAGATACATTGGCCATGTTGGCTGAGAGTTCACAATTAAATTGTATCTGATCTGTCGATTTGGTTTTGTCTTTGTTGGTAAATACTATTACCATATACTACATGTACCTATTGATGTCACAATTAAAGGAAAACATTTTGCAAACTTTATCGCTGATACGCAGATTTAAGGTTCCGCAAAGATTGCAAATGGCGAAGAGTGGCTAAATTTTCAAAATTGAATTTTGAGGGAAAAACTTATTGCCACCTAGATTTTAGTAACGAAATGTATTTAGCTAAGGATGTAGTTAATTTTTGCATGCTCAATTTAGTCTAATTCATGTTCTAATTACCAGGCACATACTAAAACAAAAGAAAAACCGTTTGCATGAGAACTCTGAAATTCATGGACAATATAACAAAGCAACTCATACCTGAAATAAGTATTTGCTGGTCTACAATGTTTAGTGCAAATTCGTCAAGGTAACGTTAGGGTTTTCAAGAAATGCAAGGAAAACTTACTTCCGGCTTTCTACTTTCGGTTTGAATTCTAAAATTTTGATGTACCTTGTCAAAACTCGACATGAATTCCCACTGGCAGACTAATAAAAGTGAAGAAATATAGTGTCACATTGCTGTATTAAAGTTTGGATGCTCAAGTTGTTTGAAAAAAAATGCTTTATAGAACAGACACACACAAAAACAAAATACCGTTTGCACAAGAAGTCTGAAATGGCTGTTTAAAACGTCTAGAAAAAGGATATAGGTATCACGTAAACACTTATTTACAATATTTTGTGGTCATCTGTTAAAATAATGGTCAGAAATTTTAATAAGTACATTTTGACTTCAAACCGAAACTGAAAGTAGAAACCCGGAAGTAAGTTTTCCTTGCATTTCTTGAAAACCCTAACATTATTTTGACAAATTGGCACTAAAAATTGTAGACGTATACGTATTTCAGGTATGAATTGCTTTGGTATATTGTCCATGGATTTCAGAGTTCTCATGCAAACGTTTTTTTTTTCTTTTGTTTAAGTATGTGCCTGTTAATTAGAACATGAATTAGACTAAATTAAGCATGAAAACATTAACTACATCCTTAGCTAAATACATTTCGTTACTAAAATCTAGGTGGCAATAAGTATTTCCCCCAAAATTCACTTTTGAAAATTTAGCCACTTTTCGCCATTTGCAATGTTTGCGGAACCTTAATTTAAAAAATAGGTGCAGATTAAAATCGCTGCTTCAAAAAGGTAATTTCCAGCCAGTCTTATGTGGAGATGAGATATGAAATACTAAGGTTTTTTTCCCGACGATTACAGTTCTGCATGCTCTTCATATTATTTTGTATGTACGTACATGTATCCTAATCATCCTTATCACATTGAAGGTTCCATGTTCGCCGCCATATGCATACCATCGTTTGGGATGGATCAAGATTGTACTGTTTATAGGTGTAAATATTGAGTTGCGCTCAACCCCGGGCTAGACGCCGTGGGCAATTATAAGCATGTCCATTACTGCCCATGAACAGGTTCAATCAAACCGAGCCTGCAATATTTTCATATTTGTCGTGGTCGAGGGTCTCCAAGAAGCGATCTCATGAACGGATTTATAATCAAATTGGCTATGAGAACATTGTTAAGGACAACTACTGTATATGATATAAAAATGAGGCGTTACAGATAGATCATTGAGTGTCTACCGATTTCGTTTGACAGTGCTATAGCAACTTATCTTTTATTTGTTTATACAAACAACAGTTTCTAGTAGTTGGTGGATTAGAGTTAATCACCTATTTATCTTGTACGATTTTTTGGTTGATACAAAAAACAAAGATGAGTGGCTGCTGCACCCTAGGACCTGGTTTAAACCCAAAATGGCAAAATATTTTGCCACTTACAATTCCGAGGCATTAGCCCCGAATCTATTCAGCTATAAATAACTATCTACGAGAAGTACAAAAAATGGTGGCAGGAAAGTCATCTGCGCTTTGAGTGACTTTCAATCTAATGCGTCGAAATCCGCATGTATATTTCATTATTCTGTCGAATAACGAGAAACGAGAAACGTCGACTTCATACATCCTTTTCAAATTGTTATCGTTTTTGGAAATGTTTTTTCTCGTTTTTATTATTCTATGGACGTCACAGAACGATATACGTTAGACAAGTTCGATAAATGCCAACTTGCAAGCTGCATTTATCTGCTTAACCAACACATATAGATCACATACAACTGACGAATCAAAAAAATGGAGAAATTCAAAACCAGCTGATTCTCATCAACGTATAAAACAATTCAATTTGTAAAAAATAAACCTAAACGATTTGGTAACTCATACGTGAACGACAAAAAATATGAAACCTACACTTTCTGTTGTCGAGTTCCCAGTTCTGCATATTAACATGTTTCTGTGAAAAACATGTTAATATGCAATTCGTTAATTGTTTTCTCTTTAAGGTCGTACCCATTCTAGGGAACAGACGCCAATCTGAATATACTGCATTGAAACGTCCATGATCACCGCCATGTGCATACTATTGTTTGGAATGGATCAAAAGTGTACTGTTACCTGTTGTAAATTTTGTGTTGCGCTCGACCCGGGGCTAGGCGGCGTGTGCAGTAAATTAAATATAATTTCAATTACTGCCAATGAACAGGCTCAATAAAACCGAACATGCATTATTTTCGTAATTGTAGTGTTTGGTGGCTTCAAAATTCCTTTTCATCTATTCGTCAGTTGGTAATTATGCTTACCTCTTTGGTTGCACGACAGTTGCAAGGGTTTAATAGTAAATGAAGATTTATATTGAAACTTTTTTAAAGTACCGAGATTTGTTTCTTTTATCCCTGTCATCGAGTTCTTGCTGATTTGACTCCAGGTGCTCTGGTATCCGTAAGGTCATTGGCTTTGGATTTACAAAGCTGTTAGCTTCTGGTGCTTTATACATGTTAGATGTTTGTGTGATTTGCATGTTACATTGTAAAGCTGATAGGTGGGTTGGAATTTTTTCACTAAGACTAATTGTGCTTGTTTTGTGTAATGAGAACCTGTTGGGGAAAGTGTGAGGTTGTTGCACCTTAAAACCTGTTTAAACACCCAGTGTCAAATTATTTGGCACTGACCGTTCCAAGGCAGTATCCCTAAATGTTCTCTTTTCCGTTAATTTTTCAGAATATTTAAGAAAGTATTTCAAAACAGCAATCATTTGTTGTTTTTGTCACAGCCAAGATGTTGTGCGCATGTATATAAATAAATGCTATGGCAATATTCGACACATATTAAAAACTTTCAATGATAAGGTGAAAGGCTGTAGTGCGGCAGTGGTAGGGGAAGCAAAATCTATATTTAAGTTTTATGTCTGATCAAATTTAAAAAAAAAGAACATTACAATGGGCTATTAGGTAGGGACGTTATGTATTATTTTAATTGCATACTAATATTAACAGTCTGTAAGCCTTAGTTTCGAATTTAAAATGGGTTAATAATTGTTTGCATTTGGAATTTCGCTCAAAATATCTATTGAACGTAAACTCATCAAAATATTTTCTCCTCAGCTGCATAGTACGCTACAAGTTAAATCTCTTTATTCCCACATTAAGATTTACTATCCATTCCGTCTCGATTTTTGTGATTTTAAAGTTAAGCGTTTCGCCGACTCGCTCTAATGTACTAGCAATACATGTACATGTGTTACAATCCAACCTAAGATTTTTGGAGAATAATGATATGAAATAGTATTATTTTTCAAATATTATTTAGTAAGAACTGTAAGAAGTTTAAGTACAATTAAAATTGCATTACGTATTTTTACTTAGGTGTTTATTTATATTTTTTGAACCTCATGACTATCAGACCACCAAGCCAAAAAGACAATATTACCATTATTACGTTTACCTGTGGAAAAAGTTTTTTTTATCTCAAAATCACCTGTTTTCTTCTTGATATTTACAAATAATCTTACTTGCGCTTTATACCTCCTTTTAATTAAAAATACATCCGGTCGATATCATTACGTAATTATTAAAACAACAATGGCAATTTATGAATAGGAAATAGTGTTTTTTTCCATTTGAAAGAGAAAGCTGTAACGCTTTCATCGTCCTTGATCGTATAGTGGGTTTACATAATATAACACTGTCACGTTTCTACTGTTTATTATTTCAAAAAAGTTACTAGTAGCCCATAAAAATATCCCCCGATTTTTTCTCCAATTTACCCCGAATTTGGTAGAACTATTTTCTAAAATTTCTAAACCAAAACTATTGTCTTTCTAAGAACTTTCTAAGACTAAAACTTTCCAGAATTAACTTAGAACTTAAACTTTTCTCGGAGCCTGCAAGGTGTTATGTACCTGTATAAAATTTGATTGACAGGTAGATTCTCTCTAGCAGACTTGTTAAATCAGTCAATGATAGCAAATGATAATTATGGGAAAATAATTCTCAAGGTAAATTAGAATTGCTTCTATCAGAGAGGCAAACGAAAGTGTTACGTTACTAAAGAGGCGAATTACTAACAGTTCAAAATTGTACATACCAAAATATTAATGTCATGAACCCCATTTTGTTACAAAGCGAAGGACTGCGGAGACTTAAGAAAACATTAATTGTCTAGAATATGTTTCCCTAGATGGGGAAAACGCGTAAGGACTACTGAAGTTTGGTTATGAATCAGATAAAATGATTTAAATAGCTTAATGAGAAAGCATGAACGTTTATCTGTCGTGTAGGGTGGTTTTCAAAGTTCCCTTTTCATATATTTTGTAATTGGTTATACTTGACTAACACGTGAGACACTAACCAGATAATTGCCGTGTTTATAATGCCCCTTTTAAGTTTAAGTGTTAAGTGTTAAGTTCTATGTTCAAGAAAAATTCTATGAATAAGAGATAATTTTAAAAATTAAGCTCTTCAAGCTAAGTGCAAAATTTGAACAAATATAATATCATGCAATGACTGCGTGAAAACACTCACTCATAACTGTCTTAACAATTTTACTATCAGCTGATTGTTTACCAAATTGTATTTAAAATGATAGTGCCTCTAGCTGGGAGCGAATCCGCACCGTCACGGCGACAGCGCCTAGCCCTGCAATTCCTGCGACGCAACCAATTGAGCTAACCGGGACAACCCCAAAAAAGGTTGATCGGATAGCCCTGATATACGTATCAATCACTGCATGACATCGGTAACGGGTTATTTTATTTTACTGATAACAGCACTGACCGTAATTGTGTGGACATTTTCACCATTTTTACCGGACTCTGGGGACCTATCGTAATTCTGGGCACATTGTGTGGGCCCCCACTGTTACGGTAGTGCATTAAAATCCTTATGTATTAATAGCTATGTCTCCTAAAAATGAGAGTAATGAAAACTTCATCTGACCCCATATATCATATAGGAAATCGAGAGAGGTGTCCCCAGAATGCGAGAGAGTTCTAAGATACCGTAAGTGCGGGACTCAAAACCGGAGAGAGAGAGAAAGAGAGAGAGAGAGAGAGAGAGAGAGAGAGAGAGAGAGAGAGAGAGAGAGAGAGAGAGAGAGAGAGAGAGAGAGAGAGAGAGAGAGAGAGAGAGAGAGAGAGAGAGAGAGAGAGAGAGAGAGAGAGAGAGAGAGAGAGAGAGAGAGAGAGAGAGAGAGAGAGAGTATAATGCATATCGGGAAATAGGCTCACTTAGAACGATCAGTTACATCTAGCAACACCATCAAGAGAAGAAACAGTAGGAGGTTATTGTTCATGGTTACCTAGTTGTATCTCTTAATTGATGTATAATGTAATAGAAAGAAAAATGATACAAAGTGAAATATGCATATCAAAAATGGCCACATTCAGCAGACACAGCCTACCCACCCAGACAAAAAGTACGTAGGAGAAGAGAGCATGGTTATACACCAGTTTCAAAAAAGACGTCACAAACAACAAACAAAAGTGATAACCCGAGAAGTTACCGCATTGGAACGGTCAGTGGCAAAACATTTGCAACTTGGGGTTTAAGGACAGAGTCTTCCCAAACAGGCAAACAAGTAGAGAGGAAAAAAGCGTGGGTTATACAATTACCAATAACGAAATAGACTCCACAAAGATTTAACGAAGAGAACCCGATGGTTTGCCGCCTTAGAACGGTCAGTGACTATACAATTTGCCACTGGAAGTTTAAACGAGGTTCTAGGGTGCACCAACCTCAAACTTGACCCCAGGTTCTCATACGAACAAACAACTGTAAGATGTCCAAGTGAAATAATGCCAACCCACCTATCAACGTGACAATATTGCATGCAAAAGCACTCACAAACATACCGGTAGAACATAAGAAGTTCATAGCATTGTCAAGCTAGTGGGCGTGTATTCAACGATCTTAACAATACCAGACCACCAGGGGGCAAATCAGCAAAACGCTATGCCAGGACAAGAAACAGATCGAGCTTCTAGGTTCTTTAACAAGATTTCCCTGTAAACCTTCTAAAACTCTGAAATCCCTGCAACTGTCGTGAAAACAAAGAGGTATTACTAAGCATAACGATCGCCTGTAGATGGGTTAATCACAAGGAAAGCAGAGCGTTGTACAATATCATACTGGTAACCTTTCTTATGGAATGTACAGATGGTTTTACGAATACCGTGAAGGAAATAACATTGCATTTCATTATTTTTAATTTATAAATTAAGTCTCCGTAAAATATGATTATATTCGTTGATGATAGTTATATAGCCATCAAAAGTTCGTCTCTGTAAACAAATATTATAGTCTCTCTAACGAGAGTTTAAATGAATCTCAAAGTTTGCTGATTCCCAGCAGCTTGACGGCCATGCTATACAAAACACGTTGATTATTGCCCAGAACGTCTCGTTGACGTCAACTCCTCGAAATATTTCGTCATCAGCCGTTACGTTCGGTGATAAATACGCCACGCCGACTTTGTCAATTCTAAACTGGCACAAGTTATAACTTGAATAAAACTGTTTAGATATGATTACTCTTGAATCGTTGAAAGACTCGGTAACTGTTTTGTTTGCGGTACACGTGACCAGGTAATTCCTCGGAATATCCTCGGGGTCTGTATAGATTCCGACGTTCATATTCGCCATTCAGCCTGTCTCGATCTCGGAGATATTGAAATGAAGTTCGCCGACACGCAGAGGTGTTTGGTGAAGGCCACGGAATAACAATAACTTAAACTTTCGTATTGCCTAACAACCGTTTCGTTGTCAATGATATTTATCTTTCGACCATGTACTTTACTGAACTTTACAGATTCTACGTGGAAAAAGAACATCATTAGAATGACTTGTGTTATAAAAATGTATCTTTGGTAAATAACTGTTAACTTTTTCTCCCAGTTTTATTATTTGATGATTTGGATGCAGATTTTAATATTGTATTCTACAAGTTTTACAACTAAATTTATTTAAAACAAAAAAAATCCTTTGCTAATCTTTCTGGAGTAATTATCATGGAAATGATGATATCATGCCGACGAGACATTTCCAAATGTCGCGAATCAAATACGCATAGATTTTTCACAAATTGGGATTCTTTAGAAACAACAATAAAACACAAAATACTCATTGACTGTTTGCACTTAGTTTTGTTCTGCACTTATTTGTAATAATATACGTTTTCTCTTAATATTGCCAAATGTTAAAAGATATATCTTGCTTGATGATGCAACTATAATTAACTTACTGAAATTTGATTTAATCTCGGCTTATGATAACTTCAATTTAACGTCAATATTATCATAAATATAAAGCTCAACAGTTGCTAATTCTTTCCCATTCCAACAACATGATATAAATACAACGATTTGTTTAGTTCTGTAGTTATTTGTATAATTGATTGTGATGTCTTATTTGAAATTGATATTTCTATGAACTCATGACCTCTTTCTCTAACTACATTTTAGCATCATGTGAAATTGTGTTTCTGGTTGTGGCAAATCATGATATGCATTTTATCTTTTTACAAATTATTTTAGAAATACTTCATGTCAGTTCGAAACTTAAATTTATAAATTATACGTATTTCCTTTTCTTCTTTCCTTCTTTGTGTAAGTTCTTTGTGTGACGTACTTGTATACATCGGTCTCTACAGATCTGCTTTTGCTTGAGTACAATTTATGTTATCGATATGCATTGACATGAATTCAGGTCAAGTCAACATCGAAAGGATCTCCTACCTTTTCCCCAGAAAATCAGCAGACAAATCGTTTAAATCACAGAAGTTAAAATAATTCTTAACTCGTCAATGCATGTAAGAAGTACGTGTCTTAATGTACTTACACAACACATTCAATTTGTCAACAATATATGAAAAGGATCACTTGTTTAAAAAAGGCTTTTCTTAAAATAAAAACCTCTGATATTCAACAATGGTAAGTGCGCAAATTCGATTAGGGAAAACATTTAAGGTCAGTCAGATAATAATAATAATAATAATAATAATAATAATAATAATAATAATAATAATAATAATAACACGAAGAAGAAGAAAGTGATGAAGAATCAGAAGAAAGGGAAGAAAAAGAAAACAAAAACACTGCAGAGAAACAAACTAACGCATTTAACATGTTGAACAACATATTAAGATGAAACTGTCATTATACTATAATAAATTGAACTGTTACTACACTTTTAAATTAATAAATTAAACTGTAATTGTACTAATTGTACTATAATATTAAATTA
Organism: Corbicula japonica; assembly: GCA_038501625.1. Taxonomy (NCBI): domain Eukaryota; kingdom Metazoa; phylum Mollusca; class Bivalvia; order Venerida; family Cyrenidae; genus Corbicula; species Corbicula japonica. The sequence goes on along the minus strand of JAZAYU010000424.1, from coordinate 173,278 downwards.
AACTGCTATTGCACTATAATAATTTAAACTGTTATAACACTATTATAATAAATTCAACTGCTACATGTATTACCCTATAACCAGCACGCATGAGTCATCAGTTTTATTTTATCATCGATGTGGTAATACAACGGAGACGACGTTTTTAAGTAGACAAAAGTTCTTAGCTATTAACGATAAATATCCGGCTATGTTAAATCCCGTCAACCGGCAGAGCCAGGAGCAGACGCGGTTTTATTTTTTACATATTTGATTGCGGTGTAAGTCATTATAATTTTCGCTAGTTTTGGAAACTCTTGGAAAGAAATATCTGCTGATTTCAAAAGCCAGATGAATTCTGCATCTATCATTCGATATCTGAAGCGGTAGGAGGGATAATAATTTAAAACAATGTATTGGGATTTAAATACGGAAGTTTGAAATTTTGAAGTTTTGCGTTTTATAGCAAAATGCTCCATTGATCTGATAGTCTGCAAAAATCTGTAAGGACTGTTGGAAAATTTAATCATCCCCAACACTGTAATTTTACAGTGCTGTGAACGTTTAATGTTACAAAATTTCCGTCTATCATGTATCGTGCGTCCGTTCCGTCTAAAGTAACGTGCGTGCGTCTTTTAAATTTTTCTGGCAACGTGAAAACGTTACTTGCATATGCAAATTTATATGATTTAATTTCAACCATTCATCTTATGTTTTCATAGCATTTTCAATTTTTTAAAACATCTCGTACACAAATTATATGAATCGTCATTGTCGTGTATCGTGCGTCTACCGTGTATAGTGCGTCCGTCCAATCGTGTCGGGCGCCCCTTGTTGCTGATCTGTTTTTATACTGTTATGAAAGAGATTTTATGTTATCTCTTTCTACCGAACATCAAGATGATATTATTACAGCTTTTAACAACACATCGAGGTACCTTGATGATTTATTAAATATAGATAATAACCATTTTCCATTACTGGTTAATAAGATTTATCCTAAAGAACTACAGCTTAATAAAGCGAACACTTCAGAAAAGCAAGCAAACTTTCTTGATTTAAATCTATCCATTGACAATGGTTACGTCACTACTAAAATTTATGATAAAAGAGATGATTTTAATTTTAATATAGTAAATTTTCCGTTTCTAGACGGCGATGTTCCTCGTGCGACTTCTTACGGGGTTTATATCTCACAGCTTGTTCGCTTTTCAAGAGCTTGCAACGATGTGAATGATTTCAATGAACGTAATCTTTGCATTACAGAAAAACTTTTAAAACAAGGTTATAGGTATCACAAATTAAGGAAAACCTTTTGCAAGTTTTATCGCCGATATCCAGATCTAATTCATAAATACAGGTGCAGTTTAAAATCACTATTGCAACAAGGTATTTCACAGCCAGTTTTTTATGGAGATTTAATTTATAAACTTAAGAAGATAAAAGGCGATGTTAATTTCTCCCGGTTATTCGTAAAAACCATCTGTAAATTTAAAAAGAAAGGTTACCAACATGATGTTTTACAGCGCTCTGCAGGCCTGGTGATTAACCCATCTACAGTTGATCATTATGCTTACCTCTTTGGTTGCACGACGGTGGCAGGGGTTTAAGAGTTTATGAAATTTTATGGGGAAATCTTTTCTAAAAAGAACCTAGAAGCTCGATTTGTTTCTTTTATCCCTGTCATCGTGTTCTTGCTGATTTTACTCCAGGTGCTCTGGTCTCTGTAAGATCATTGAGTACCCGCCCTTTGGCTTTGCAATGCTATTAAATTCTTATGTTTATATGTTTGTATGCTTTTGCATGCAACATTGTTGAGCTGATGGGTGGGTTGGAGTTATTTCACCAAGACAATTTGTACTTGTTTTGTGATACGAGAACCTGTTGGGGCAAGTGTGAGGTTGGTGCACCCTAGAACCTGGTTTAAACCCCCAGTGGCAATTTGTTTTGCCACTGACCGTTCCAAGGCGGTAACCCCTCCGGTTCTCACTTCCGTTATTTGTTTGTGGCGTCCATTTTGAAACTGATTTTTGTAATACCATGCTCTCTTTTCCTCTCTACTTTTTGGCTGTGTGGGGAGGCTATGTATGCTGGATGTGGCCATTCCTGATATGCATATTTCATTTTTTTTGTGTATCGTGCGTCGTATATCGTGTATCGTGCGTTTCGTTTGTAACCTTAAACGTTCACAGTACTGTAGAATGAAGATTCTTTAGGAACCAAAAATGTTCATACCCCTGATTACATTGTATCGTCTGAGAGCACATTACTTACGGAAGAGTTGTAGAGCTTTCCATATTATGTTGAACACAGAAGATAAAAAAAAGAGAATGCTAAGTTAATTTTACAGCTTGAAATGCAGTTTGCGAGATGAATAAAAGAGATGTAAATATACTAGTACTCAAAATTTTATAAGGGCCGCATTGATTTGTAGTCTTTAATTATTATAATTATTGTTTAAGTTGATATTTAGAATAGTTAATGGTACATTAAGTTTGTTGTAGTATGTTTCCATAAAACCAATGAATTAGACATCCGAGTTTAATAAATGTTGTATCCTTTAATTTCGCGGGGATCAAATGACATAACTGACATTTTGCGAGGGTTTTAATTCGCGCACTTGTATGATTCTAATAAGACTAGATATTCAATAGTTTGATTTCGCTAGGGTTTAATATTTATACAAACGCAAAATACGCGAAAATTTAACCACCGCGAAATATAATGATACTACAGTATTGAACTAAAACAAGAGTGTCAAATTATCTAAGCGGGAAAACTTACTGACTACCAAATTTTGAGCATGATACGTGTATATGAAACATCTAATTTCTTAAATGCAAAAGTTTAAGCATATAAGGAAAACGTAATAATTGGTGTTTTGATGGACTCGTTGAAAATAAAGAAACCCGAACATTGGGATAAACGAAGAAAAAATTGATAGAGGATTCCCAAATTTGAAACATTCGGATCAATATTCACGGGCGTGATTATGCAGATCTCTGATAGATTCTGCTGGGCCCAAGATCATAAAACTAAAGCTGGAGATCAGCCTCAAAGCTCCAACATCTGACTGCTGAAATAAGTCGCCATATGTAAGAGTCATTGAATTGAATATTTGTCATTTCAAGTTCATTCAGTCGGCTTTGTTATTTATAACGAGATGAGTATTTCATTGAGAAAGGTACTTAGTTTTGTATATACATGTAATTACTACATGTACATATTACTAAGTACTAATATTACTGAGTATTGTTTTTGTCATATCCCCAACATGTTGTAATAATGTCGGCTAAGTGCTCTCGGAATACAATACTCTGAACTATCCCAAACCTTAAACTCGGACAACGATTTGATGAATCAACGGGGCCGGGAAATTAACTTGTAAGAGTGATTGTTGTACATTCTCAAGTTAAATAAGCGTACATTAAACACTTTAACATTACAAAGACAACTTTAAATGTGACGAAACAAAGAAAGAAAGAAAGCGTATCAATATTTAATAACTTAAACAAATAGTCTTAATTGTTCTAATTGTTTTAATTGTTAAAATATACTTCCCGTTTTGAAGTTGTATGTGCACACTCAGACTCATAAAAGGTTGTTGAAATAAACATAGGTCGTACCTGCTTGGATAATTTCAGGGTAAAACGGATTCCGTGTCCTCATCAATAACACAAATGAATCTTCCATTATTATTAATTTTTCCTAAAACATCACTTTCGTTACCACATCTTGCATTTAGGTCATTAAATGCACATACAAAAACAAGCAGACTGAGTGACGAATATTGTCTGAGGTATTAATCTCGAAAAATGTTTCGAGGAGGAAGTTGCCTGTGATTTTCAGGTGAATTAGGACTATCCGCCGGCAAAAAATGAGTGTAAATTGTCATTGCGGTTGTGTTTTCTACAAACAAAAGGTTATAACCACAAACGCGTTAAGAGCAAAATATTCATACATGTAACCAATGAAACATAGTTGTCAGTTTTACATAATTTTATCTTAAACGAAACACTAGTGCAGCTTCTAGAATATGCAATCATATTAATTAAGTACCAATTTCCAAGAAGACTTGCTTAATGGCAAGTACTTAAAAGTAGACGGAAGGTATGATAGTTTATATAAAGATTTTATATAGATATAATATTCAGAAATATTTAGATAGCTTGCCTTTATGTTCCTTAAGTAACGTTTACCAATTATTTTGTACGATCGCAGGATACACACTAACCAGCCGCGAGCTATGGCGGGGAGAGTAGGAGCAGCGAATATAGAGACTGTTTACGACGAATTAGAACTGGAATCAATGCCAGCGGTTCATGATAAACACAAACAAGGTCAATATAAGGTTATTAACATAGACACAAAACGTAATTTAGTAAAGAATCCTTCGTATTGGTCAACAAAGTTGAAAGTTGCTTTGGCTGTTATAATCGTCGCCTTAATAGCCATTATCGTATTCCTAGGTATCCGCGAAGGAACGGGTAAGTACAATTTTATACAATTAATGCGGCGATTTAAGTCATGTACGTAAAGAATATACGAAAAGAATTTGTGTTAAACATGGGTTTGTACATTGTACATGTATGTTGGACTTTGATTCCTCAAGGAAGAAGCAATTTTTATTATTAAACATTCTCGTGGATACATATATTACTGTCGTTGTCCTAATGTTTATATTGGTTTAATTCAGCTGTATTTACTTTCGTCATCTGGCTGAATTGTCATAGACAGAAGTATTGCTGTGAACATACTTGTTTTATTATTTATTTAATACTAGATATGATAAACGTGAGATAAAGCGAAAAGGTTTCGAATTTCCTGAGACTTTTTGTTGACCGCTGACCGTTCCTTGATAATGGCACGAATAAATAAGGGATCGTAATATCTGGATTAGGAACACATAATGCTGATTAGATAACTGCATTAATAATTCCCTGCAGCCAAAAGTGAAATGCAAAGGGGTTACCTATGAGAGTTATCAAAAAAGTAAATTTTAATTTAATAATACCTATTCAGGATGACTTCACCAAAGAGTTCTTTTTGGAGTTTGTTTTAATAATACTGCTAAATCGTGCTTGAATAGAAACGAATGGAGGATGGGGTGTATGGTCGGTCTGGACTAATTGTTCGGCAACGTGCAATACAGGCGTACAAACTCGACAACGTCAGTGCAACAACCCCGAACCTTCAAGCAGAGGCCAATATTGTCAGGGAAGTCCAATTGATGTCGTGCCATGTAACAAACAACGGTGTCTACGTAAGAAAGTTTTTAAATGCGATTCATAAATGTCCATTTTGTCAATACATAATTGCATCAGTTCATTGCTAGAGTCTCAAAATTACTATAGAATCTCGGAAATAAGCGTATACGCTTACTTTTGATTTTGTGACGCTTTTATGCGCTTATATTTGAATATGCGCTTATATTTAGGCCGCCGAATATGCGCTTATATTTGATATGCGCTTAAATTTAAGCCGCTGAATATGCGCTTATATTTGATATGCGCTTATAGCTTAGATTGGCTGAATATACGCTTACTTTTGAAACAAAATAACACTAAAAGACACGCACGCACCAAAGATTATCAAAACACATTATCGTCTTTGAAGAGGAAAGACGTGTTTGAAAATGCATGTTGATTTACAAATTTACTCTTTACAAGTTTTATACTGGTTTTGACATTTTTTGTAAAATTGTATAATTTCCTTTTTTCTCTGCTGTAAGATTTCCGAGTTTTTTTCGGAGATATATTTGTAGTTTCATCCATTTTTATTTAATACACAAACCTGCCTATGCACAAAATTATTGATACTTCAAGTCACGGAATTATTACCAAACAAACATTGAAAACTATAATACTTTATTTCATTGTACTCGAACAAAAGAATAAATGGTTCACTTTAGCAATAGCAATGCGAGTTGTTCACACCTTTATGGCTAATACCGCTTATTGATCATTGTAAACGATACAGATATACTGTAATTATCTTTAATTGAAAGGCCGATTTAGCTCCCAGCTTAATGAAACTAAAACCACTGAGCAAGTTAGGTATGCTACCGTATGCATATATGCGCTTATATTTGGGGTATATTTTAACTGTAAGAAACGGGTATGCGCTTATTTTCGGGACAGATTTTACCTTAAGGGACGGGTATGCGCTTATTTTTGGGTATTAATTTTCTGTAAGACACATATGCGCTTATATTCGGTATGCGCTTACTTTCGAATATGCGCTTATTTTCGAGATTCTACAGTACTACGCTGGGAATTATAATAACTTTACTATAAAAACAACATCGTAAGTCAGTTTTACTTGAACTAGATCATATTTAGTCAATATATAATGGTTTTTAGACATAAAACGTTTGCTAGGATTAATAAAATGTTGAAATATTTCAGACTGAATCTTAATTAATCAAACGTGAGTAATATTTCAAGTTTCCCGGTGAAAATCCTTACATAAAATGCATAGACGTCAAGAATTAATAGAAATATCTACTTACATCATTGCATAGCCGCATCTAGTGTTGTTTATCGAAGACTTGTTGTTTTATTGAAGAATACTTTGTAATGTTATTGACAAGATAAAGATAATGTTGTTGTTTTTTTAAATTATTTTGGAGGACTAGCAAGAAGAAATATAACTAAGTTGTACTGCAGATTTTCAAGAATAATTTATTTCTTTAGACTAAATACATAAATTCACACTTGTTCTAAGATTTTCAAATAATTTTGATTTTTCATTTTCTAATTTTAAAAATTAGAAATTAAAAAACTAAAAACTACAAGTAAAAAGGTGATAATTTTTACTTTTGCTGAATATATATTTCTTTAGCAACATTCGAACTTCGTGTTATATTTGAGATGTATGCATACTAACTTTATTATTATCGAAGAGGAGGAATTCTACATTTAAGCAGACAACAATTCACAAATTGCGAACCATGTATATATTTTATTTTCATTTATCAATGTTTATTATTTTATTAAAGATTATGGCAATCGCTCAATTGTTATTTCAGAAAGAAAGGTCGCGTTCGTCGCCCAGCACAGTACACGTGCCAACGAATATGGAAAAAATCAAAAAGTCGTCTTTACCAAAGTTAACTACAACTATAGAGGCGGATATGACAACACGACTGGAATTTTTACAGCACCTGAAGCTGGGACATACCTGTTTAGTTTCTACGTTTTAAGTCATCCAAACGCATCGGCACATGTTTCACTAGTTGCCGAGGGCAAACATCTAGGAGAGGCTGATGCTGCAGGATACGCAAGCGCAGGTAATAGCGATGTAGTATATCTCGAAAAAGGAGCGCGCGTATGGATTCAAACAAATAACTTACAATCACAATATTACATTTTTGCCTACAAGTCACAATTCATGGGAGTGCTAGTTGACTAAAACGAATGCCCTAATTGTGCCGTGAAATATGTAAAATGTGTTATCTGGGATGTTGAAAAAACAAGAACAGCTCTGAGCAATGATTAAAATTAATCACAAAATACAAAATGAAAAACTTCGAAAAAACTTGTCTATGTACTCCACATATTGTTTATGGATATCACGTGACATTTGTGATGGTGGGTACTTCTGCCAGTCAAATCGTTGCATGGCTATTGCCGATGACGCACCGATGCTGATCTTCGCTTTTTTCTGATAAGCATTTTCCTTTAGGAATGTTTAACAGAATATTGCTAATGGGAAATAAACAAAAAAGAAACAGATTTTACAAATAAAATTTACAAAGGAAAATAAAACTTGTTAAATGTTGGAAAAGTACACATTTTATGTTTTTTATCTTCCGAAGCTTGAGAGATTATTCGTCGAGGCAAACCTAGAGAACGAAATGACCAGCATCACCGGAGACTTTTGCATGTGTAAATTAAAAAAGCACATAATTATGTTGGGTTAATATTTTAGCATAAATATGATTTTACGGTTTATATGGACAAAGAGAAGATATATTAACACGTCTTACAATGCAGGCATATGCAAAACGTCGCATGAGTAATCTTGTGTAATGTTAAAAGATGTTCAATTGGTATGTCCTTGTCATCGGCGTCATTTTCAAGACTTTTCAGACTTTATACACGTATATAACTCTATATTTGTTATGACAAATAACTAAATAGAGAATAAATAACAAAAAGTTTGTAATTTCGATTTTTTATTTCATGGTTTCACGTCATTCAATACCAAACTCTTTGCTTGTTAATACTAATACTTCTTATCTTGTATTTGGTTATGTGCTATACCATGCAACATTGTCAATTATTGTAATTGAGAAAATTTACCTAGCCAACTTGTACTTGTATGTTAATACGAGAACATGTTCGGGAAAGTGTGGGGTTGTTCACCTTATAATCCGGTTTTAACCCCCAGTGCCAAATTGTTTCACCACTGACCTTTCGAAGACGGTAACCGTGCAGGTTCTCATTTTTGTTAACTGTGGTACACGCATGTATATATTATAATTATTATTTAACATTTTATGAACCCATGCTCTCTTTTCCTTAGAGAATAATATATGGGTGGTCGGGGGCGGATGTTGATAATTTCCCCGCTGAAGATCTGCCCGAGGGCATTTTATCTCTAGCGGGGCAATTAAGTACTACTTAAGTACTACAATTAGTAGCTTAAGATGACGTATTGTCACCCAGATTGATAAAAAGATTGCTTATGATAGGAAAATGTCAATTATATTTTTCGAGGTCTTAAGGTCACAAATAAAGCTGATATTTAATTTCAAAATGTTTCCGCATCAATAACTGAAGAATAGTAAGCCTAGAGTCACCAATCTTGATATCAAGGCGATTGGTCTTGCGTTGCTGATTATTAGTACCTCTATTGATTTTTGTGATCGAAATCAAAAGGTTCGGGTCATAGTGACATTTGCTTTCAAGCGAAGTAGATGTGACCTACTTACAGTCACCAAACTTGGTGTATAGATTGCTATATTACGTTATTTAATTTCAAGACTGAATTGCCTCGCTCACGTTCCATTATACAATATCATTTCCCTATCACTTCGTGAAATAACGTTGGATGTATTGTCTTGATCAGAAGATGATTGAGATTTTTCTTGGTCTGTAGTTGTTCGAGTTAGTGATTGCATAACTGCGGCGTATATGCTCCACTTTGCCGAACTCTCGTTTCATTAAAAAAAAACTAAAAAATAAGGTGAAATATCTAGGCAGACAAATTTCAGTTACAAATAGTATGTATCAAAAAGTGACTTATAATGTTTTATTTTATTTTTTCCTGAGAAATTTAGTTATTCTGCTAGTAAAATAAAGTGAAAAGTTACAGTTGATTTATAACTTTTTAGGGTTAAATTACGATTAACTCAATGTTTTCGATAATATTGAAAGTGCGTTTATGTTGGAGTACTTAATGGTTAGTTAGAGAAGCATACATTATACTGAAATATTTGTATCATAATTTGCCTAATTGTTACATCTACATAATTATGTTTAATTTCTAAGAAATGTAGCCCAATTTTGACCTGTTTGCTTTTGTTGTTATTGTAACAGGTAATGTTTAATATTGTATTGTGTACAAGTGTAGCTTTTGTGCACCCACAATGAGGGAGGCATATAGAGTTGCAATCTTACGTACGTCTGTCCGTCGTACGTATTTTCCCCAAACCTTTTGACATCAACTCCTCCTGTAAGATATGTCTGCAAGTGATTTTATCAGAATTAAATTCTGATTGATTTTTGCAGTACTCATGCTGGTTTCTTATTGAGTTTGATTTAGTTTTTTTTTCTATGAACTCCATCATCATCATCATCATCATCATCATCATCATCATCATCATCATTTACAAGTTTTCAACAACAACATACATGTAATTGCAAATATCATATAACATACCAACATAATGTTGATTAGAAAATGACTTAATAGATATTCGACGCTGAAAAGCATTTAGGGGATAGCGCGACGTCAGACCTCAATCGAGACAGAACGCTTTTTTTAAGTTAGATCTGGTAGATCTGTTGAAACTTAAATAAAACGACGGACTATTTATTACACGTGTCAATTTATGTCTGTAATTGTTATGACATAAACCCGTGTTTGTTTGTAATATTTTAGTTATTTGTAACTTTCGAAAAGGGCCCATGTCTTCTTTTGATTCCTTAATAATTAGGCGTCAGTTTTTGGTCAAGTTTGTAAGTAAAATGATGCACACATGGTTTAAGGTATTGCTCTGTTTGTCGTTGCTTTGTCATAGACAAAACGAGAAATATCAAAATAAGTTTTATTGAGCTGCATTTTGCCGTTAGAGAGATTATGAAGTTTTCTTTTTTGGCTATGACAAAGCTGTGACGAACAGAGCAACACCTTACAAGACGCTATCATGATTTAAGATTGCCTGTATTGATTAAGACCTTCGTGCAGATTGTTTTGTTTGTTATCTTGTATTTGATGAAAACTGATTTTTAGGAAGTAACAGTGATTTTTAAACCTTTAAACAATAATAAGGCATCGGTTTACCGTTTTCTTCAAATGAGCCAGAGTCGAAAGTTATCATAAATTTAATATTTTGGTTTAATAAATTTCGGACTTTAACATTTTGATTTACTTTTTTCTGAGAATCGTCACTTTTGGCCCAACAGAAAGATGTAAAATGTGAAATAGAACCTTTTCTCTCTTAACAAACTGATCACATGAGCCACATACACCTTTGTTATCAATTAATGATGTTTGCATAAATACAGGCCTCCTAGCATGCCTGAACAAAAATAAAGGTTTTATAAAGGCTCCAATCTATAGAAATAAAGTCCTTTTAGTGTAAAAGTTTAAAAATTAAGATTAAATAAAGGCTATTTTTCTCGGAATTCTGGTTGAAAAGTCATGATGTATGTACTTACTAAAAAGTTAATAATATTTATTTATGAAAAACCCCAATCACTTAAACCATAGGTATCTGAAATAGGCATGTTTGATATTATCACAATCATACGGTTTGAATTGCACATTATGAATGATTCAAAATCAGTATCATAATACGGTAAAACACTTGAAATGGGGAAGAAATACAGTAGTGCAACCATTAATTGCTTTAAACTGCCGGACTGAACAAAAATATAGGGTTTTAGTGAAAATTACAGACTATTAGGCCGTTTTTAAAAGTTTTTTTTAGAATATTTAAAGGTTTATAGGTTTCCTCTGAAATTAACGGTTTTTAAAGGGTTTAAAGGTTTCACTAGGAGGCCTGTTAATATAATAAGAGTAACATTTCTTAGACATAGTTTTTCTAAAACTTAATGGAATAAAAACATGACTATTATTTTTCCAAGGAAAGGTGACAAGAATTAACCATATATTTTATAAACTATTCACTGTTAATTTTAGACAGAAATCCATTAGGATAAATGAAATGAATGAACTGTATGTAATATCAATGAAGAAATGTGCTGTAGTGACTACTGGAATGCCAGTATTTTATATTGTGTGTCGAATGCTGTTGCTGACGAAACTATGGACTGCGTCTTAGGAATATACCCCAGTTCTCTTTCAACACGTAATTTACATTCAGTCATCTGCCTGGCTCATACAAACAGGTTTGAAAAGAACATCTTAAGAGCAAAATAATGAAATTTATGTTGCTACAACCTCACAGTACACAATTTAGCCCTTTTCCCCCCATAGATACACCTTGGGCGAACAGTGTAGATTTGGTCAGCCAGTACATATTTGCTGTCTAACAGGATCTACACTGATCACCTTTTGCTTTGTAAGGTTATTGGCAATCGAAAAGCTACCAGTGCAGATCCTGACCAGACGGCCTTGATGTACCGGCTGATCTTGATTAACACTGGTCGCACAGACGTAAAAAATATCTATATATGGAGGAAAGGGTGACAAGGAAGTAATGTGTCATCCGTGGAATGGGACTCATGAGGAGAGGGGCATGTGAAATAGAAATATTAAGAGGACACAGTCCTTTTGTTTGGGAAACTCTTAACAATTGAACAGGCTAAGAAGGTTATGTCCATGTATGTCCCTTCGGAATGGAACACTATAATCAGTATGGCAAGAAAATTCACTGGTACATAACTCTGATTCATTTTATGAATTCTCTTCATTTTATTTGTAGTTCTGTCATTTAGATTTTAACTTGTTTGACTATCTTAAAATTAACACTATTATTGTTTATAGTTAAACGTCTAATATGTCAAATGAAACCTTTTACAAATATTATATGGTATCATGTTGCACAATAGTTATCAGAGAAATGGTTTTGTTTGTCAAACGCGCCCTAATACCAGAACATTAAGCCGAAATAACACGAAAAACGTCACGGCATCAGGACGTATTTGCCACATAGAACCCTTTTATTGTATAATTTAATGGAAAAGGTTTGAGGGTAAAAGGGCATATCCACATTAGTGATTATATTGATTGATCTATTGGTAGCTATAGAAATATTTAACACAAATTATAAATGTTTGATCAAAATAAATACATGGACAAAAGTTTGCTTTTGTATAAATCATTCCTGATTTACAAAACAAGTTAAAACATTCAAAGTCGATTTTCTCAAAACTATAAAAAAAAGTCAGATATAACCTTTTCATTCTTAGATGACGATTTCCTTTAATAAGGATAGTTTTGGTTGAGATCTTTAGAATTAAAATGTGTTTATTTAGAACTTTTGACAAGGGTATTTTAAAATTTCCAGTAAAATCTGCTGTAATTTTTAAGTGTGGAATTTGTTTGTTTGCTTAGCATTTGATGAAAAAAATAGATTTAAAAATATCAACACTGTTGTTCTTGTTGATTGGTGATTAAATATTGTTGTATAAAGTTTAGTTGCTAGATAAATACTAAGACATGTCTTGAAAAAAGGCTCAGTTGCTTAACTGCTATTGCATTTATTCCCGATTTCATATGGATGAACACGACCAATATGAAAATATTGCAGGCTCTTCAATCTTCAATGCGGTATTTTCAGGTTTAAACATTATGGTCCTCAGAGTATAGGTTTGCCCTTAACAAGATCACAATGGGCTGAAGTGATCAGCATACGGTATAAGTTGTTTTTTTCCGCGGTGACTTTCTGGTATCTCTGTGGAATAAAAGAAACATAATCGACTTTTATAGGATCTTTTACAAAATTTTACTATAAACCTTCCTGCCACTGCCGTGTAAAGAAAGCGGTAAGCCTAACGTTCAACTGTATATGGGTTAATCACAAGACATACAGAATCCTGTTGGTAATCTTTTCTTTTGAATGACAGAAGATTTTAAGGAAGAACCTGGATAAATAAGTATTGCATTTTAGTTTTTTTTTATTTGATAAATAAATCGAATCTCCATTAAATAATGACTGGGAAATACTTTGTCGCAGTAGCGATTATAACTGCACTCTTTTTTCCATAGAGACATTATTTCAAGAAATAACCAATAACATTGCGTCTTCATAAAGTGTTGTTGACCTTTTACCGAATTTCTTGTAAAACTTTTTCAATATGTTTTGGTTTTACTCCGTATTTTTTTTCATTTCTTGTCGATTATATAGGTTTCCCACATTTTTGTTTTACTAAAAACGTAATCTTTTCCCAAGAAATTTTAAACAACTTTGAATCACCACTATACGCTATATCTACTTACTTGTAGTTATAATTGAACACTCGTATACATGCACTATAAGACTTGACATTCATTATAATTTTTCTACCTTATGATTAACCCAAAGTTCTAACTGGTCACGTCTTGTCCATAATGTTTTTAGACATACATTGACTTAACTATTTATTTGTAATCAGAAGCCAACAATACCCTTCAACGAAATTAGAAGACGGAGTTTTCCGAAACCGAGGGACAGCGGGGGATAAGAAGAACCGAGCTTTAGCGAGGTTCCGAATTTCCCCGCTGTCCCGAGAGTTACGAAACCTCCGTCTTCTAACTCGCGGTCATGTATGATACTTTTTCCTGCATACCAACTTACCTTTTTATTTTTAACGGTTACAAACAAATTAAAATTTGATGAAACACCATATGTACTACATTACGCTAAATTCCACATGGGGGTCCTCCTTGCGGATGAATAAACGAACAATATGACCGAATAACTCCTGCAAAGTTCAGTTACATTAATAGTAAAACATTCCTCGTCTAGAGCGTATTTTTCTCTTATCAGTGTTAGGTAAACAACTTTAAAACTATTTTTGCTTCATTGCTTGTTATTTTCAATTATATCAATCCGAAAATATGAAAATTCTGAAATATGTCTGACTTATGCCTAGTGCATATTGGACGTGGAAACGGTGCTTGATTGTGAAAGCTCTCTTAGGACTGAACTTGAACTTGGAGAAACTTGTGCGGAAAGAGCTTGTTTGGAGCTGCTAGAGATCAAATTTGATATCGACTTCTGCTTAACATTAGAAAGAATCCTGTTATTGTTGAGAGATGCCGGGTTCTTGTGTCCTGTAATGAGAACAGCCTGTGTGTCAGGCATGTTAGCCTGCAGCAGCTTCTGACACAGGGTTTTCCTAACACTGGTGTTGGTGATCCGTTTTTCGGATTGCATATCTGGTAGGCCAGCTTTCTGACCCATGACTTTCATCAGGCTACTCAGCTTATTTCGTCCCATTGGCCCTAAAAGGAACCACTGATCATTCTCTGATGGCCGCTTGCTGTGGGTCACTACAGCCAGATAAAACGGGTGATCAGGACCTATGAAAATTATGACAATTTATTGATTTAGGTAGTTTTACATACAGGGCTTTGAAGACGAACCCGTTTTCTCAAACATTCTATGCATATTTCACATCTCCCTGGTAAAAGTTTACTTTTAAGAACTGGAATGTGCATTAAAATTCTGAATTAATTTTAACATGCTTGTCGGGTATACCTGTGTTCACTGCCTCCACTTGTAATGCCAAAGTGCATTGCTTTGTTGAACCATAAGTTGTTGATCAAGCTGTCTGTTTTGTAGAGCTGATCAATTTCAGAATCGGTAAGGTGGTCAGAAGCCAAGTCTTTATTTCCTTTTCCTTCTTTTCTGAGATCTTTAAATTTACTCTCGAGTGTTGCCATTGTCTGGCAAAATTCTTTCCCTCGAGCTACACTTGTCCCATATTCCTTGTCATTCAGGTACCTTTATAGTAACAAAATGAAAACATACTAAAACACTTGACATAAAATTGTGTGTAGGGCCTAAAAATATTCTTGTTTCTGGTCCTCCCACCTACCCTCATTTTTAATCCGGACCAAAAGTTTTTATGGAAACAGGGCTTTTCATCAGAAAATTGGGAAGAGGTCATGGCCTTTTTGATAGGGAAAATTAATATATGTGATATTGTTTATTTTGGGAAAACAAAATTTATTAAAAGATGGGTGCTAGTTTATAAATTTGAATTGTAATATTCTTGCATACCAGATCAGGTCATCCGGTGTTTTCACCTGTGTAGGAAATTTCGATCCTACACTTTCATGTAAAATGAGTCACGCGCCTTATATGACATCAAAACGTATTGCGCAGTTATGAATGAACGATGGAATGTCTCGTATATCACTCTGCTACTATAAAAAGGTAGTGCAAATAAAAAAAAACAAATGCGCAAAAAATAAAATATGCAAGAAAAAGTATCATTCATTTTTGTTGGGTAAAGATTGCGTGATCCGGCCCTCGTGAAATATACACGTAGGTGGTAACTCGGCAGAGCCTCGTTACCACCCCTGTGCATATTTCACTCGGGCAGGATCACGCAATCTTTACCTAACACACGTAAATGATATAAGTATTTTCAACTTAAATTTAATTGTTTAAAGCACTTATTCTTCAGACTTTTTTAAAACTCTTTAGAAGATTTTGATCCATTTTTTGGACATCTTACCTAGTATTTTGGGAAGAATCTCTACCACAGTTGGGAAAAAATACCATATTTTTCGATGTGGAAGAGGCCTTTCACAGGCCTCTGTTATATAAGGATGAAAAGCCCTGGGGAACATTTTTTAAATTTCAATACTCTTTTTTAATAAGCCAGATGACGCTATTTTTACTACTCTACCATACAAGCATTGGCAAATAATTATTATGTTGATTCACATCCTTTTTGATTGTCCGGACAACAGGACAATCATGTTTTTTACAGATTGAGAATAATTCTGTGCGAATAATGAACTCACGACAGGATTAATTTGTGATATACTTACACAAAACTATTGCAGGAACTATTATTGTATAGGTTAAAGATTAAATGTAAATATTTTTTTTATTTCAGTTTAGTCCAGAAATATAGGATTTAAGAAAAAATGAAAGTTAAAACCAGATCCTCTGGTCTAAGAGCCTAAGTACCTGTCTATACTGTCGATTATTCCACGGATGGATGATGGCTCATAATCCGATCCGTCACGCTGGCGAACTCGGACAACAAACTCCTAGAGAATATTATTGAGTTCTGCTGGTAGATTTCGGTGAAAAGGCCGTTGGTCTCCTTTAAGTGCCAAAAAGTCGGTCAGGGTCTTCATGCGGATTTTGTTTTAAGTTAAGTGTTTTGGTTTTTCTTGGCATCCCTATACTCAGCTGGATCAAGTGATACCACAGGGAAATGTTTGGATGGAACACTTTCAGAGGTTTCATCAAATTTTCGTTTGTGGACACCTGTGTCTAACTCTGACTGGACACAGGTGGCATTGAGGTTGTCGGGATGGCTTGATACACATGTTGCGGACATCAAGCTTTCACATTTTATAGGAGGGTTACTAGATTCAAAGCTCTGCAAATCTATAGAACTCATGAACTGGTCAAAATCATCGGCAGGGAAACAATTAAACACATCTTGAAAATCTTCATCTGCAAGACCCTTGACAAGTTCATGCCTTGCTACGGTTAGGATATCACCAGTTTCATAAGTTTTGACCTTGTACATAACATATGTTCCTAGAGGCTACAGTAATCAGGAAAGATAAGTAGATTGTTTGAACGTTCTGCATATCGTATTGATGGGGTGAACATTTTCCGGCGTTTCTTGAAATTACTTCCATGGGTTTAAAATATATGGAGTGGAAACAAATCCGGAAGCACACACACAAGCAAGGACGGACGGACGCACGCACGATGACCATTCTTATATCCAACTACCGCTATGCGGCGGGGAAAAATAAGACATGTATTGCATATAAATGGAATATAAATGTAAGTACGTATTTCCTCGTTTTTCCATTTACAGTCCAGCCTTTGTTAAAGACTACCTTTAAACAATGACCACCTGTGGATTAAGACCGAATCTTTTTTGTCTAACTGGCTGATTTAAAGAACAACTTCTTAACCTGTGAACAAACACCACCTGCGTTAAAAGACCACTTTTCGGGTTTACCCTGTGTGGTCTTTGAAGACAATGTTGACTGTATTTATATAATAAGTTTTATGTAGTCTAATGCTAAACTCATACATTTCTGAGGAAAGGTGATAATTGTTTGGCATATCGGTCACCTGTCCGATATTGATTGCTCCGTGTTAAATTTACCCTAAAATCCGAGACATTTCTCAGATCTGCATTTGGCCTAATGGTGAAAATGAATGTAGACACCAATATAATAAATAAATTTTAAAAAAAGTCAAGCTCCTTTAGCTTTTGTATACTTTTTATGATTTTGTTAAGATCTGCAGACATATAAAAACCTGTTTCAAATATTTAGGTACACATTAAAATTGTTAATTTATAAAATGTTCTTTTTTCAATATATTATAAATTGACCCCAAAACAAGAAAATATAGTTTGAATACATTAACCCTTTACTCTATATATACGGGTTTTATCGCATGTGCCAACAGTGTACATGTAGATCCAGATAAGCTGGTACATCCGTGCCATCTGATCTAGATCTATACTGGTCGCGTCTTGGTCAGAAATAACCTAATGAATCTAAAGCGAACAGCGTAGATCCTGATCGGACGGCAGGGATGTACCGGCTGATCTGGATCTACACTATTTGCCCGTGGTATAACAGCCATATCCCATGGAGTAAAGGGTTAATAAGTTATTATTTATGGGGAAATATTCTGGTCAGACTTCATGTTTGTAAAACATCCTCAAATTGAATCCTCATGTTAACATGTCTTATGACAGTCTGCTAATTGTGCTGGTGTTCGTTGTTAGAAGGGGCTGAATTCATCATTTCCTAATACAGACCTGTCCGTAGCATGACCATAATGCCTTAATTGTTTACTTATTCGTAGACATTTAGTTTTCATTAATGATTGAATCCATATTTGATGGTGTTCATTTGGGTATGGAAAACATTGGGTTATTTAAAGTGTGTGAAGCCCGAACTATTTTTAGGCCTTATAAATATTTTTCCATTTTATTGTATGTGACAAAGATTTATGGGAATTATGATTCTGAAAGAAGTAGAGTGGGTAGAGTGGGATTCAATGAAATACCGTGGTATCATTTATTTTCGCCGGGATCAAATTTCGCGCATAAAACAAAAAGTGATATTGATGGTTTGATTTCGGTGGGGTTTGATTTCGCACACTTTCAAAGGGAGAAAAATGCGACAATAATTACCCTCGCGAAATATAATGATACCACAGTATACGTAAGGTGCACGTTAACCTGTAAAAGAATTGCTTAAACAATAAGATGAAAGCATTCTCCAATACGACAAAATCAGCGATGTTTGCATAGGCTTCTAAAATTGAAACAAAAATTAGAACAACGACGTATATAAATCTGACAGATATTTCCAAAACTGTATATAGTATAACCAAAGACCTATATAAGTCTTTGGTATAACTTAAATTCCACAAGACTACAATTCCATGTCTAGTGGTGCACGTCATACTTTCAGTTAACTTCAGGACTACTGCCTGTTTCGGTCATGACGTGTGTTAGATGAACAGCTTGATTTCGTGTGGCTAATGTTTGTATCGCATCAAGAACAAGTGCCTCACCCCAACCCCACTTACCCCTTATGATTTGAACGACGCACCTCAAATAATTTAATACTATGTAAATGGGATACTTAGAGGTCCTCCTTTTCTTTCTTGTTGATTCGCGTCCCGCCACCTACAAATGCCAGATTTTACTGCTGGCGACATACCCCAGGCATTGTTCAAGAACCTAGGTAGAACCACAGACTTCCAGTTACAGCAGAACCTCCCCTTCCCCCCACCACTCCCACCCCCGCAACATATCCGTCTCTTATGATAACACGCTACCCCAAAATGTTGGCGTAAAATGACTTCTATCTACCAGCCAAGAGTTCCGAAATGTTAAACATGTTTTGTATGGGGTAGAAAAGAGATCAGTTACTCGATTAACACATGGAAAGGCGAATACATGTATGCGAAGATGTTAAAAACAGTTTTCCGGACCCTCTGTCGACTTTTTCAGCACCCTTCGTAGATTTTATCGAATGATAGAGAAAACGATAGAAATGTGGACGAAATCGATTAGTGAGCATAATTATAGCTGATTCCTAGAAGATCATCCCTTCCTTGGTTGTTTTCTCTGAAAATATTTATAAGTATATCAAAACAACGATTTTCTCACAAATATACAAAATACTCACCGGAAATTCCGGGATCCGACGGGACTGCCGTGCTCGCAAGGTAACGATTAGGCACGGTGGTAATGTGAAAGCCATCGATAGGCATGGTTTATTGTCGGTCATCCTGATGACCGACATATTATAATGGACCAAACTTGAACTTTGAAGGGTAACACCGGTTAACAGCGGCACCGGACGTGGTCACTTTAGACAAAGCCGCCCGTCTAGAGCTTGGGAATGCTATTCCGTTCCCCCTATTTGCAAGAAAAGTCTTCTAAATGTTGATGAAACAATATCTGGACGTTGTAGTAACATCAAATCAGAAATTGAGCTTATATATAGCGACATGTTAAATTATATAAACATACGTGTGTTGTATTTTCTACAGGGTGTAGAAAAAATGTTATGCGTCTTTTTTTAGAAAGTCACGTGATGAAAACCTTCATTGCAAAATATTATTTGTGTATAAATTGAACTGTTACTTTATTTGATTCAAACAATGATCTCATATATGAAATAGATTCGATCCGTTATATTGATTTTGTTGGTCAAAAGCAAGACATCGTTTATGTTTTTCTTAGAGACTAATGAATATCCGGAGTGCTCGATTGGGCTGTCGGAACTGTGCCAGAATCAAATTCCGACTCTTCCACAGAATCTGCCAAACGAGTGAAATTGGCTGTCGGAACAGAATCATGATAGGTTTTTATAAAAAGTGTTACATAATTGCATGTTTATTATATCTTTTGAAGTCTAAAGAACTCCTAATGGTCTTAATAAGCCATACTTCATAGTTCAACTAAGTTTTCTTAGTTTTTAGATCAGTCAACAAAAAGCAATATTTATAATTTACTGAAAAATAACACTATTTCTGGTATTTTTGCTGGTGAAATTCTTGGCATAGTACTGAAATGTAACCATTATCTTATTTTATGGCAAAAAACAGTATCTAAAAATATTTCAGTTTGGTGCAGTATAAAACACTGACCGATTCCATTCACACCACCCTTTTTCGATTGAATGGGTAGAACGCTGCCAGAACACTGTCCGACGCACTCGATTGGAGTTCTCCCTGTTCTAAAAGTCGGAATTTCCAATCGAGCACGCTCCGACTTTTGCGGGAAAGGCTGTCTGTAAACAAAAGTTTACAAAAAGCTAGTCGGTCATTAGCATACACTTTCAACCAAAAATGTATTCCAAAATCTAGAGTTCAACAACAAAATTTCGTCACTGTCCTAGGGTGGGGTGATGAGCAGCCTGACAGGGACTCAAATTATTAAATTTACTATTCTGATCTTCTGCAATTTCGTTAGAATGCTGAACTTTAACATGTAATTTTGCAATCTCCTTCGCAGAGTTGTCGTTCCTTACACTCACTTTACATCTCTGCAAAAGGCTCAATGTCAAGATTTTTGACCAAACACGACAGGAGATTGTGTGAAGTTAGCGACCTAGCGGCCTGGCGGCGTGAAGTTAGCGGCCTGGCGGCGTGCAGTTAGCGGCCTGGCGGCGTGAAGTTAGCGGCCTGGCGGCCTAAACTTAATATTTATCATAATTTATTTTTATCTTTAAGACGGCTAGAATTCGATTTTTACAGCATGCAATGTACATTTCAGGGATGATTTAGTGAAATATCAACAAAAACTAGCTTTGATTTTTTTAAGTTTTCGAAGCCTGGCGGCCTAGCGGCCTAAACATAAAATTTATCATAATTTATGTTTATCTTAAAAATATCTTGAAATCGATTTTTACAGCATGCGATGTACATTTCAGGGATGATTAAGTAAAATATCAACAAAAACTAGCTTGGATTTTTTTAAGTTTTCGAAGCCTGGCGGCCTAGCGGCCTAAACTTAAAATTTATCATAATTTATGTTTATCTTAAAAATGTCTTGAAATCGATTTTTATAGCATGCAATGTACATTTCAGGGATGATTAAGTGAAATATCAACAAACACTAGCTTTGATTTTTTTTAAAGTTTTCGAAGCCTGGCGGCCTGGCGGCCTAGCGGCCTAAACTTAAAATTTATCATAATTTATGTTTATCTAAAAATGTCTTGAAATCGATTTTTATAGCATGCAATGTACATTTCAGGGATGATTAAGTGAAATATCAACAAAAACTAGCTTTGATTTATTTAAGTTTTCGAAGCTTGGCGGCCTAGGAGAACCTTAACTGAATGTTTTCTGCTGTAACTTTAATGTATTTCAAATTTTCCGTTTTCTGTATTGATAATATTGTACAGAATCAAATTCTCTTTCCTCTGATGTAACTTTCATGAGTTTTCACCCAAGATTTACGCGTGACGTCGCTGAAAAGCGCCGTTTTGACCTGAAAAATGACGTGGAGTTTTACTAATTTTCGTCGCTTATTTCGGAATTGCAAAAAAATCTGATCAATAACATTTTGATTTTTTGCATAATTCGTTTTTATATTTTATTTTGATAATATTTGACAAATAAAAAAGGGGGGTCACCGACTTTGTTTTTGCGTTATTACGTACACCTTTTCCCGTATCCCTTATGCAAACGTTCGCGTAAAAGGCATCATAAAAGGAATTTGGCGGCAAACAAATAATATTTATTCTGACAGTATTAATTTGATTAATATATTCCAGCACAATATGATAATTGTTTTTATTTGGAAAGGAAAAAACATACATATATGATTGAAATTACCGATTCTGCTTCAATCAAGGTTTGTTATGAAGGTTCAAACACGACTTAAAAACTTGTATTTTACATGGTTTTGTCCATTGTTATAATAATTAAAAGTGCAAACCTAAACTTAAAATTTATCATAATTTATGTTTATCTTAAAAATGTCTTGAAATCGATTTTTATAGCATGCAATGTACATTTCAGGGATGATTAAGTGAAATATCAACAAAAACTAGCTTTGATTTTGTTTTTAAGTTTTCGAATCTTGGCGGCCTAGCGGCCTAAACTTAAAATTTATCATAATTTATGTTTATCTTAAAAATGTCTTGAAATCGATTTTTACAGCATGCAATGTACATTTCAGGGAAGATTAAGTGAAATATCATCACAAACTAGCTTTGATTTTTTTTAAGTTTTCGAAACCTGGCGGCCTACCGGCCTGAACTTATATTTATCATACTTTATGTTTATCTTAAAAACGTCTTTAATTCGATTTTTACAGCATGGCATTTACATTTCAGGGATGATTTAGTAAAATATCAACAAAAACTAGCTTTGATTTTTTTTTCTAAGCAAGGTGGAAGGACACTAATTTTAATTACAGATATCAGGATATCAAATCAAAACAATGGAGCATAAAACATAGAGATTTTGGTAAGTTGACGCATATTTTTAAAAACACCCATAATGTAGTTAGACGACGGCACCACACATTTACACTTTCGAAAAATTGTCATCTTTATTTTTCGCAGGTCTGGACTTACATGCTCCTGTAGGTACTTGTAATCAAGGAGAACAGTATTGATGCTTTTCTTAAGTTTGCTTTTATAAATAAATATTTCACAAAAACGAAACACAATGAATCAAGAGGAAAGACTTACTAATCAGTCTATGACTGAACATAGTTGAAGTTTAAAAGCTGGACCGGTTTCCGTTCAACAGCCTGAAAAGTTGCGTGTGCTCCCATTCCCTTTAAAAGGTGAGCTACGCCCTGTGTGACATTTTTATAAAGACATGAATTCATTATCAATTTCTCCGTAACTTCAATAAAGTAATCAAATATACTCAACAAAAATGAAAATCGGCAGTTTTTTACTTCCCAGAACTATTTGATACATAAACAAAATCTTTTTATTTGAACCCACATTAAATTAACAGCAAAACATTGGTTTCACGTACCAGAAAAATTAAAAAGCACGCACATGCTTTAAACAAGTTCATATTTTTTCAATCACAAATTCACAAGTCTTCAAGCTTATTCCCGAAAAAAACCTGCTTTCTTACTCTTGTCTGACATACGTTTTACTTAATACAAAATACAAAAAGTATTTTCCATTATTAAAGAATTTTACTTTTGATTTCTTTATTTCGCCTATAGAAATCAACACGCTAAATTTCAGTACTCTCGCTAGCAACAATGTTTGTTTCGCTGATCTCAAAGTGTGGTCTAAATAATTATGGCGGTCACCGTCCGAAAGGTTAGCATTACAAGAGTTTTTTTTCTGTATAAAACCACCAAATGTTCCAACATAATGCGAGAAAAAGAAGCGTTAGAAAAAAGGAAAGAACCAGCATATACGAAATAGCTGAAACCTAGTCATTTCATTAAGACTGATCAAACGCGTCAACAAAGTATTTTTAATTCCGTAAGCTGCTCTTTTTTTCTTTGTATCGCTTATATACTAAACTTTCAACGCAACACTTAATTTTCCTGATTTTTTTTTATTTCGCACCATGACAAAGTTCATATAATATTCTGCGCTGTTGTGTAAGATGTTTGGTTCGTTATATTATGTCCTCTTTCCTCTGATACAAGAGAAATAGCATTTCATTTATTCGTGTTTCTGTCTATTTGTTAAAACAAGTTTTTCAACAACGGTGCAATATAAGGTTTTGAATTATGTTCGCCTAGTTTACTGCGCCATACTGCCGTCATGAGAAAAACATTCCATGTAAAACAAATGTCTATCACTGTAAGTACTTATTTTAAAACTGTAAGTGAAAGGAAGTGCACGACTATGCGCTTATTGAGAGGACGAGACATAAATTAAAGTTGCAGCGCTTAACCCCCACCCCCTCCTTCCTGACCACTTTTATCCCTATATACATTAATACACCGGTACGGGTTTTATCGCGTGTGCGACCAGTGTAGCACCAGTAGCTGGGAAATTCTTGTCGTCTTATAAAGATCTACACTGGTCGCATTCTACTGAACCTAAAAGCGAACAGTGTAGATCCTGATCAGACGGCCGCGTACGGATGTGCCAGCTGATCTGGATCAACATTGTCCGCCCATGGAATTACAGCTATATCTCATTGAGTAAAGGGTTAACTGCAGGGGGCGTGTTGTTTTAATTGCTGTACTTAAGTCAAAAACTTGCATTCCGTTTTTAAAAGAAAAACGGTGTTTGCACTTTTAATTATTATAACAATGGACAAAACCATGTAAAATACAAGTTTTTAAGTCGTGTTTGAACCTTCATAACAAACCTTGATTGAAGCAGAATCGGTAATTTCAATCATATATGTATGTTTTTTCCTTTCCAAATAAAAACAATTATCATATTGTGCTGGAATATATTAATCAAATTAATACTGTCAGAATAAATATTAATTATTTGTTTGCCGCCAAATTCCTTTTATGATGCCTTTTACGCGAACGTTTGCATAAGGGATACGGGAAAAGGTGTACGTAATAACGCAAAAACAAAGTCGGTGACCCCCCTTTTTTATTTGTCAAATATTTTCAAAATAAAATATAAAAACGAATTATGCAAAAAATCAAAATGTTATTGATCAGATTTTTTTGCAATTCCGAAATAAGCGACGAAAATTAGTAAAACTCCACGTCATTTTTCAGGTCAAAACGGCGCTTTTCAGCGACGTCACGCGTAAATCTTGCGTGAAAACTCATGAAAGTTACATCAGAGGAAAGAGAGTTTGATTCTGTACAATATAATCAATACAGAAAACGGAAAATTTGAAATACATTAAAGTTACAGCAGAAAACATTCAGTTAAGGTTCTCCTAGGCCGCCAAGCTTCGAAAACTTAAATAAATCAAAGCTAGTTTTTGTTGATATTTCACTTAATCATCCCTGAAATGTACATTGCATGCTATAAAAATCGATTTCAAGACATTTTTAGATAAACATTAATTATGATAAATTTTAAGTTTAGGCCGCTAGGCCGCCAGGCCGCCAGGCTTCGAAAACTTTAAAAAAAATCAAAGCTAGTGTTTGTTGATATTTCACTTAATCATTCCTGAAATGTACATTGCATGCTGTAAAAAATCGATTTCAAGACATTTTAAGATAAACATAAATTATGATAAATTTTAAGTTTAGGCCGCCAGGCCGCTAGGCCGCCAGGCTTCGAAAACTTAAAAAAAATCAAAGCTAGTTTTTGTTGATATTTCACTTAATCATCCCTGAAATGTAAATTGCATGCTGTAAAAATCGATTTCAAGACATTTTTAAGATAAACATAAATTATGATAAATTTTAAGTTTAAGCCGCTAGGCCGCCAGGCTTCATAATCTTAAAAAAAATCGAAGCTAGATTTTGTTGATATTTCACTTAATCATCCCTGGAATGTACATTGCATGCTGTAAAAATCGATTTCAAGCCGTTTTAAAGATAAACATAAATTATGATAAATATTAAGTTTAGGCCGCTAGGCCGCCAGGTCGTTAACTTCACGCCGCCAGGCCGCTAGGCCGCCAGGCCGCTAACTTCACGCCGCCAGGCCGCTAGGCCGCTAACTTCACGCCGCCAGGCCGCTAACTTCACGTCGCCAGGCCGCTAACTTGACATATCTACACGACAGGTTGTATTTTATACAGTCATAATTATGAATTTGAAAGTTTGAGGTAAAACAAATGTCAGAAATCTTCACTATCTTTCATTAAAACAGAAGAAACCCAAACTATTGTAAATGTAATTGGTGAACTATTTCTTTGAGTTATAGTAGAAGTAGTTGAAAGTAGTCCCAGCCTATAACAGAGGTGAATGTAATGAGCCGATAGTGTAAGAGAGTGGTAATATTGGTGGATCTCCCACATTTGCCTGTTTTTTTTGTTAGTTTTAATTATTTCAATTTCAGTGTATGCCATGTTAGATGACATTATGCGGGTTTCAAAAAAAACTCATGTCCATGCATTGACTTTGAAAATTGATGAAAACTTCTACCCATCTGTTAATTTTAAAAATGTCTTTCTTGTGGTATAAATCACCAAACATACGGTCGTGAAACAATAGAGGCTTATAGCAAACGAGGAGATGTTTTAAACAAGCATTTAGGAGGAAACGAATGCTCAGAACTTGCTTAATTGTCAAAATATTGTCTTTTAAAGAGAGATTTTGCTTTTTGCGCTTTCCAGTGCAAATGTTGCGAATGTTCTCAGAAGTTAACTGAAGTTTAGCGAAGTGAGGTGATCATTGTTTAAAGTAAAAAAAAGGATCAGCGATTTTGCCATTTGTTTGCGATTTCCAGTGCAAATTTGGTGAATGTTATCAGAAGATACCGGAGGTTTAGCGAATGTGACATGGCCATTGTTTAAAGTAAACATAGGAGATCAGCATGGGCAATATTTTTATATAATATCATAAGTGTAGTCAATTGGGCGGCGCTACGCTAAAAGACAGTCATCAATACGATCAATGAGCTGCGGACGAGAGAGATAAACGACTAGGATGGCCACATGAGGTTATGATTACACATTCAGCGTGGAAGCATCAATAATGATTTTGTTTATTGAACTTGTCTGATATCAATTTATAGGATAAATGGCGACACGTTACCTCAGTTACAAGTACTTCGTTAGTCAAGTTTGTTGAACAATAATTTCAATCCATAATTACATAATTTTGCATTTCACGAGCGCACTATTGAAATAACCTGAGATGCGAGAGTTTAAACCTAGTTGGTTTGATGACTACCCATCTCTTCATTAGTTATGAACATTACATTTTATCTTTTATTCGCAGTACAGTAAGGTAGACAACACAAGCACTATCATTTCTATGTAAGGGCGATCTACTAGAATATACTGCAAGGAATGCAAAACCAGCCTTTAAAGTAAAGAAATAGTTGTTTTCAGAACAGTGGCATAACGACAATTTTTATGATGATAGATTAATTTAAATACAGATAGTGCTTCTTGAGTTCTTTTAATAGTTTTAGAGAAAATCGTTCAAACAAAAACAAAAGATAATAGCAGCATAAAGCTTAAGTGAAAGTAATAAATGCATCAGCATCCTAATTTATTGTTTACTGTCTTTTAACGCTCGTCAACTTCAAGTTTGACGAGATCTGCTGAACCAACTAAAACTACATTTTATGAATGTTGGTAATGAATACTGAATATTATAAGCGTGGCTTTTCTCTCAATGTACAAATAAGTATC
Source organism: Corbicula japonica (assembly GCA_038501625.1). NCBI lineage: Eukaryota > Metazoa > Mollusca > Bivalvia > Venerida > Cyrenidae > Corbicula > Corbicula japonica. The sequence continues at coordinate 145,707 of JAZAYU010000424.1, read as the reverse complement.
GACTGTGCAAAGTTCTATGGTACCTCTTTGAGCATTCGCGTTAATGTAACATATTCATCAGATTCGCTGATGCTTAAACAACGTAATTATTTCTACACGTCCTGAAAAAAAAAATAAATTACGTATACTAGAGACATGATTCTTTATATTGATGCCTTTTGACGGTTCACGTCTTCTTCATGTTTCAATAAATCAAACATCAGCCGTTCAACTTCGTTTGCATGCTTTACAGTAACAGAATTGTACAATGTTATATGTTCTCTTGTTTATGTTTGTACATACAGAGAAATGTAAATGGAAATAAACTTGAAACTTGAAACATCAACTAAATTCACAAATAGTTTGTCAGATACAGTCTGTGTATCTTTGATCGACAGAAAACTGGCCATATCATTGACTTACATTGGTCCAAAAGTAAATACATGAACGAATACATACCTACTTATTCTTTTACTTTATTTGCTAATGACCGACTAGCTTTTTGGAAAGCTAAAACTTGTTGTTAATATTATTGCATTATTTTGTGAAAATTACGCTGATAGGATTTAGTGATTTTCCAATGGTCAGTTGTGCCAAAAGACTGAGCTTGAGGATCGGAACCGGAAAATACGGTTGACGTCATAAAAATCAACCAATCATTGAGCACACTGAACAACCCGTGACGCCGCCGTCACATACTTACCAATAAGCAAGAGTAAAACGCTCACGTGACTGCGGATGTTGCATAGAATCATCAGTAGCATGACGTCCATGCAACTATGACTGAGGTATGTTTTTGTTGTGATGAAATTTAATATCATTTGTTTCATATCATCAGCTGTTTCGGTCATTGTTTTCTAGGAATCACTCAGTGTTTGTCAGTGAAATAGTTATGATTGGGGCAAGCGTGAGGTTGGTGCACCCTAGAACCTGGTTTAAACCCCCAGTGGCAATTTGATTTGCCACTGACCGTTCCAAGGCGGTTACCCCTCGGGTTCTCATTTTTGTTAATTGTTTGTGGTATCTTTTTTGAAACTGATCATTTTATTAACCATGCTATCTCTCCCTCTTCTTCTTGACTGTGTGGGGAAGCTGTTTTTTTAAATGTGGCAATTCCTGTTATGCATATTTCACTTTTTTCGGAAAATGCGTAGTTTCTATTATATTAGTTAAAGTTGTTAAGTAATTCTGGGGCTTTTGGAATGTATGGTACTTGAAATTAAAAAAATAGACAATATCTACACTATGTTTTTTTCTAAACATTCTTTATAGATTTTCGGCATCCATTTAACATGTCATAAATAGTGAGGAAAAGAAAAGAAATCGAGACAGCGCGGCATTTGATGGTGGATAAATTTCTTCTTAATTTGGCATCTTCTTGTGGCTTGCGCATAGATAGTAATTGTTCAGAATTCACATGTTCCCGACACCAAACATTACACCCAGAGTAAGATAATAACGGGAAAAAGACTTTAACAATAATCAACGATATTCTTTTTAGCTCCAGTCCAGCACAAGTTTTCTATCATAACTATTTCAGCAAATACTGTAAACCATTCATGTTGACGGGGAGCAAATTTGCGTGAATTTCCAGATCGATCCACGAATTAAAAACCAACGCTAAGTAAAGATTTGAACATCAAACGTAGTTTAGATAATTAGAATCCGCGAATTTAAAGAACTCACGAAAATTAGGTCTAACGGAAAACAACGAAAACGTATGTCCACGAAAATAGGTGCCTCCACAGTAGAATGGCAAGGGATGATAATCTCCATCATGTCTTTTTGACGGAAAGAAGGTCAACACATAATTAGATATACGACTCTGTTTTCCATGTAAAATATATTATGTTAAAGCAGCGTATTCACGGATCACGATGGAAGGAGGTCAACAAATAATTAGATCTACGACTCTTGTTTCCATGTGAAATATAACGTTAAAGCAGCGTGTTCACGGTTCAGAATGGAAGGAGGTCAACACATAATTAGATCTACGACTCTGTTTTTCCATGTGAAATAAAATGTTAAAGCAGCGTATACACGGTTCAGGGTGAAAGGAGGTCAACACATAATTAGATCTACGACTCTGTTTTCCATGTGAAATATAATGTTAAAGCAGCGTATTCGCGGTTCAGGGTGGAAGGAGGTCAACACATAATTAGATCTACGACTCTGTTTTTCCATGTGAAATATAATGTTAAAGCAGCGTATTCACGGTTCAGTGTGGAAGGAGGTCAACACATAATTAGATCTACGACTCTGTTTTCCATGTGAAATATAATGTTAAAGCAGCGTATTCACGGTTCATGGTGGAAGGAGATCAACATATAATTAGATCTACGACTCTGTTTTCCATGTGAAATATAATGTTAAAGCAGCGTATTCACGGTTCACGGTGGAATACTTCATTGTCTCAGATGTGGTTCATATTAATTATACTGCTGTTTAATGCCTCTAAATAACTGAACGGGAACGAATTTCACCGATATTTTGGAAAGATCGGTATATTTCAGGACCTGTAGTGAATGAATTTTACTGCGTTAGTAATGCTATAACAACTTCACCTTTCATACCCGGTAAACATTCGCTCACCAACCAAACATAGAACATAACAAAATGAGCGAAAGCAGACAAAAAAGTGAGTATAACCAACATTTTTCTCTATATACGAGACAAAAGGAGATCTTTTAAAAAATCGCGGAACGTAGTGCCGTGTAAGGATGATGAAGCTTTACGGAAAACACGGTTAAATATTTTAAACCTGTAAATTGTTCCGGCTAGAACACTTTTTCCCAGCGAAAGATGATGTTTTTTTTTACAAACTTGTCATTTCGACTTAATTTTGTTTTTTGGTTGTTTTTAGAAATTATTTCTTTGTTGCGTGTAAATCGAATACCGGTGGCAGGTGGCTGCTTTACAGATTTCAAATGGTTTTATGCCTCTTTAAACGATTTATGTTAGTTTTTCCACGAGGTTATTCATACAGATTCTCCGGATATACGACCAGGTTATTTTCTTAGCACATATTATTACTTAAAACAGTTGCATGATTAAACGATAATTTGCTTTAATCGTCAACAAGTGTGGAGTTCAAAAGACATTGTACTACATGTCGGCTAAAAACGTCAAGTTCATTGAACATCAAATTAAAATAATTGGATAGTCTAATCAGCTTATCATAACCAAAGGTGTGTGTGATAATCCAGTTATACCAGTGATGGGATTAATAATTATTGAATGTGATAATACCACCCGAACAGACTTTTTGTTTTGTGTAATATCTATTATTTCTGTGTAATATTTGTTATTGAAATAACCTTAAAATAGTTCAATAAAGATTGTTGATTTTGTTCTAAGATCGAAAAAGAATTTTGCAGATATTGTAAGAAATAAAGAAAAGGGGATTTTGCGTGTTAATGTTTTTTTCGACTGAAATTTGATATGAGAACGGTCAAACTCGAATTGGACTTTTAAAAGCTTATAACTAATTTTTTTAAATAAAAACAGTATTTTAACATTACTTGTAGGGTTACCTATAAGATGAAAAATATTCTTGAAGATAATATTGCGAAATAAAGAAATTATGTCGTAGGGCCATGTTTTCCATTGCCGAGTTCATTTTGATCGAAATACGGCCCATATTCTAGACAAAATTTTATTACATTGTAATTGAAATAATTTTTAATATAATGCTACTAATATAGCCAAGAGTGTTCTTTTAAGATAAAAAAAAAAGAATTTTGAAGATATCTTGAGAAATGAAAAGTTAATGGGTTGGACCGGATTCGACGTAATTTTGACTAGAAAACGGCCGTATTTTGAGACGGACTTTAATACTTTTCTAATTATAAGCATTTCCATATAACTAGGAGGATTCTCTTTAAGATTCAAAAAGAATTTTGAAGATATATTACAAAATAAGAAATTGGGGTAGGGCCGTGTTTTCCGTGTCCGACATAATTTTAATCTAAAGACATGTTTGAGACAAAATTTTATTAACTTCTCATTTAATATTTTAAATATAAAATGCTTCTAATATAGCCAGGAGGGTTCCCTTTAAGGTGCAACAAGAATTGGAAGATATCCTAAAACACAAATTAAGTGTTTTCCTTTTAGGGCCGTACATTATTTTAAGGCCGGGTCGTGGTTTAAACTCGTCCCTGAATTACGTCCCTTATAAAACTCTTCAATGTTTTTAAAAGCGCGAAGAAGAGCAGAAGTAAAGTATTTTACGGCTTTTACAGCTTAAATGTGGTAAGATAGATTGCAGACTCGCATATCTAGTGTGCAGAATTGTTATTTGAAATGTCGATATTATTTAGTTCCTGGTCAAGTCACCTGGATCGATGATTCTTGTTTAAGGATTTTGGGCTAGCCGAACCATCCGAAATGGTGTACACAAATTTGTTGACATGATCAAATGCACCAGCGTAACTAAGACGTCTCCAAAAAATGAGGGACAATTTCTGCATGCTGTTTATTATTAAATTGGTTGAATATAGATGTCATTGTAAAATAACAATTCTTACCATAATTTCCCAGGCATTTTTTATGCTAGTCGAAATATCAACGCGATCAGAGCTACGCCCTGCGCGTTGAACACAATAAAGACCAATTTAGTGGTGGACGTTCCGACTCAAAATTGAGTCGGAAGAAAAATTCTTAAAAAACCAATAAAACAACAAAATTGGAATGAAAGAATTAGTTACCTTTGAAGATATATTCCTTAAGAAGTAATTTCTACACACTTTATTATATGACATAGGTTCATAAGACAATAATCCTATTTAAACTACACCCTGTAACACATCGATACAATTTCCCTATTCGCCATTGAATGCGTGACGTCATAGCAGTAAAGTGCACAATGCGGAATCATGTACGCGGGTTTTTACGACGATAATTTTATAGTGATTTTTAACTGCTATATATCTTATGCCCTTAATTGACATAGTTATCAAAATTACGATAAATATTCAATATTATTCCCGTACGAAAAGGTACGCCCGGAAAATAGCAGGAATAAATTGAAATTTCCAGGCGGACATTGCGAAAATCATCATACATATCCAAAGTTAATGTCCACCCGGAAAATGCCCGGAAACCGGGCGTAAATAGAGGCGAAATATGCAAATGAGCCAAAAAGTCCAGGCGGAATTAGACCCGGAATCCAGGCGGAATTTTACCCGGAATCCCGCTGAAAGTTCACCTGGAAACCGACCGTAATTTTTATGTAAATTCGGCTCGAAAGTCCGCCTGGAATTTCACCCGGAAACCGGGCGGAATTAAAACAGGAGTGCGGCCGGAATTTATTGATGCCCAGGCTTGAAACAAATTGAAAAGTATATATTTTAAAATTTCTAATATGAATTTGAGTCTCTATTTTGAACTGAAATAAATAAATACAGTAAGCTTACGTCATTGAGATTACGTTATTTAAGTTTAAATATGCATATACGTCATTTGATGTAAAATATGCCAATAGGTGAGTAATAAGCATTTACAACTAACTGATTATACACAACCATGCGTTTTCCATTAACAACACTAATTCACATGCTGATATCCAATAAAAGCCAGCTTGGAAATCATATGTGAACGATCCGGCGTATTTATATCATACTCGAGAAATATGATTTGATTCGACCTTTCATAATGTCTTCTATAAACTGTTCAATTGTAACTTTTTAAATGCAACTGTATCAAAATAAAAGAAATCAACTTTTGATGATGTCATACAGCTTTCATCCTAAAATCTCTGGTTTCCTATCTAATTTAAAAAAGTAATGTCTTCATGTTGGTGCTATCTTTTTTGAAATTGATCAATTAATTAACTTGTGTTCTCTTTTCCTCTCTATCTTTTGGCTAAATTTTCAAAAATGAATTTGGGGAAAAATACTTATTGTCACCTATATTTTAATTCAAGAATAACTTGCTTTCGTGTCTACTTTAGGTTTGATGGTCAAAACATGTTGATGTACTACTTAAAAATTTCTGATTTACGCGATATCTGTATCATTTTTCTAGACCTTTTAAACATTCTAGAGTTGTTGTGCAAACGGTATTTCCTTTTGGCGTGTGTCTGTTCTATGTAAATAAAGCTTTTTTTCGAACAACTTTAGAATCCAAACTTAAATACAGCCACATGATATTATATTTCTTTACTTTCATTGGTCTGTCAGTGGGAATTAATGTCGAGTTTTGAAAAGGTACATCAAAATGTTTTGGCCCTGAAACCGAAAGAAGACCCGAGAGTAAGTTTTTCTTGAATTTCATGAAAGCCCTAACATTATTTTGACGAATTGGCACTTATAATTGAAGAGCATCATACTTAATTCGGATTGAGTTGTTTTCGTATATTGTGCATGAATTTCAGTTCTCATGCAAACGGTTTTTCTTTTGCTTTAGTGTGTGATTGTTCATAAGAACGTAAAACTACGCTGAGCTTGCAATCATTAGTATATCTTTAGATAAATACATTTCTTCACTAAAATCTAGGTGGCAACGAATATATTCCCCAAAATTCATTTTTGAAATTTTTGAGAGTTTTCGCCATTCGCAATGTTAGTGCCCCTTAACTCATGGTCACCCATCTAATCGACAATGTTGCGTGTAAAACATAAATAATAATTACATTATGCATTATGGTTACTAAATTTAACTAACTGTTCATATTAACAAATCGTAGTAAATTAAAGTGATAATGAACCATTATCCATATTCGTTCTATAGACAATTCTATTTCTAATAATTAGACCGCCGCCATTTTGTTTGTCACGTGACCTGTCCGCCATTACACCACTGCAGATTTCCTGAAAGTCTTATAAGTCATATAGAAAACGCTGTGTAGTTTTGTATCAAAACTCTGAAAAGCTCAAACTGCATATATTAATAATGCTGTTATAACTTGTTTTAATATTATATAATATTTTTGATATTTAATAACAAGTTTTTATTGTGTTTTTTTTTCAAGAGAATTAGGTTAATTTATATCTATTGTAATTACGTAATGAGAGCGACAACGTACGAATATTCAATTTATATCTGCAGAAAACCACGCAATGATAATGACAACATATATTCTTATAATTTAACTATGTTAAAATTTGAAATTTAAGAAATGCCACTATAAATATTCATTTTATAAATATACGTATAATATGTAATAGAACTAATTATGTATGATTTATGATAAATTTTCATCGTCTGATGATAGAGGCAGTATGATATTTCGAGGGCAGAGTGCGAAATTATTCTATCTGCTTCATATTTCTTAATAGAGTAGAACAGTATTGCACTCAGCCCTGGACATATATATTTGCCAAAAACGGTAGAAAATTGTTTTAAATGTGAATATTTAATAATGTTTTATAATCTCTATATTTTGATATATCGTTTCATCGTAGCTTGATTCTCACTCTAAAAATCCCCGCTGATAGAGACAGTGTCAAATATATTTCTCTGAAAACTAAATTTTGCATTGTTTGCTTTTCTTTATCTAAGTTGCTGAATATTATGTTTTTTTTCATTATGAGGATTCATGTGGAAGTTTTAATTAATTCATTAACTTGTGTATGAATTTGTTTAGTTTTGACGAAGTCGAGAAACTGCCTTTATATTTAATTTATATTTATGTAAAACACGTATTTTCTATCTTCCGAAATAAGCGGAGAAACCATTTGCCAGAAAACAGTTAATTTCGCGCAAAAAAAGAGAACAAAATGATCTTTTGATCACTGTTTTGTTGTTGTTGTTATTTATAATTTTGATCGTAAAACCACATATGAGGTTTCATGTTTGCATTCACTCTTTACTCTATTCCAACAGAGAGTTGTGTATGCTGCATTTGGAAAAAAACTGTTCGCATTTCACTTTTCAGAAAATTTTAGAATTCGCTGTTATATTTTACTTGTCTGTTACTTTACAACACAGTTTGTTGTTGTTGTTGTTTGTTTGAAAGCATAATAATTACCGCTGAATCAGCCTAATTTTAAACAAGTTAATATTTTATTTATCACGTACACTTGTCCCCGTTAAATATATGCAGAAAAATGCCCGAAATCCAGTATTAACATTACCCTTTTTTAAATAAGAACTGAAATATGGTTTACTTAAAATCTATATTGTGGGTATATTTTTTAAGACAAATTACGTTCAATCTGTAAAAATTAGTGATTTTAAAATTCTTATTACTATCTCTCCTGTGTCTATCAATGCAGCAACACACAGCTGATCCTTCAATCATTTTAATGAATATATTTATAAAGGATTAATTGTAACTAGGCATGTTATTGAAGTAATGTTTTCTCAGATCTGCAGTGGTGTAATGGCGGACGTAGAGAGAATTCAGGGGGAGTAATCCTGTAAAACTTATTTTATAGAATTGTCAATAATGAAATACGGAAATAAATGTTTTTTTCATTTTTGTGGTTGTTTCCCCTTAGCTGACGGACAACTCATTTTAACTGCTATCCCTTCCCGACCTGGATGTTTAAGCTTTCGAGCTTTGTCTGAAATAACACTCATACCAGTAATCATAGAACATCTGTCAACTGCGGTCAAATATATAATTCTTACATAAAATGGAATCAGTTCATTGAATAAAGACCTAGTTACGGTAGGAAAAAATCAACTGAAAGAACATACTGCTTGTGCAAAGGCAGTGTAGTTTAAATGATGCATAAGAAGAACTTAGAATAATAATCATGCGAGGAGTATTATTGCATCTTTTTGTATTTTCGTAACAGAAATCTAGTGATATCTGTATGAACATACAATGTGCACGTTCAACGTCATTTCAAACTTTTCTACAGAAGTCAAATTTTAACGACGGACAAACAACAGCAATGAAAACAATAATCACAGCTCCACATGTGCTCTGGGGAAATAAAATTTCTCGGCGACATCAATTAATCATCATCAACAACAGCAATAACCACAACAACATTGCGTCAATTCTGCTATGCGGCGTTACAACGCAGATTTATTATTATTCTTCGGACATTTTTAACTATCAAGAAATGTACGTTTTTTACCGCGTAACTTTGTTGACAATATAGTGATATTCTTAATTATGTAATTGTAACGAATTTAAAAAGTAAATCACATAACAAATAACATTTACATAATAAATTTCTGTAACAGTTACGTAGGATACTATAGTCCGATTTTGCACATTGAGCAGTGAATGTACTTTTGTATTTATAGAATTTTGGAATATTCCACAAAATAGGGAAGTAAGATATTCCTATCATAGCGCGTAATGTTAAAATTGAACATTCTGTAACATAAGGCTTCGTGGCCGAGGCAGTAAAGCACTTGGTTTGTAACGTATTGACATAAGGGTTGTGTGTTCGAATCCCAAAAGGGGGATTTCTTTCTGTTTTTTTTTTCATATTATTGTTTTTTTCAAAACATTCTTGTAGACACCGACAAAAATGCCATTAACATGACACGATCAAACACAGTTTTTGGACTATGCAGAGGTTTAAGGGGTCACGTCAAGCTGCTAAACAAAATATGTTGTTATAAAAAAACATGAACAAAATTTAAAAAAAATGTTAAAAGGGAATTGAAAAAAATAAATATAAAACAAAACAATAAACAAAATCATATCATTTGAACAAAATAAAAAATAAAATAAAAAATCATATCAAATACAAAAATAAATAAATTTACTGTTATTGGATTCGAACTTTGCACCACAGCCCGAGTTCCTTACCCACTGAGCTAATACAACTTTACCGAATATCAGCTAACATGTTTTAATGTCGTATAAGTTAACAGAACGGTAACTGTAAGGTGACGCACTTTCCCTATAATTTAGGATTATAGCAGTGGACTTGTCCGAAAGGTCACAACTCACGGGTCAAATCGAACTATAGTACAAATATTAAAAGTTCACGAACTTAGCATAAATATTATTTAAAATATCAGTAACTTAAAATCTCTTAAACTCTGGCGGTTTCTTCCAGTATGTGTGGATACAATAACAGGCACATCACGGGTCCAGGCATCACTTTTCCAAATACAGCTGTGTTTCTTTGTTTAGAGTTCCATTGAGATATTATTGAGCTCAGATCTCTGCTGATATATGTATTTATTGAAACTTTAATTAACTTATTACTCATCTTCCAACAAATATGCTTCCACTGTGCATCTACGTTCATATACAACGACTTCTTAAATATATCAAAGAATATCGTCAGATTCCGGAATAAATCACCTTCATTGCAGTTGTGACACTGATCAGGTACAGAGCGTCCAAGCAATCATCGGGTTTTGTCGAGGATCTTGTAAAACAACAATATTGATCAGCTGCTGTTAAATAATCCAATGATATTCAAAATTATTAAAAATTGAAATTCCCACAATTTCCTACTTCCATGAACCAAACAAAAGGAGAAGCGAGAAGAACCGCGCTCCATTCATACGGCTGATTTAGTTTTCTTTGCTGTTTTCATAATAAATTTCTGTCGTATATCCGATCGCGCGAGGGCAAGCGAAACAAGTCATTCTCTTTCGCTTAACATGTAGCTGATTCCTTAAATAACTTATTCTTCTGTGACAACATCATTTTACTCCTTTTTCTTGGAAGCGAGGAATCATTATTTGCCATAACCTAAAATAAAATAATTAATAAAAAATAATAATTAAATGAAATAATATGAACATGATGGAAAAGTTCTCTTTCCGTTGTCTTTGAATTTCATTTTATAAAACATAAAACTATCAATTGTACACTTTTAAAGTAAAGTAAACTCCCTTTTAAGTGCGAAAAATATCAATTAATTTTAGTTTTCAGTTTTAAACAAACACTAATATGAAAATGCTTAGAAGTATACGTTAACATACTCGTCTAGGTTGAACTCCTTTGAAGTTTACCTGTTGTCTTAAATTCTTTCGGTGATTCTTGCAAGACCCTTATTTCAAGGGTAGCAACATTTCCTCGTTAGAGAAGTTTACACTTACATGTATGCGCTGTGGTCGTGCAGGTTCGTTCCCGAGTAGGGGCAATATCATTTTATACCCTGGGCGGTCGAAGTCGCTTTTCTGCGGGAGTCGTGGCTTACTCTGAGGGTATCTACTTGTAGAAGGTGTACCTAATTAGAATTAAAAAAAACAGTTACAATGCCAACAACAAAAGAAAATGTCATCTCATATGCTATTGTCAATTTAAGATTGTCAAAAGTTCTGTAATCTCTTTCGATTTTTGATGACAATTAAGAAACAACAACAACAATTCAAATTATTACATTCATTCTATGTTGAATATATTTTATTATGAAATCAGTTAATATGTGTTTGAAAATCTGGAATTTGTAAGTACATGAACTGACAATCTAGACAGTATCAAAGATTAGCATACTTTTATATAATGAGGTTTATAGTCTTGAGCTATTGAGTCCCACAAATTGTTTAGCTTGGTCACCTAGTTAGCTAAATCACATTAAATTCAACAATTGCAAATTCATAGGATTATGTTTTACTTTAAAAAATATCCCTTTTCAAATAAGAATACTGCTGTAAGTAAGAAAGCATTCTATTATTATAGTGACATGTGTACAAGCAACATATACATGTAATACAATAATACTAAATATAACAGACACCCGACCCAATAGGTCTATAAGTCACTTTCTGTAAATATCAATTTGACTTTTTTCACATAACTGTTGAATTAAAATTTTCAAGATTCTTTATTGAAACATGGAAATAAAACAAACGAATAATAACAAAATCAGTCAGTTTCTTTACAAATAATTTCTCCTTAGGCTTTTGTAAGGCATTTTGCAATTTGCCTTGGGTGATTTTCTATTATTTTTCTGGTTTTACCACGTAAAAGTTATAATTCTTTCAAAAGAACTTACGACGATACTCCACTCGGTTTATTGCTCGAAAGGACTTTTTTCATTGCCGCGAAACCTGAAATAAATAAAATGCTGTTAAAATACTGAGAAAAAAAACGGAAAAAGTTCAAAATTATGATTTTTCGATGCCGATCATTAGGTTCAAAACTGCTTCCTACTTTTTATAAGTAAGAGTTCTATCATCATTTTAGAAAAGTGGAGACATGTATAAATAACAACTTATAAAATATCATCATTAAACCAGACCATTGAACTGACATCAAACGATTCCTTTTTCAGTGTGAGTCTAGCAAATATTTTAAAAGAATTATGATAACATCTGGAATACTTATCTAGTCGCTTAAACATTTGTTGAGGCGTTTTGGCAAAAATGAGAATAGTATTCATGAAACTTTTAGATAATAACTTCCACCCCTTTCTACGCCATTTGAAAGTGTCATTTAAACAAATATTTTTAAGCTGATGCATTTCTTTTTCTTGGAATAAAAAAACTTACTGTATTTTATTGAACTTTCTCCGTAAATTTCCTAACTCCATGAATATCGTTGAAATAATAGCATTCCAACTTTGTTGAAACACATGAAAATACACGAAGCAAATTTTCCATCGTCCGAATGTTTATCATTTTGAGGCAATTAGAGCGCCCTGCTGAGGTGTAGTGGGGTAGTGATAAGGATATTATTAAAGCAAATACTCAATCATTCTCCTTTCTGCTTTTGATATCTCTTTGAACTATAGAACAGTTATTATTATTATTATTCTTTTAAGTAATACATGGATTTAGATCTGTTTACACTTGTTTATCTTTTTGAATAAAAAAAACGTAGTTCGTGTTTACCTGTTGGAGCCTCCTTGTTTGAATAAGAAAGATTCTTCAAGTATTCTGAGAAGGCGATAACGTGCATTCATACATTTACCAGGTCTCCAAGCTATCTCCCTGTTTCGAGTTCAGCATTGCCTCTTATCAATATTTAAGAGCTGTGTTATTTCTCTTTCATATTGCAGGTTTATTTTGTGAGCAGTGTTTCTCTAGAGCATTTAATTAACATGTGAAGAATCAAAGTTATGTATCATAATCTATTAAAGACATTAGACATTTATTTATTTATAAATTATGTTTATGTTCGTATGCAATTTATTTCATTTATTTTTGAGAACTCGCAACCTCTTTAGTGCATTGTATTGATTCAGTCACTGACAATTAAAAAATTATAAGCCAACGACAGAAGCTCATGTCACTGAATTCTACCGTATGCAGGAAAGGCATAATAATCAAACATTCTACTCTCTATATAATTATGCTAGCTTAACTAAGTCCAATTTATGATCAGGGGATGCTGTACGAACATTTATTGATTGATTATCAAACAGTTTATAAAAGCCTGATAAGAAAACAATCTGCAAAGGCTTTTCTGCTTTAACAAGGACGCATATGCGACAATAAATTTCGATTTTTTTTCTAAAACCATAATATAATACTTAATAATAAAAGACGTAATAATACATTTAGTCTACTGTCTAAGAAAATAACCTAATTAGGTTGTTCTGCTTTAAAATAGACGCATATGCGACAATAAAGTTCAATTGCCTAAGTGATTAATTAAGTAACATTATAAGAAAATTTTCTATTTTAATAGTCCTAACATTTTATACATTATCTTATGGGCTAGTTATTAAAAAAGAAAAGAGAATTGTATGCTTGATAAATAAAGATTGATCGGCAAAAAAGTCTTACATTTTTTAAGATAAATACATTAGCTGAAAAGTTCAATATACTCGATAAAATATATCAAACAGTCGTTGATGATTCTTAACTTTACTCTCTACAAGATCTTAAACAAAATTTTGATAGTTGTGTCTTTGTTTTGTGTTCGTGGTATTGAAGAATGTTTTCCTCCAACTCTCGCAAAATTTCAACTTCAACTGCATTTAAAGTTTAGGTTATATAATTATAAAGAATATATTTAGCCCACTGTCTAAGAACCCAATCTAACAAGTTGAGAGACAACGTCACCTTCAGAATTCATACACAACATGGTTAAGTTTCCTTTAAATTACAAAAATGCTTTCTTCGCATTAAATTACGGTATAGAAGCTTTTCTGAGAAATTTTTATATCTAAATAAAAAAGTCAAGTGGGCATTGCCCCGTTTATCTTGCTTAGATTACATCATTATAAATATCACATTCTTTTACATGGTTATACAAGTAGAATTTTGTCTTTTTAACTCGTAGTGCGTTTAAATCGAGAATTTTAAAGATTTCAAGTCAGGTTTTGCAACATTACCTATCCACGAGGTTAACGTTATTTACTAACAATTAAAGCAGGAGCGGATTTAAACTCAATTTAACATAAATTTTAAAGAATCTTCAAGTCAGTTTTTGAGCTTAATATAAAATCGTGTTTTTCTAAAATTTTCAATGACATTCTGCCAAAACTTACCAAATTACATTTTATTGCCAGTTCCACCAGCTGTGTCAGAGTCTAATTGCTTTAGAATGGTTCATAGTTGAAGACTGTTACACAGCGCATGTCGATATTTCAGTAGACAATCGTCATAGATAACGACTGAGAAAGAGTTTATCATATTTGCTATTTAACTGTTTGCATTTGTTTGAAAGAAAAGCAGTCTTCAAGTTATATTATTCCCATGCAAACATTTAAAATCCTGATGTGGTTATCCAAAAAGTGATTTAGGTATGCATTACAGCAACCAAAAGAATATAAGATTTATAAACTTCTGTATTCTTTTTGGTGGTTCAGTGAATTGTTTTATCTTGCTTTTATTCCTCTTTCTTTAAGTGTCCCTTGTTTTCACCAATCCTTTGCCATAGACAAAAAAGAAAAATTGAACTGCATTGTGCCGTTCGAGAGATTTTTATATTTTTCTTTTTTTTGTCTACGGCAAAGCAATGGCGAAAGACGCAATACCTTAAAGTTATATTTTTGTAATAAAAACCTTTACAATACCAAGATGGTGAAACAGAATGGTTTCCCCATTGGTTTCTCACGAGCCATTGGAAATATTGTCTCTGGTTTTGCTGGATGGATAGATGGTGTTCATAAAAAAATGTTGAGCGCAAGACCCGATCGCAAGACCCAAAACTATACATACAATACGTTTAGTAATTACATATATTTACAGTATCAATGCCCCTAGTTTATTACATATGTTTTTGTGTACGGAGTTTACTTCAGAAACAAATAGAGAAGCTTAATTATTGATTGGTAGTGAGAAAAAGTGTGGATCACAAGAATCATAACTCTGCCGTTGCTATTTTCAGAATTATTTTCCCTTTAATTCGACATAAAATGTTCGTCATGAATATATATCATAAAGTATATGAGGCAGTGACTTCATTTTGTTCGGTTTATAGCTGGTGGTCAGGAAAGAGCCAAAGAATAATAACTGTATTTTGCTATGTAGATATTACGACTTCATCAGTAAATGGCGAATAGCTGGTGGACTGGAAAAGTGCAGAGCGCATCAACCATACCTCTTTGATGGCCAGAGCAGAATTATATCCTTATAACTATTGAATGAGCTGGATTTGACCGCAACACTTTAATTTTAACTTTCCTGACCGTTTCTTCGGCTTTTTTGTTTGTTTTATTTTCACTTTTTTTAAGACAAGACTGTTCAGCGCGGGTTGGCCATGAAGAACAAGGCAGAGATTATTAAAATGATATTTTGCTTTCATGAGTGAAAAGAAAATGATATATGTGGTAGTTTTAATTTCAATGACTGTCAGGCATATAAACATAATACTGAACAACCTGATACCCCAATAATAAACACACAAAAATGTGAAAACACAGTTTCCAGTCCAGAAAGAAATTCGGTCTTGCTTTTTCCTATCAGTGGGAGACCAATTAGGAGGCAAATAAATCTCTCACTTGACCAATGCTTATGATAAAATTAACTGATAAGCACACTACTACATTAATCTGTAGAACTACTCAGGCATTCATTTCTGCGGTCCACATTTTGCAGTTTACAAGTTCCATTTTTATATATATAGTAAGTTAATCGGATAACTTGATATTCACGTGACAGTCAAGTTAATTCAAATATGATGTATCATCGAATATTTTACAAATTAAATATCGTCATGTTTTATTGATAAGTATTGATCACTGAAAAATATTCAATTCCTCCATGTCGGCCAAGATCATCATTGATTATATACATAGAGTATCATGTGACTGTCTTCTTAACCATGATCAATTATAACGTGGAATAGTGATATTTACACCAGAATGCTAATATATATTATATTGGGCCATAATTTAATAATATCTTTTTTTGGAACATGGTATATGTATCCATTAGTCCGTTTGTTTGTTTTAAAGAGTTATTCTATGGATATAACACAGGCGATAGAACAGTTTTGATGAAGGTAAAGTTTAAATTGGAAGGTTTACTGGTAAATTAAGCGAAGCAAACAGGGGGTCTTTTGTTTTTTTAATAATCGTACAAAAGACGAACTTCGGAAAATAATTGTAGATGTACAAATTATTGAATCTCAATTATTATAAAGATTCAAGAAGGCATTAGTTCAAATTTGTAAAAAGGAAATCATGCCCAGGCTTAGTTCAGCTTATTATGTAGATTTTATCATTCAAGAGCTGCAGTTCTCATACACTAACAAATCATGATTAACAATTATCTGAACCATTAAAACACCATGAATTCCTGATAAGATCAAGTGGTTGGAGTTAAAATTACATCTCACCCAAAAAATCCTACACTGACGGCTTTCTTGTACAACAAACAAGTCTAAACTTCCCGGAATCACCAGGATTTCTTATCAGCTAGATGATCAGTGTCCATGAAATTATAATAACATGCTTGACCACAGGAATCATTAATTTGCCCAGCTAATGCTTTAATGGCCTGTATCAAATTACAAAGTAAGGTGTACTTGGTCAGTTTGGAGAATTTATAGAAAAGAAATCATTGAAAGAAATCATATGGGATATTTTGGATTATTTTAACCCTGTCCTCCATATATATACCTTTGTTGCGTGGGCGAACAGTGTAGATCCAGATCAGCCGGCACATACCACTTGAGCAGGATGCACACATGTTGCTTTTTTATTTGTTCAGTTATTTCTCAACAAAATGTGACCAGTGCAGATCCTGATCAGACCACATGAATATACAGGCTGATCAGGATCTAAACTGGCTACACATCCGTAAAAAACGCAAATACTACATTTGTGTATATGGATAGACATATTGATAGACAATCGCTGATCACTGTAGTTGATAAGCCCAGCATCTGCTGGATGCTGAGGTCAGACATTTTTGCTGTTTCTACAAAATCCCCATGTTTTAGAAATATATACTATCATCATCTCTTTCTGCAAGAGCAATTAATTAATCTCAAAAACTGCAGATCTATCAGTGCTGAAAACAAGATCAAATTACTCTCATTAGAGTTGCGACCAGTCTTGATTCTTGTAAAGACTTTCTATGATTAATATAATAATAATAATAATAATAATAATAATAATAATAATAATAATAATAATAATAATAATAATGGTTTTAGATGATGATGATGATGATGAAAATTGATATACTGAGATTAGACAGCTTTCAATAATTATTAAACCTCCAACTAAAACAGTGCCTAGAAATCCACAGCTATGGATGCCACCGGCCAGTGCTATCAGGCAGCTTTTAAAGAATGTTCAATGTCTGATAGCATTCTACCTGACAGCCAGACGACACTCAGCTGCTGCGCCGAACTTTATGCTTGATGGGTGCTTGATGAATACCCAGTGGGCATTCAACGTTTATTAAACGTTGAAAAGAGGTTGAAATTTGGTTGCAACGTTGAACAACTACAATGCAACGTTCTTTCAACGTTAATTTTTCAACGTTGAAATTTAGTTGAAGTCCGACGTTATATCAACGTTGAAAATTGTCACATTTACAGTTGCAACTTATGTTAATGTTGCATAAACGTTGAACTACGGTCGACCTTATGCCATTAAAAATAGATTTCATTATGAGAGCTATTTTCGTATAGTTAGCAAGGGCATAGCTAGCCACTATTCATGTGGATTCATACTTGGGCGGGTGGGCCGGGGGTGGGGGGAACACGCCCTATACCCCGATTTTTTTTTATAACAATGGTGCAGTCAGGTGCATTCTGTGCGTTTCTGATGTGATTCATGTGGATTCAGCGGTGTACACGTGTATAGGCAGCTACGCGCCAGTTTATGAAGAAAAAAATGCTTCGTGACGAAAAACAGAAAACACGAGGTTTGAATATTTGTAATTTCCCGCTGACCGGAAATGATGCGCGCGCAACATCAACAACCAAACAATTTAAAATGGATAGAAAACGTATTACGATTTATTTTCCGAATTTCTAGTGAATATCGAAGGAAGTTTAACTTGGTAAGAAATAATATATATTTGTATCTATGTTATTGCATATGTGTTGAGCTAACAATATGAATTAACCATTAAACTTGTAGAGAGTTCGATATTTGGAAGTCTATAATTCTGGCGGAAATGTTTCGCCCTGAAATTTGGTAATTTTAGACTTGATTATGAACGATTTCAACGTATGTAGCAGGTTCTTTCTTGTTTAAGAACTTCAATGGCATGGACTTTTAAAAAATATATATGATTTTGTCTAGTATCTACATTATTTACTAAATTCGTTAGTTAATCAGTTTCGTACTCGAAAATATTCGGAACTAATATTTTGAGTGATGTTTGAATGTTTCTGTTTTTTTCTTTGTGGTTTATTACGTGTGAGTTTTTGTTTGGGCTGTCAATTTTGATATAGAAGGAGCGTGTTAAAATCTGGTTTTAAAAGAACTAATAATTATGAGATTGAGCAGCCATTACTCCCAACATTCTTGACCTGATCAATTTCGGGCATAAAACTCGGCTAGTGCTAGCTGATTATTGTGACATGAAAGTTTATAGTCTTGCTATGAAATAAGCTTGTTCTTACTTAAAAATGAAAATAAATCGGTTTCTAAGAAAACAATCCAACTGTTTTTCATACCCAAATGAAAACCATCAAATAAAGGAAATTATTGTGCTCAGTCCAATAAATTGTTCTCTCTGTAGGCTGTAGCCACGCCTCTTAAAGTAATACGTCACACTGTGTACCATCAGAAATTAATATTCGATAATGTATAAGACTTCAATGTAGAAATGGATGAAAAGGGAACTTAGAAAGCCACCGAACACGAAAAATAAAAATATTGCAGGCTCGGTTAATAGATTGAGCCTGTTCAAGAGTACCAAGTTGAAATGTAAATATTTGTAAATATGACTCAAACACTAAATGATTACTCTTTCAAATATGTTCTTGGGGAAAGCAAGTAAAATGTGTGCTGTATTGTATTTGATTCAGTATGAAATAGATTGGTTTAAAATGTGTTGAAATTTCAGATCATGAGTGATAAACAGTGGTCACAAGCAGTTTAGCTTGAGGGAGAAACAGAGCAGGGAGGGGTCATTCCTTCACAGTAGATCAGAGGCAACATTGTGTTTTGGCCATGTTATCTTCACGTTTCACGGGCCATGCGGGAAATGAGACTTCCAGATGAAACTGGGTTCAGTTTGATGTTGTCAAGGTAAAATAAATATTTTCACTCCATTTCTAGATGACTTCTCAGCTGTTTATCTACTTGGGGCTTTTTTTTTTCGGTCGATTTTATAGCCGATTTTGGGTCATGTACCCAATGGCAAAACATATACTTTTTTCCCGATTAGAGAAAAAATTCCCAATTGAATCAATACAAAAATGTGTGACCTCTGTCATTTCATTAATAAAACATTTTAAGTTGTTAGTTAATAAGTCATATTGTTCCTTTAATCCCAAAATTATTGATAATATTAAATATGTGTAAAACTTTATTCCTTAATTATGGAAAAAAATTCCCAATTTCTGGCAAAACAATGTAAAGTTTCTCAATTCTCGGGGTATAGGTTATGTTCCCGAAAAAAACCCTGCTACTGATCAGATTTACCCGTAGTTACAAATATCGAAATCATGAAGAAACATGTATCTCTAGTGATCCATTTTATGATATTAATTAAAAGAATGCAAAAAAAGAATGAGTCACTAAATTCAGCATTGCTCCAGCAGTCTATTCTTGTGTTTGTTATTTTCTAGAACACTACACAACCGAGTCATTCATGATTGCAAGGATGAATCTGAGTGGCAGAAAGGAGAAATGTGCATTTGGAAACACTAAACTATACCATATTAGGTAAAAAAAATTTATGATACCCTTGTATATATCAAGATTAAAGAATTAACATGGAAGGATAAAAACATATTAAACATTGTTATAAAATGTTATAAAAAAGGCAGAATATATAAAAATGGTATTTTATATGGTATTTCTAACAAGTAAAAGTTCAGGTAATTTATTTTGGGAAAAAGTCAATGTTAATACTCGCAGCATTAATCACAGGAATATTAAAGCATTACGGTCTAGACTTGGTGTGAAGAAATGTGAGAATATATAAGAAATGTGTAAGGACCTATAGAGTGTTGAGTTTACTAAATTACTTGAATTTTGATGTAAAGTTAAAACCAACCGTCAACCTTTCCAGTTATTCAAAGCATTCCACTTTTGACAACTATAAACATAATTTAATAAATGACTGTTTGTTTCAGTTTCATTCGTTGAAAGCCACGCAACAGCTACTGAAAACGAAGTCAGGGATGTAATGTCGAAATACCTGAAATATGCCGCAGGGAGAAGGGGAGGAGGCGGGCGCAAAATTATCCATGAATAATAGTCGATCTCGAGTATTTAGTAAAGCCCTCCATCTGACTCTGAGAGAAGAGAAAGATAATTTTGTCTGATCTCCCAGCCTTCATGAAAAAGGAACCTGGTAAACTTGCATAGATTGCTTATGATATAAGTCAAAGTGAGAAAAACAAACTAGAGTCGTGGAAAAAGGTGTGTTATTATTTCTAGAAGTCAGGGACGACAAAGGCAAGCCATGGGTAAGAAGTGATGTTGACAGTGATGCAAAAATACAAATACTTGTAGTAAATTAGTAAGACGAAGACAGACTGTGAATTTCTGTGCACATTTACTAAAGCTTCACTCAAGGGATCTTAGTGATTAGTTATCGCTATCACTTGAAAACAATTACATTGTAAAATACAACAATTTGGTGCAGTGTTGAAAATGGCGTCTTTGTTTTTCTTGATTTTTTCAAGATTTTTATTTTTCAGGATAGACTGTCACTTGTACATTTTACATTTGTATTTATAAATAGAAACAGTATCTGTGCAGAAACAGTTATGAAAATATTTTGAACAGATTTTGTCTTTCATTTGCTCTGTACAGAACCAAAACAAATTATTGTTCTTTGAATCTTTACTATATTTGCATGTAAGAATAAACAGTATATGTGCAAGAACATTTTCGAAACTGCCTCGCAAAGTCTTTATCTTCTCTTTGCTTTGTTCAGAACAAAAGCCAATTTTTGTTTTCAACTTAACTAGCACTTATTAAAGATATTGTATCTTAAATTTTCAACTTAAGAAAGTCTGTTTCATAAAATTTAAAACTTAATATAAAACAGAATTGGTAATAATAATAATTGTTATTGTTGCTTTTGTTTTATTTAAAGTTATATATATTTCAATACTTTTAAATCATATTGGTAAATAATGAAATATCTTATGTAAAAACAACAGCACAACGTTTAAAACAACACCAACAAAACAAGAATTTTATGGATATGGATTTTCTGTAAATAACAGTATATTTTTAATTTGTTGTTTTTGTTATTTCAGATTCTTTAATATCTTACATTACCAAAATATCTTCACTTTATACATTGTTTATAGTTTAACTGAAAAACATGAAGAGTTTAACTGAATAACATGAAGAAAATTAAGCAAATACTTACACATCAATTTAGAATAATTAGATATTTTGTTTTGTGTTCCATCTCACAATGTATTTATGTTTTGTAAAATGTTAAGAGTTGCATGACTACAGCTGTTCTATTAGTTAGCCAAAGGGTAAAAGGCTGAAGTGCTAATAAAGGTTGTTATTGTCATAAAGAGTTATATTAAGTTCATCTACAAAATTGTATTTCAACCTGATTATTGTTGTTGTTTTTTGATACTGAATTATGTGATTATCATCAATATTATTTTTAGTGTTATCATTGTTGAAATATATCAACTGCAAAAAACAAAGACATCAGTGATCAGAATGTTAACTCCTGTACACTATTTTTTCTAGTTATGCGGCTTCCAAATGCAAATTTTACATGAAACTTGTAACCTAAAAAGTTGTAACCTAAAAAGTATGTGTCCTATTCACTTAATAATTAGAATATATCATCTGCCTGAACAAAGCCGTCTGTGACAACAAGAATGATTTCTCCTGTTTGACAACTTTTGGATTCGCTGGTTCCAAATGCAACTTTAGGCAACACATGTTTTCCCTGGAACACCGAATTCTAGTTTTAGTTATAGAAATTATTATTACTATTGCTACTGTTGTCGTTATTATTATCATTTTTATTATAACCAAGTTTGTATTTAATATTTTCATGTTTATATGATAAAAATGTGCATTCCCTCATGTATACTGATTTAAATGTAAATAAATATTTATTCTGTTCAATCTTGTTTTGTACTACCTTATTCCAACCATGGGTAAACCAAACTGCAACCACATAACCATAATTCAACCTAATATCAACGTTGATGTAACTGTCGATTCAACGATGATGACAACGTTGATACAACGTTGAAATTTCAACGTCATTTCAACTTTCAAAAACAATAGTTGTTTCAACCAAATTTCAACGTTGAAAAATGACCAAATTTCAACGTTGTATCAACGTTGAATTGCCCACTGGGTATGAATATGAAAAATGGAACTCAGTGAAGAGGCTCACACTGACAATATTGATACTTGTACACAAATCGACCAAGAAATACTTCAAGACAAACTATCTAGAGCAAGATTAAAGGCCACAAAACGGAAGCTTGAAAACGCACCACAAAAAAGCAGAAACGAAAAATGAAACCAATGACATCTACACCTAGGTAGCATATTATGATTATCTATACACAAGCCACCTTTCACTTATTCTGAAATTCTATTGTTTAAGTTACAATGCAATAAACTTATACTAGTAATCTTATAATCATCAGTTAAATACTACATGTATTACTAGTAATCTTCGTTTATATTTCAACTATTAATTAAGTCACTTTTTCTTGATAATAATCATGATCAGCATCATCCTGTTGATTTTTTTTTCATTGCGGAAAGTCTAAAGTCTGCATACAACAAGAATGTTTCTCGAACAGTAACATTTTAAGGATTGAATCGATAGTTGATGGTTTCCATTTGGGTATGGAAAACAGTTGGGTTGTTTAAAGTGTGTGAAGCCCGAATTCAATTCTTATATTTACACTCATTAATAATCTCATTAATACATAAATAACTAGAAGAATTTGTGATATTACGGCTTCTTCGAATGGCTGTTGGAACAGCTAGACTGACGACAAAGTGAATGAACGCACGCTTTTTCGCAGCAACTCGTGCCAAAACTTGCGTGCACGGCGACGTCACACGTCAAAACATAGTGCAACGTCCAATAAATTGTGAACGGCTCTACAGTAGCCACGCCTTTTAAACTATTACGTCACACTGTTTACCATTGGAAAATATGATTCGTTAGGTTGATAAGACTTTATCGTAGAAAATGAAGTTGAAGTGTAAATATATCTGGCTTATCAGCTCAAGACTGCAGTGTGTGGAGAAAATTAATTGTTCTTGCTTTGGGAAATGTCATTTTAATCTTAAGAGCAATAAACAGCTGTTGATTGTAACGGTATGTTTAAAAAAGCCGCATTTAAGTGTTTAGAAATCATAGCCATTACTAGTTACTAGTTTTCAATTTACATAATTTTAAAAATATTCTTTAAAGAGCGTACATGGTTCAAAAAGCAAATTTTTAAGGTAGTTAAATCGATCGATGTTTCTCAAATACGGAACTAATTTTATTATAAAAATACATGTACCAACGTGCCTCATGCATTTATATTTATCATACAACACATAATTATTGAGATTAATAAAATAAGAATTATTTGGAGAATAAACGTCAAAAATATTGCATTAAAACTCACTAAAAGTCCTTCTTTTGATAAAAAAAAGCAGGGAACGTAGATTTGATAAAAGAAAGTCCGAGAACTTAACCATGAATGAAAGGAAATATGCACTGTGTTTATAATTAACTATTATTCACAATGAAAGAGCAACAGCATACTCACTCGATGGAGGTACATGTAGGATACAGTATTTAAACAACTTGAAAAATTGTATGTTATCATAAATAAAATTAATGTTATGGTAAATGAACAATCAGTAGGATTATGACGCACAGCTGTAAGAATTGATCGGTGATATGTGTAATATGCGAAGGCTATAAATCAGTGACTAGGTTAAGTGGCCTAAAATTAGCATCCCTATTGAGATAATCCGCAATGTAAAGAAAAGAATTTCTAATCTTATTGTTGTTTTTTAAGGACTTATTAATTTAAAAGTTCGTTCCGCAACGCAACGGAAAACCAATTGCAATTACAAGTGTAAATGCTCAGTGAGCAGTAATATCTAAATAATATTAAAACATTAAATGACACATTTGTTTCTGTCAGTTCAAATTAGTCCGTCATTTATGCTAAGATCACAATAGTTAATACTTAACGACTTGACAATATTGGCGCTGATCATTATTGCTAAATAGTTAACATCAGGAAGGAACATTTGTAAAACTTAGTTACATATTTAAACCATGGTCTTATATATGAACGGCTTACTGCTTAGGTAGGAAAACTTGCAGTAAATGTCCAAGTGTTCAGCTTTCGAAGAATGTCAACATCCGGTGTAAATTGTATATGGGCATTAACTTTGTATATTTCATACAGTCATTGGCAACAGATTTAAAGCTCATTCGGAGTTTATAGATATTAAGTAAAAGGTTTAGAAAATAATTTCCCTAATATAATATCTTATCCTTTTTACAGACGATATGTAAAGTATAACCCCATGTAGCATTTTTATTGTGTCTGTTGGTGCGTGTGTAGAGTATGCACGGGTTTTTGTCTTTGTTTTTACTTGCATTTATGTATTTGTTCTTATTTACAAAAAATATAATACTTTCCGACTGTTCATGCATTTAACAGTTTATTCTGTAAAAATGTTATAAACATAGGCAGGTGGACAACCTTTAATGTTATCGTTAATGCTGTAGAAAACTGGGTATTCAATTACACAAAATGCGCAAAATAAAGTTATTTATCACACAGCGCTAGGTATTATCTTTCCCCTGTAAAAGCAGGTCACATTTCTCAGGGGAGGCAACCTCATTTTAATACATAAAAAGTCCATCAAACATCGCAGCGGTTACTTCCCTTGTAAATTGCTACATGTCTGTATTATGCCGAAGTTATCTTTCATTAAATAACTAAAATCGTATGATCATCTCTATTATGCGATTTGACGTGAGTTATATACATATCGGTATGAGTTCCTTTCCAGGCGCGTAGGAGCAATTTGAACGTTTGGGCCGCAGAAGTGATGATGCTTTCTGCAACAATAGCAACGTGGCATATCGATAAATTAAGTAATTATATACTGAAACTAGTGAATATATAAGGTTTAAATGATCAGAAACTAGTGTTAAAAGTTTTCTACATGACGTGTATAAACTTTTTATAAAATAAGGATCTGCATATCCAAACATAAACACAAAAATGTGTAAAAGTACTTTAAAAAGTC
This sequence comes from Corbicula japonica, assembly GCA_038501625.1. Lineage (NCBI taxonomy): Eukaryota > Metazoa > Mollusca > Bivalvia > Venerida > Cyrenidae > Corbicula > Corbicula japonica. The sequence goes on along the minus strand of JAZAYU010000424.1, from coordinate 120,040 downwards.
GTGGAAGTTTCACGTGTGTGAGTCTCTGTCGGTTAACGTCATAAAATAGTTTTCGGAAAGGCCGATTTATGTTTTGCATACTACACCTTCATTTTACAGTATATTTGTTATTTCCAATATTCTTTTCATAACAGTGTGGTGATTTACGATTACTTTATTTCTCAGTTAAAATGTTGCAAGTACATCACAGCGACTCGTCTTATATGGGGGTGGGGTGGGGAAGGAGGGTTATGGGAGAGTGTATGATGACTTTTTCAAACAATTTTGGACTCGAAAACGGAAAAGGTGCGTGCAATCAACAGACAAAATATGTAAATGATGTATACCAGAATCGATTTTTAGACGATTACATCAATAATTCCTGCACAAATACAGTAAAATACGCAAAATCTAACTATAAAATATGGTAGTTTTCATTAGTTGTTTCATTATCACAGGTAATAAATCTTAAAACTATCCTGTCTTAGTTTAAAAGTTTCTTGCTTTTCAACATATAATTGATTCACTAAGTATGAAATTATTCTTCTTAAATACTGGCTAAGTTAAAATATTGTACTGAAATTACTAAGTACGAAATTCCCGCTCACCGAAATGACAAAGTTCGAAATGACGCCCGGAATAATAAATTCCAGGCGGACATCATTTTGTATTACGCCTGGAAAAAAAGAAATTAGTAGTTAAAATTCCGTCTCCGGTTCATTTCTAGGCGGAAAAATTGAATTCCCGCTAAAAACCAACCGGACTCCGTCTATCTTCCGGCCGGAATCCGTCTGCCTTTTTCGTACGGGAAACTTTATAACGAAAGATTAAAGTAGTGTAATATGCAAATAACGAGCGGCCACAAATAAAAGACACAGCTTCCCTACACATCATTCAACATTATTTTGGTAAGTGTATAAAGATTAACTGATAGGAGCAGTGTATAGTACCATGCAGTACATGATCAGAAAGACCCGCGCTAGGAAAAGATACATGAAGTACTTTCAACTAATAAAAATCTGTTTTAATTAGTTTTATGTTGTAAAATTGTTTTAGGGTTTGCAAAATGGAGTGACAGTACAAACAAAATGAGAAAAGGCAAAGCTGAACCAACATCAGTTCATGTCGTCATGAATCAAGGTATTATATCGCGTTTTTATGTTTTTGTAAATTTGACAAATAATACCATATGTATCTTATTAAATGAAAAGACCATTCGGCTTACTTTACTATGTACAGGTGCGGAGAGAAGAACAACAAGTCCAGTACATAATTATGATAGTATTGATGTGAATCTTATTTTGATGAAAGGTTAACAATAATAACGAAGTAAAACAGTAATTTCAAAACGACTTGCGCTTACCCTGTACATTAAACAATGTTTTATAAATTTGTTTCTTGATTGATTGATGCAATTAACTTCTGTTCTGAAATCTCGTTTAGTAGGTTTCCTCGAAGGGAACTATAGGTTAAGCTCCCCGTGTGTATCCACGTCCGCAACAAATCCTGCATTAATTAGTAATACGTAACAAATTGCGTCTTCACCGTTATTAAATGATATAAAATCGCTCCAAATGATTCACGATGAATGTTTGATAAATATCAAAATGAATCCACTTTGTTACCGAACAGAACAGAATAAATGTAAATCGTTCTCTACAGAGGCATTTATTCAACTATTTCGAGTCAGGTTTTAACTAGAATATTGTTCCATGCGATCTTGGCTAAAAAACCATTTTGATAGTATATATTATTTATTTCCTCAAATATTATAAAGATAACACATTGCAGCGAGTTAAATGATTAACTTTTTTTTTCAGGTTGATTGTCGGGCATACCCACCGGGATGTAGAGATTCTGGTTTTAATAAAACGGAAGATATTCTACGTGGAAGTGACGCTGTACTTCTTAAATTGCTGCGCGAATACCATCAGCAAAACAACTCAGAGGTCAAAAGGACATAAAGAAAACAACCAATAAACGAATACAAAATGAACTTACGACAAACATTGTAAAAGATTACAGTGTGCTAGGGGCAATTTTATTGGAACTTTACACCCTAATATTATATTACCATCGTTACTTAAATTAAATTTAGAAGTTTAAGAACGTCATCGTTAAACTGGTGGAATAGATACTTGACATAATATTACAAGAAATGTAACAGTTTTCTTAAGTGGAAGAACGAATGGAAGAATGAATATAATTGCATAGGTCTACTTGAAGAAATGTAATAAGCTGAGGGTACAATGAAGCTGGGTTTGTACTGCTTAAAAGTTAGTTCGATTCTCGCATGATGGGTTTGTGCAGAATATGTCATGCTCATAAATATTGTTTGACCCTTAATTATTAATAAGGACTAGTTTCATGAACATATATTGAGCAAATACTAATTGAGTGACAATTAATATTTTGTTCTGTATTTATTTATTATTAAAATGTCTTTTGGGAATGTTATAGGAATGACATGATTCTGTAAAACGCATGGCTTTAGGTCTACTTAAAGAAGTTTTATAAGCGTAATCTTTATTTATGGAAAAATAGTTTAAGTAAACAAGTATGATCATACAAATGTATATTTTACAGACTTGTATTCTTGTAGTTCTTCAAATTAATGAACCATTAAATTTATGTTTTGTCCTTATTAAAATTAGATAAATGATGTAGATTTCTTAGATTTATTTATTTTAATGTTTTTTTTTTAATTATTTGATACTTTTACTAACAAATAAGCAATAAGCGCCATATTTTATATCATGTCCGTGAATGATATGCTTGCACCTACAATTTTACCAAGATGTTTTCAGCTATGCTTGCTAAGTTATGCAATAACTTGTTTCAACCTATCTGCTTCATGACTAAACACAAAGGCTATATGTTTATGTTAGACCTTAACTGAGTCTTCTCATCGACAATTATTGAACGTAAAGCTAAGCAAATACATTGTTATGCTCATAATTTATGTTTGAACGACCAAAATTGTTCAACTTTTAATGATCTTACGACGTTGCTCCATAATTTATATTAATTATATATTTTTAATTGAAATGTTTGCTGAAAAAAGGTTCTGCACCAACATTTCGGTAAAGTTTCCAGCTGAAATGTCAGCTGGAAAGTGCAATAAACTTTTTGCACCAGCTTGTATTTCGATAAATTTTCTGGCAGAAATTTCTGCTGGAAAGTTCAAAGCATGTTCTCCACCATCATTTGTTTCGGTAAAATTTCCAGCAGAAATTTCTGCTAGAAATATAAAGTTTAGAAGATATTGCAATTTGAACAGATACTACTGCTACATAAGTTGAAATTGTAGAAAATTCCTTGTAATCGCGGCAAAGTTTGAAAGACTGTTAACTATTTATATTTCTAGCAGAAATTTCAGCTGGTAAAAGACCTAAAGTCATGCTGGTGAAGAAAGTTTCTTGAGTTTTCTAGCAGAAATTTCAGCTGGAAATAGTCTCCAACAAAACTGATCTCAAAAGGGAAAAAAAGATTTTCCCTTTTTATTTTGGACTGCAATAAAGGCAGATAACCCTGTTTTCTGAACAGTCTCCCCGAAAAGTTCGTGTTTGTGACTTCTGAGTGACGACATGGAAGAAAGCACACTGGTCTCATCGAAAAGAGTATTTTTATAGTGCGCGTGCTTCAGGTCCTTTTTAACTGTAACTTTAGCTATGCCCTTAGCACGTTTTTCCTCCTTTTTATCGCACACAAAGCTGTACATTTTCGACCTGAGACCAACAAATTCTGAAATAGGCTTGCCGTTGGTCTCATCCTTCATTTTGCCTAGCACTTTCTTATTCCTTTCACTATAAAGGAAATGATCTTTCGGATAATCAGACGTATCGAAAAACTCTATAGAGGACGCCATGTCTCTATAGATGTCGTCTGTCTCACACGAAAACAAGAGACTGTCTGTGTCAGTCATTTGCAGCTGTGCTGAGTGTTCATACTTCTTTTTGATATAATTATACCAAAAGTCGTACATTAGACATTTGCTTAAGTCTGGAAAAAAAATTACAGAGGTCATAAGAAACAAGATTTATGGTAAAACGACTGTTTGAAACCAAAGCATATTAATGTAAGCATGTGTGAGAAATGTATAGGAATGTAGTAGATGTTTCATGTAGTAGATTTACAATTAAAATTAGTTTCTAAAAGTAGTTAACACATACCTAATATGCACATGCCACAGTAGATGGGTTTAAATAAGTCGACTTTGGTTTTATGTAGCTCAACAGCTACGAGGTCTTCATTGAAGATGGTTGTGTTTTTGTACGTGGGTTTAGCAGAGACTTTTAAAAGTCTTTCTTCTGTATGCACCAGCTCAATGTTTTTATGCCGTCTCACATTTTCCATAGTCTGAAATAAGAAGATTTCCTATGACATTTTAAAATAAATATTAGCGCAAGTTGTGCGATAACATAACAATTTTAACAACAACAAAAACACACTTACATTTCCATATACGTATATTGCTTATGATGTAATATAAATTTTATATGATAGATTATATATAAGTAACGTGATAATTTAGAGAGAAAAAAAAACACTTACCTTTCCAAACACGGAGACATTCATTAGCTTGTAAAAGTTCTTTTGAAAGTTGGAGGTCGCTTTCTTTCGCATCTCCGTGTTGAAGTCGATGTAAGGTTTCATCCAGGCTGTCTGTTTAAACTTTAAAACTCTATGGACGGCTTTGATTTCCATCCCTAGTTGTAGGTATAGCTGTAAGTTCCTATAATGCAGGATGTAGTGATCTTTGTCCTCTAAAGTAGCGAGCAACTTCCCTATTTGACCCCGTGTAGGCAGTGGATCAGTCTCCTTTAAACGATACACTTTTCTTAACAATTGCTGGGCATATGGTGAGAGTTGATCATTGGAGATGACTTTTTGTTCCGGCGCTAAAGGGAGGCAGTTGTGAAGATCATGCAACCTGCGTGGATAGTGAAGCGATACCTCGAGTACATATCCAGATTCTCCAGTTTCTGGAATAGACATGACATCAAAGTTTGCCGTGTCTTCATCTTTCATGAAACTAAAATCGCTTATGGGAAGAGGCTGTACCATTGCCCATCCATACAGATTATTGGCATCTAGATATTGCAAGTAGGTGGTGGGTTTCGATGGATCATATTCCTCTAGATACGGATTGTTGGCTTTCTTGTATCGATTGGAGATCTGTGATAACCCACCGCGAATACCAGCTTCTACCATCAGTATTTTGTCAATGTCTGTGAGTAGTTCAAGTTGAACCTCCGTCTTCTTGAGTAAAGCCGACCACGATAAACCGGGTGACGTATAGAAATGACACGGATCCAGTTCATATTGCTTCAGGCATACGTTCCTAAACGACTCAAATACATCGCACAGCAACAGCACGTCAGTTTTCAAATAGAGGTCGTGATACTGACCTAGTGACGTCATATGAAACCTTTCAAAAACAGTCTTCGCGTGGTTGTAATCTTCCTCAGAAACGTGTTCTTTTTTAATGGTGGAATAGAACTCTTCCCTTGATGGTAGTGCTGACTCCTCAAACTTGTCAAAGGAGTCCATATAGTCATAAGGATAGACGCCCTTCCGAAGCAGGAGTTCGGCGTCCTGCTCAGAGTCACATTCTGACAGAAGATAGGTAAACGCTTGTAATTCGTCTTGTGCCAGATTGTCCACCAAACTTCCCAATGAGGCTGGGAGAAACTGGAAACTATCGATAAACCGAAGATTACCCAAAGAAAAACTCACATAGCGCTCGGAATTCTGAGCAATGCATCTTAATCGATAGTCTTTGAACTCGCCCAGGCTTTCGCAAAGTATATGGGCGTCAAAGTTTTTCAAGTTGTGAAAAATCACGGGTACAAACTTGGCTTGCTTGCAGTTGAGATTGCATACGTTACAGGCTGGACCGATTATCTCTCCTGTCAGATGGTTATGGTGTCTAACTATTCGACCATAAGTCTTATCATGAGCGGTGAATTCTTTGTCGCAGATACAGCAATGTGTGGCGTTTGTGATGAGATCATCGTGTTCTTCTGTCAAGTCCATCGGTTCAATGGTCGAAAGAATATCTTCTATTTCTTCTTGTTCTTGGAGCAAACTTTCAATCATTTTTCTGCCGGCATCTTCGCCCCTATAAATGACAGTGGATTTGGTATATTGCTCATCTTCGCACACAACCTTGTAACCAAAACTACACACTTCGAGTTTAGTGGTTGGCGTCGTAGCAGAGTGATTGGGGTTCGGGGCACAGGTATGCATTTTCCTGTTGACGGTTTCAAAATCCGCATAAATAACAAATGGCACCTTTAACGTCTTTTCATAGTCTTGAAATTTTAAAATGTCATTTACGCCGGCTTCTGGAAGTTCCACCCGTTGTGCATCATGAGTTGTACAATACTGCTGATGTTCCTGCAATGACTTTTCTTTCCTAAACCCGTGCAAGCAATATGGGCAGAAATACATTTGGGCGTGATGTGTTTTTGAACGAGACAGAAAACGATTCAGGTTCGTGATTAAGTAATAATGTGACTCTTCTCCGCAGGTCAGCCACAATAGATTAATGTGATGTAAACGATGGCGCTGCTCCGTAATCCTTAACGGTACAATCGATTCGTCTTCATAAGTAAAAACGTTGATGGAAATATTCTTGTTTTGGTTTTCCACCTTCCGTATTTGTGGTAACGTGACGGGGTAGGTGATACCGCGCATGTCCACTTCGCTCTCATACTGGATATAATTGTCTACCTTTTCCGGTTCAGTCTCAGTGGGGTGCAATGACGCTAACAGGCAGTAGAGGAAACATCTGTTGTCATTGTTTTCGATGTTTAATAAGCTGCTACTTAGTGCCAGCGACTTTGGTAATGGGATGTAGGCGGATCCGTTTACCGGTCTGTATACCACAGTATGGATTTCGAGCTTTAAAACTTTTTTAACGTACCAACCTGACCCTTCACGAATATATTTTTCGAGACTCGCGTACATCTTTTGCAAAGACTCATTAAGGTCGTGTTCATTGAGGTCTTCCGCTGACAAGGCGAAGTAGGTACGGCTTCTGAAAAACGGAGCTGTTACTGTAGCCTCTTGTCCGTCATCTCTCTGCATTTCTACTTGTACGCACAAGTTCCACTTAATACCTCTTAGTGTGCGCACACGATTTTGTAGAAATTCGGTGATTTGATCTCGGATGTTACCGAAAAATGTCATCACATCGTATCTTTCGCTGCCTGTCGGATAGATATATCTGTTCTGTACGCCATTATTCAAAGCCGATTCATCTGTCGATTCGTGTGATACACTTGCGGGACGTTGTTGATCTGTGGTAATATCATCAGTCATGCCATTGCCAATCTTGACCTGCTGTTCAGTTTCATTCTGCGAGGGTTCGTTTACACGGAGAGTACGAGATGGTTCTACCCTTCGACCCCCTTGTTGATTGAGGGGATGTCTCTGCGTTACATGATGATACAACTGATCATAAGTTTGAAATTCACACCCGCAATGTCGGCAGGAAAACTGTTGTCGAAGCTGCCCATGGGGGGTAGATTGATGTACGCTGCTTTTGTGTCGCATAAGATGATATTTTCTTTTAAAATGTTTGCCACATAATTCACAAGGGAATGAACTCGTTGTTCTTTTCTTCTCGTGTTGTATTCCGTGGGCGTTCTTTTGATGTATATGTAAACTTTCTAGTCTTGTAAATACTTTTTCGCACAACTCACATTTTCGTTTGCTCAAGTGAGTTTGCATATGCTGTTTTAATGTTTTCCTGTTCTTGAATTCTTTAAAGCACAAGTGACAGGACTGACATTTTGCTGTAACATGTTCATCCTGCTTGTTTTTGTCACGAGTTTCTTCATCACTGCTATCACTTGAATCTTCACTGCTGAGTCTTCTCTTCATTTTTATGTAATATATACTATACACAAATCCAGTAAAAACCTGAATGTTCACGATTAAATAAACGGAAACTTAAACGTTATAAAATCCGAGTATATTTAATGAATAAAGTTTTCAAGCGTATATTTAATATGTTTTAAGCTTATGAAATGTTCAAGATGTTCACCATGTAAGTCCTGTTTAAAAAGTGAAATATTTTTACTGCCGATGACACTTTTCTCACAAGTATTTTCTCGTGGGAAAAATTGTCCAATTAGAATAAAATTTCATTTAATCGCCACACCTGTTTATCAGTGGCCGACCTTTTCTTCATAGAGTTTGGTAAATTTGATATATCATATTTCCATACAGGTAATTAGAAATTCTACCTCCTGCCAAGATATTTGAATAAAAATTCTCTTTATCCTTTTTGATGAGATTGTTACCTGACGCATCTATATTCAAATTACATTTTAATGTATCAAGCTTTGTGTATCATTTAAATTTCTTTTTTCTAGATAGAAAATTGTTTTCTACTGAAATTGCCACTCGTTTTTCACATGAAGTAATTAAAGAGTTTTTTCACCCTAGGCACTCCTTTTTAAATGTTGAATATCACCATCTGTATGATTATAATAAAGTTGCCGATGTTTTGGTTGAATCGTATGTTTTTCTATTGGGTTGATCTCACGCAGAGTTTTCGATCTAAATGTAAATGAGTATATCACAAGTCTATTCAAAAACATAAAAGTGTTGATATTAGTCGTCATTTTTAGGCCAACATATGGAGAAAGTTTACATCTACAAAACTTCTAGAATTTCCAGATCAGAGGCTTTTTTTGTGATCCTCACAGATGTTTAGGTGTTTTCACAGACCTGAAACAAACATTGGTTTGTTAATTTCAATACATATGATAAAAGTATGCTTATGTTGGTAAATATAACTCCAATAAATAACCTATTCTTCATTAAAAAGGATTGCTTTTTTTGTCTAACTCCTCTTTGTCATTAAGAAGGAGCTGGTGGGGTCTCACCAACTAAGAAGATTAAAATAGGTCCGTTTCGGTAAAAACAGGGACCGCTTCGTGTTTTTCGAAAAGTTCACAAGTTGTAGTTAATACGCTTCACCGTTTGCCTGACTTCCGCCATTTTTTTATCGAGACAGAAAAATTGTGCAAAAACGGGTAAAATTTGACGAATATCTACGTTACTGCTCCTTCGATTTGGTTTAAATCGAATAAATACATTGTCTACGAGATGTTTACGGTGTTACAATCAGGAAATTGTGAAAAATATAGCTAAAATTCGGATGTAAATATTTTTGCCGCCTAAACCCGGAAATGAACGGTTTGTTTCGTGTAGCTTTTCTCGACTGAAATATGTGTTTTTACCCTAATATTTCAGTCTGAAAGGTTATGACGCGACATTTGTTCTAATATCAAACCGTTGAGGGCTAGGGAAGTGCTGTCAAATGGATAAAACCAGACTGTCAATAAAAATTGTTTGAGGTAGCTTATTTTATTTGGTATGTGGTTCAAGGCTTTTCTGTTAAAAAAAGACCTTGCTGTCATACTCAAAGTGGGGTACCTCTATAGCAGCAATTAACTGACATCTGCTGAGAATGGCGGTGATTTCCAGCTCAAGAATCCACTGTTTGGGCAAATTTACTGAATGGACTCAATGAAAAGAATTGAGTAGGTAAGAAATGTTTACTTACACTTTTTAAAAAGAAAATCCTGTAGTCTCCTGGTTTGTATTCCCTCATTTGAGTTTTATTTTAGTTTGGCCTTTACAAAACGTTCTAATCTTGAGTTTGTTACTAAGACATGCCTGGGCTATATTAGAAATTCTTTTCCAAATACTAATGCTAATACCATTCATGATTGGTAAGTCATGCGAAAAACATAAATCATTTTGAACAAAAGTTGGCAGTTGATAAAAAGAATTCCCTGCTGTTATTTCTAAGTTCTTTTATAAGACCTATATCAAATAACCCTTATCATTCTTTTTAATGAATATTCTTTGGATGCCAAGAGGTAAGAAAAACACCTGTTATCATGTGATTTATGAGATTCATTGTAGTGGCGGGAAAACTAAACATACACTTAAGACATCAAGTCTCCATGGTCACCACTATTTTAATTAAAATTCTTTAGATGTTTAGAAATGTAAAATGTCATCAAGATTAAACATGATGATGAATTGGTTTTTTAAGGTGGGAACACTAAAAGGACACGACCGTCTTGAACTTATGCCGACGTGTTTTCTGTAGCGAATAAGCATCTTGATCATTCAGCCACTGCTTGATGTAAGCCACATCAAATATTCCCGGATATTTCTTTTCCAAAACAGCGAAAAGTTTTTGTGCACCCGCATAAGCAGTGGGGTTTTTCCTCCTCAAAATAATATTGCTGTAAAATTTATTCTTTATCGTCCATGATGATGTAGTTCAGCAAAATATACCGTGCAGAACGCTACGATTTAAATAAAACTCCTAGCTAAACGTGTGCCTTTTAACTCCGCTATAGTCTCTTGTGATTGGTTGAGGAAACGGACAGTGTTTAAAACCATGTATACAATAAATAGACACTTTTTATTGAAATATGTAACTCTAGCTATAATAAAACAAAAGATTGTGTAGCAGTTGCTTCCCCTGCATCATACAGGAACAAAAATACCTGAAAGGGGCAAAACATCACCAAAAAGGGCAATTTTCACCTAGGTGAAGATTTCCCTCCCCCGTTTTATACTACTGATGTTGCATCTGTTTCGTACATTTTGAATGAATTAGTCAACATAGAATTATTAAATATATACGGTCAGTCCTAGACGATAGTATCATGTTAAATGTAATCCTAGTGCACTGCGTGAGACGTGGAATTAAAACCGAGCGTGAAAACGAGTTATCATCACCATCATCATGTTACATAAAAACAACAACTCCGGACAACGCGTAAATTAGTTTTTCGAAGAACTGTTTTCGTTTTGCGGTTTACATTATCCTTTTGACCGACCATCATCATCGTCATCATCAACAGAAATAATAACAAAAAAACAACTAATGCGCTAATTAAATCAGTGTTCGGCCACACGCACTTGTAATTGAAGGACCTCGTTTTTATGACCACGTGACATAATCTTATCAGCAAAAAAAGATCTTATCAGTAGCGGTTTTATTAGGTCATTTTTAAGATCAGAACAGGACATCGTCTTTTTATCAAGGCTTGATGTACAATGTAACATGGGTAATGGTTCACTCCGTAAATGTTATTATGTTTGTGTAGGGTTAAAGTGAAGTTTTAGGGAATTGATTAGGGCTTAAATACGCTTGCAACGATGTGAATGATTTCAATGAACGTAATCTTTGCATTACAGAAAAACTTTTAAAACAAGGTTATCGGTATCACAAATTAAGGAAAACCTTTTGCAAGTTTTATCGCCGATATCCAGATCTAATTCATAAATACAGCTGCAGTTTAAAATCACTATTGCAACAAGGAATTTCACAGCCAGTTTTTTATGGAGATTTAATTTATAAACTTAAGAAGATAAAAGGCGATGTTAATTTCTCCCGGTTATTCGTAAAAACCATCTGTAAATTTAAAAAGAAAGGTTACCAACATAATATCTTACAGCGCTCTGCAGGCCTGGTGATTAACCCATCTACAGTTGATCATTATGCTTACCTCTTTGGTTGCACGACGGTGGCAGGGGTGTAAGAGTTTATGAAAGTTTATGGGGAAATCTTTTCTTAAAAGAACCTAAAAGCTCGATTTGTTTCTTTATCCCTGTCATCGTGTTCTTGCTGATTTTACTCCAGGTGCTCTGGTCTCGGAAAGATCTTTGAGTACCCGCCCTTTGGCTTTGCAATGCTATTAAATTCTTATGTTTATATGTTTGTATGCTTTTGCATGCAACATTGTTGAGCTGATGGGTGGGTTGGAGTTATTTCACCAAGACAATTTGTACTTGTTTTGTGATACGAGAACCTGTTGGGGCAAGTGCGAGGTTGGTGCACCCTAGAACCTGGTTTAAACCCCCAGTGGCAATTTGTTTTGCCACTGACCGTTCCAAGGCGGTATCCCCAAAGGTTCTCTTGTTTATTAATTGTTTGTGGCGTCCTATTTGAATTGACATACATATATAAAACATGCGCTCTCTCTCTCTCTCTTCCTCTCTTCTTTTTCGCTGCGTGGGGAGGCTGTGTTTTTTGAGTCTGGCGATTCCTGATATGCATATGTTGCTTTTTTAATACAGTGCTGTTTTAACCCGAGATTATTCAGATTTATTCAGATATTATATGATTTTTGCAACTCCGAAATAATAGCCCTAGGTTAAAAGATTTTAGTTTAAAACAAAATTAAAGTTATTTCTTATGAAAATAATTACTGAAAGTTATTTCTTATGAAAATAATTGCTGAAAGAAATTAACTAAAACTGCGGAAAGGAAAAAAGTAATGTAATCATGTTTCTAAAAAATTTTAAGTATTTAATATTTTTGGAACGCAAATTCAAGATAATCGGAGTTTGTTCCTCATCATAGATATATCTTTCATTATTGTAGAACGAAGAGTAATATGTTTTGTTTAAAGAAGAATAAAGATTTTAATTCCGAATTTCAAACGTTTACTCTGTTCGTTAAGCAACGGAAAACCAATAAGAATAACAAAAATCAATTTTCACATTAGGAAAATCTAAACATATATTTAATAAACATTTAACAACAGATACGTTTCTAATGAAATACAATTTATGTTACCAGTTGGAAATCTGTCTATTCTAATTAGTCAAACATTGCTGCCAAAATCAGCATAGCAACCGACTCCTTAACAACTTGACAACTATACAACCTCCTAATTGAGATTAAGATACTGGGTTGTTGTTACTTTTTCCGTCTGGATTTTATATCTATATTCTGGTCTAAAATGATTAACACTGGTAATTGATGCTTAATATTTAGCAACACAAAGGAATTTGTAAAATTGTTGTAACAATTATTTTAATGCATATTAATTGCATAACAATAGGTTCTAAATTTTATAAGAAGGGAACTAATTGAGATTAAAGAGAGTGCATTGACACATAATTTGTTTATCCGACTATCATTCCAAGTTGACAGAAAAAAAGTTACGTTGTGATCTAAACGGCCGATTAAACAACAACAACATCAACAACAATACATTCAGCACGAAAGAACACGCAAACAGAAAACTTACATAATGTGATAAATTTGTAACTGCCGTTTATAGATTATCTTAACTTTTCTCCTGCCATTTGTAAGCATTTGATCTGGGGATTTTGTTTTGATACTTTATTTTTTAAGCGATTAAAGGGCACAGGCGCTATCAAAATTTAGCACAGGTAAACTCATGTTATCTTATAAAATCTGTTGAAAATGACATGCGCATCGAACAAAAGATGTGATATCTTCGTATGGCTCTTAGTTTAAATGCACACCAAAATCGCACGCAAATCAATAGAAACAACAACAACATTATTAAATTCCTACAAATAAATTCAGCACGAAATAACACAAGCAAAAAAACCAACGACTTAGAGAAGGATATACATTTTAACTTACATAATGTGTTATACTTTATCATTTGTAAGTATTTGATCTGGGGATTGCTCTCAAATCAGTACTATAGGACTGTAGCGAGAAATACGGCAGAAAATAGTTTTATCTTGGCCAAACAAATATTTCATCATTTCACACGTTCGCTTAATAATGAATTTTTCCGTTAAATTCGTAAATAGGCCGACAATAAATGATTACATGTATTAAAATCGCGCGTGTCCTGCACCGGATGCGCTAGTTAAATAAAACAGTGGGTGGTGACTGGTGTTTTATGAACGTGTTGCATAATCTAATTATCTAGGCGCAGATCTTAACAGCGGGGAGTGTGATAGGGGTCCTTTGGAAGATAAGTAGTTCGAGATGAAAGAAGCTTAAGATGTGATTTTAGGGTAATTTTGTTGTAAGGAACTGACTAGGCAAGAAATATGTTGATTTTGTTTAAATGTTGTTTTGAGACGAGATACTTTGATATGATTGTGACATCTCCGATCTGAATTGCAAAAAATTATAACTTAGTTTAAAGCATTAAGTTTAACACAAAATTAAAAATAATGTATATGAATTAAAGTTGATTGTAAAAAAATAACTTTTAAATTACAGATATAAAAAACACTTTATATGAATAAAACTATGTTTTCAGAGTATTTAATATTTAAGACAAATTGAAGATATCAGAGACTGTTCGCATAGCATGTAAATACGACGACGAAGAAGATGATTATGATGATATGGTAGTTATGGTCATAATAAGGAGAACGATGATGATGATGCTGGTTAAGAAGCCATCAGAATTTGTTCATTAAGCACATAATAACGACGACGATGACGATGATGATGATGATATGGTAGTTATGGTCATTATGACGATAACGATGAAGATGCTGACGACGATGACGACAACGATGATGATGATGATGATGATGATGATGATGATGATGATGATGATGATGATGACAGTGATTATAACGATGATGATGATACGGTAGTTATCAGAGTTTTTTTCACTCAGCATATTATAACAACAATGTCAATGATGATGATGATGATGATGACGGACATAAATTTTAACTAACATAAAGTGTTAGTCTTTAACTGCCTATTATAGATTATCTTTACTTTTCTTCTGTCACTTGTAAGTATTTGATATGGGGATTTTGCTTTGTTAGTTTTTTTAATCGACTGAGGGGCACAGGTACTATCATAATTAAGCACTGTGGAACTTCGTTTTTGTTTTATTTGATTTTATTATAAATAATAAAATCAAATCAGTAACTGTAATACCTTTAGGGCTGTGGTGACAAATACGGTAGAAAACAGTTTTATCTTGCCGATATCTTACATTTCATCATTTCACACGTTCGCTTAATAATGAAATTTTTCGTGAATGGGCAGACACTAGATGATTATTAAAAAAAACGCGCATGTCCTGCACCGGATGCGCTTGCTAAATAAATCAGTATTTGCCGACACGTACTTCGTGTTTTATGAACGGGTTACATAGTCTAATTATCTAGGCACAGGTCTCAACAGCGGGGAGTGTGATAATGATCCTTTTGAAGATCAGTAGTTTTGAAAGATGCTAAAGATGTGCTTTTAGGGTAAATTTGTTGTTATAAGGAACTGACTAGGCATTGATTACTTTGTAAAATGGTTTTTTGAAACGAGATATTTGGTATGATTTTAACATCTCCGCTCTGAATTGCAGAAAAATATCACTTAGTTTAAAACATTAAGTTTAACAACAATCTAAAAAACATAATGTTTATTAATTAAAGCTGATTGTTAAAAATTAACTTAAAAATTGCAGATATTAAAAACACATATGTACATAAAAAAACATGGTCCATAAGTCTTCAGAATATTTCATATTTGAGATAAATTGAAGATTTCAGAGTTTGTTTACATAGCATGTAAATACGACGACGACGACGACGATGATAATGATGGTGATGATTATGATGATATGGTAGTTTTGGTCATACTGAGAAGAATGATGATGATGATGCTGGTACATGAGCTATAAGAGTTTGTTCTCTCAGCGCATTACAACGACGAATATGATGATGATGATGATAATGATGATGACGATGATGATATGGTAGCTATGGTCATTATGATGAGAACGGTGATGATGATGATGGTGGTGGCGATGATGATGATGGGGATGATGATGATGATGATGTTGTTGTTGTTGTTGTTGTTGATGATGATGATGATGATGATGATGATGATGATGATAACGTAGATATCAGAGTTTGTTCACTCAACATAATAATACCTACGATGACAATGATGATGATAATTATTATGATGATGGTATGGTAGTCATATTCGCGATTGCGAGGACGACGTTGACGATGATTATGACATTTATTACGGTCAAATATAAATATTCGATCTTGGAAATACTTATGAGTGTTTACGGTCAACGAACACAACACTCTCTAAAATTGAAGAACATAATTAGTCGATAACTGCACGCGAGGGGGCATTGTTTACTATTGTTAATATGACTAAGTGATTATAAAATTAGGAACATGTTGATTAATCATTTCAATTTTATAAATAGGTGAGTTCAGTCAAACAACGAAGAATTTATAAAAAACGTTATGATCATTTACAAGCACATCAAGAAAGGTTATGCGCATTTTACGATAGTTCATCGCGGTATGTTCAGGATGCGAGTATCCAACGGATTTGTTTGATTTTTATGAAAATAAACACGAGAATTTTGTTTACTGAAAAGGAATCTGACGTGTATAATTGACAATTTAGACGAACATTATCGGACATTTTACCGTTTTACGGCATATATATATATTTGGAAACGCTATAATTATTTGTTGAATGAGACACATATTTCTTATGTCGCTCGTCGGCGACTTTATACGCGTTTTGCGTGTTTTGATTTTGAGAATGAATATTACGTATATACATAATAGGATGATTTCTGTTACAACCCGAGACAACAATGACATTATTAATTTCTTACAAATACATTCAGCACGAAAGAACAAGCATAAAAGAAAAACGGACGTTTTAGTGATTGGCATCAATTTTAACTTACATAATGTGCTATACTTTAGCTGCCTATTATAGATTTCTTAACTTTCTTCTGTCATTTGTAAGTATTTGATCTGGGGATTTTGCTTTGTTAGTTTATTTTTAAAAAAAGCACTGAGAGACACATGTGCTATCATAATGAAGCACTGTGGAACTTACTTTTTGTTATGTGTGATTTTATAACTGGTAATACCGTTAGGGCTGTGGTGAGCAATACGAAAGAAAATAGTTTTATCTTGGCCGGTCAAATATTTCATAATTTCACACGTTCGCTAATTAATGCAATTTTCGGTGGATTCATAAAAAGACCGACACTAGAGGAATATGAGAGAAAATCGCGCGTGTCCTGCACCGGAGGCGCTTGTTAAATAAATCCGTGGGTGGCGACACGTACTCGTGTTTTATGAACGTGTTACATAATCTAATTATCTAGACACAGGTTGTAACAGCGGGGAGTGCGATAAGGGTCCTTTGAAAGATCAGTCGTGCAATATGAAAGAGGCTAAAGATGTGCTTTTAGGGTAAATTTGTTGGTTACATGTTTTTGTTTTGTTTCAATTTAGTTCTTTAAATAAAACGTTGTTGTGTGACATTTTGTGAATTTTTGTATTTAGAGAATTTTAGTGTTTCTCTTTTCCTCAGGCAGCCGAACATTTACGTGATGAGTAGTCGGTAAACAATAGTGATCGTATCCTTTTTTAACCCTTTTAAAGAGATTGTATTTTTTTCTAACCTTTTTTCAGTTATAAACATATTATATCAGGAAATGGCACATTGAAAAGACACAACATGAATAACAAATAATTGACACGTCGATACATTTAACAGGAACGCAATGTAACATGTCAATTGTGTAATTTACGGCCAATAAATGGAAAAACGAGTCCCGTGTTATTATGCTCACACTCTTTAGAGATAGAAACTGGAAGATATAGTAATATTGATAGGAATCAAAGGTTATGCAGGGTCTGTCCACAAAAATTAATCGAATCAGAATACCATTTCCTGCTCTGCTGTTCAAGATATACTGATATTCGTAAAAAAATATTTCGGTCTTACTGCATGGCCAACTATAACTAAATTTATTTCCATTATGGCCTCAAAAAATATAAGAATACAATTAAAACTATGTAAATACTTAAGGGATGCTTTTGCACTACGTTCTGATACACTGAGTAATATTGATGTTTCGTAATTATGTTTCTTGTGTTTTCTGTCCTTTTCTGTGATTATGTGATTTTAGTTATCTATGTTAATTGTTATGTTTGTAAATTTATGTACTTGCCATATTTCATTTCATGTTGTATTATGTATATAGCCAAAGGCAAACATTTGCCGAGTGCTTGAAATAAAAGTTTAAAAGTTTAAAAGTTTAAGTCAATTAGCAGCACAATGATCAGATAATTGACAAACAAAGGAACTGGTAATTAACCGGGGGGGGGGGGGGGTAATCTGAAACACGGTTAGCTCTTGTGTTCAAATAAACAATAGGTCTTGACAATGGGTCCGTCACAACGATTAATATTATGATGTTGTTTTGATTGGATTTGCGCGATTTTTTGTCTGCGCGAAACTTTCTTTTGCGGCAATTATGCGAAATTTTCTTGCAGCGAAATTAAACGATACCACAGAAGATGATTGAAAAACAACACACAAAAATGATTGTGGTGGCTTATTATTAAATTCATTTTAATATGCGAGCAAGCGAGCTTTTACGGTAATGTGCGTATATGTTATGCTCAACTACCATCGCTTAAAAAAAAGTGTGATCCGAAGCGTTCCGATTTTCCTCCATAGGGTTTTTTTTTCTCACGGATACACAGGATACACTCTAAACCGTCTTTAGGCTTAAGAGTACCAAATTTTTATTCAATAATTTATTTTTATTCTTATTTTTATTAAGACGAAAAGTCAACATAATGCATTTGTAACACAAAATATACGATCATTTTCATAGTTTTTTTTTTTATAAATATACATATGACGTAACGCGGAGAACTGTCGCGCGCGCAACTGTCAAATCAGACCGAGGCTGTCAAAAAACCATCAACCTTTGCGTCCGCGCCAGTAAACTTTCAGCGATTCAGGCTTCAAGACAGTTCCGTTTGAAAGGTAGATTTTATTATGTTTTGTACATGTGTTTGTCTAAAATATGCGAAACGTCAACCCATTGTTTTTCACTTTCGGTTCTGCAGTCTACATAAGCATTTTGTTTACATGAATAGGCGATTCGCCCCAAAACGATTCACCCCATGCCAAAGTCCTTATCACAAAAGTTTGATTTATTCGATAAAATAACAGACGTCACGAAAGTTGCCAGACCGAAGGACCTGACTGTTAAAAATTTGGGTCGGTCTGACATGATTTCTAATGTTATCAGGAATGTAAGACAAAAAACTGAACTAGAACTTTTGACAATTTTAATAATAATCAATAATATCATTTTCCTCAGACTGAGGTGGCCAAATAAGGCAATAAACAAAAAGGAAAAGTGTTGGCAAAAACAACTGAACAAAAGATTTTTGCACATAAACAATGAGAATTTTGCTGTTCATGATATTCCAGAAGATGGTGACTTGTTTCATATAGATTTCTTCATCTCAATAGTATTCCACACCATAATGTCAAAATATTATTTTAGTTTGACCCAGCTCATTTGTGACAACTTAAAAGAGGCGATTTTTAACAAATCTTAAAACTGATACCTGTTTTGTGAAATACAAAAAAGTCCTATGCTGCGAATTCCTGGATTTTTTTTTCAAACCAATATCCAGCTTACAATCGCAAAATTTAAATTTCAT
This sequence comes from Corbicula japonica, assembly GCA_038501625.1. Classification (NCBI taxonomy): domain Eukaryota; kingdom Metazoa; phylum Mollusca; class Bivalvia; order Venerida; family Cyrenidae; genus Corbicula; species Corbicula japonica. The sequence goes on along the minus strand of JAZAYU010000424.1, from coordinate 100,750 downwards.
ATGGCATGCTGCCATTGTTTACAGTTACTGTATTGATCTCCATTTTGTGAGGTAACGTGTGACGTCATCGCAATTGAAACAGAGCAGGGAAGTTCTCAAACGTTATTTTGACTGTCAAATTGTGATATCGACTAACATACAAGGCAAAATGCCTAATTTGTTAAAAATTCCAAACTGATAATTGATATTATTATTTAATTTCTCAATCACTCTTGCAAAGCGCAGTACAATCTATTATATTGTTAGATAATTACAGACCAGGGATTCTAAAATCTAGAGCTCGCATTGAGGCAGTGCCTTAGTTCATATTAAATTCAATTTAAAAAACAATGAAATTAGTCTTAATAATTAGTAATAGTTTTAATCGTTTAATGTCTATTTAACTCTATAGCTAATTTAATTACCGACAGAAATGCACGTCCGTTATGTTACGGCTTTACCGTGTTGGCGTAGCGTTTTATTTACTCTCTCGTGATACTTGCACAAAGGTAAATCAGCCAGTCGAAACAGTATTATCGATAAATTGATAACGTTGTATAGCTCGATTCATAACCAAAAAATATTCATATATACTTTAACCCAGGTTTAACACAAAATTAATAATAATTTATATGTATTGAAGTTGATTTAAAAAACTTAAAATTGTAAATATAAAGACTCACACATATATAAGTGAAACCATGTTTCTTAAGTCTTAAGAATATTTCAAATTTAAGGTAAGTTAAAGATATCAAAGTTTGATCAAATAGCATGTTAATACGACGACGACGATGATGATGATAATGATGATAATATGGTAGTTATGGTCATAATGAGGAGACCGATGATGATGATGCTGGTTAAGAAGTTATCAGAGTGTGTTCACTCAGCATATAATAACGACTGACAATGATGTTGATGATGATGATGATGATGACGACGACGATGATGATATTGTAGTTATGGTGATGATGATGAGCACGATGATGATGACGACGATTATGAAGATTACGATGATGAAAATACTAATGATGATGATGATGGCGATGATGATGGCGATGATGAAGATGATATGGTAGTTTGTTCACTCAGCATATAAAACGACGACGACGATGATGATGATGACGATGATGATGATGATCGTGATGATGACGATGATGATATGGCATTTATGGTCATGATAATGAGAACGATGATGATGATGATGATGATGATGATGATGATGATGATGATGATGATGATGATGATGATGAATGGTAGTTATCAGAGTTTGTTCTCTCAGCATATAATTACGACGACTATGATGATGAGAATTATGATGATGGTATGGTAGTCATGGTCATAATAAATAGAGGATATTTGTTTGTTTTGAGTGGATATGGAATATATCACATCGAGAAGTGATACAATTAAATATTTTCACTGTGAGTGATATAGAATATATTTCACTGATAGAACTCAGTATTTCATTGGTTAGCATAAAATAAAGATTACGACGTTGACGACGATTATGATATTTATACTGGTCAAATATATCACACACGGGTTGCATATTCGATCTTGTAAATACTTAAGCGTATACGGCGCAACAAAACACATACTTCTCCAACATACAAACATGGCTAACAGAGAAAGTGTGTGCGCTTGAATATAACAAGTCAATGTTGTATATGTAACTGTTTCGTATATTTTGAATGAATATATCTACATAAAATTACAAATTTATATACGACCAGTTCTGTAAATAAGTTTCGCGGTTGTTTTTCGAAGAAGAGAAATAAAATCCTAGTGCTTTACGGGAAACGTAGAATAAAAAACGAGAGTGAAATTGAGCTAGCTTCACCATCATCGACAAGAACAACAATAACAACAACAACAAGTCCGGATAACGCGTATTTTAGATCTTCAAAGAGCTCTTTTCGTCCTGTATTACTTGGTCGTCGGTACAGTTAAACTGGTAAAACCCTGCATAAATAGAAATGAAAATTTAGTAAATTATTGCATTTGATGCATTACCAGTATTTAATAACTTCAATGTTGTGAAATATTGATTCATCACTAGAGTAATAAAGATAACGGTACCGATGGGTCTAACCGACGTAATGTTAATGTTGAATGTATTTTAACATTAAATTTATGACCGAATGTTTAACAGATCTGTGGAAAATTCAGTTGATCACAAATTGCTTCACCGTATGAAGAATCTGCCAAACAATCGAGATGACAAAAAGTTTAAACATTGATGTTTGTTTATAGGGAAAATATAGTTACGTTAAATCTAAATATTTGTGTGCATATTTTACATATGAAAACTATTGAAGGTTGGATAATTTTTAACCACCAATATAACTTATGTAACTTTGGTGTATAAATAATCAAGGTGAAAATAAATACAGAGATGCTTGTAACATAATTCTTGTCAATTGGTCGTGTGTTTTTCTTGTTGGAAATGTTATTTTCTAATTACAGCGTCACTATTGTCATCATCTTTGTCATTAACAACAACAACAACAACCACATCAGATAACGCTCAATTCAACTTTCTAAACAAATATTAATTTACAATTAGCACGTCATAATCAACAACAAAACCACAACAACAAATTTTAATGACGTTTAATCTAGTTTTCCGAAGAAACACTTGGCTTAAAATATTTTGTCATTTTACACCTGCTTGAGCCGAAGATTCAAAATATTCATTATTGTTTTTTTTTTCGCCAAAAAATCCTATGTTGTAAATATCGATGTTTCTTATAAGCTCTTAATGTCATTCTTAACTTTCAAATATATAAAATTATCAATTTTATACGTATTTTGTATAAAGAAGAGTATTTTTAAATGGAGTGAATGGTAGGTTTGAACTGTTTGCATGTGCAGGTGTATTAACTTTGACGTCAATGTAATGTTGGGCCGGAATTCCTTCAGTGGCGTTACTATAGTGACAGTTACTATGCATGTTTATAAGTTAGAGAAATGAACATTTGTAATCAAATTTGAATTATGATAATTTCTCTTCTATGCAATTTTCTGAAATAACAGTACTTTAATAAACAATTAAGAACACTTTTCCGCGTATTTTTGGTTCACCCCTCGTACAATAGTTTCATTTTAACGCGAACGTTAGATAATCTTTATCGTCATTTTATAATCGTTTCCTGCTTCAAGCATATTTATTGGTTGTAGTTAAACTGTCAAACGCGATTGCAGTGCTGTTGTATTGTTTACTTTTTTCAGTTTTGGGACATAAATATGTATATATCTGTTGTGCATCATTTAATAATTAATCCGGTAAGTGAATTGATTTACCCGGCAAATCCAGCCAATGCAAATGAGCATTAAAAATTAAATCGGTCGCGCGGCTGCTGTAGGCCGATGTAAGTTCGTATATGCTTATTAAACTAAGCACTAATCCATAAATATCCAATATCCGGACTGAATTATCATATGAATGGACAGATAGATTTTAAAAAATAAACCGTTAAGTAATTCTTTGCATCGCGTCTCGCGTAGATGGGAGCTCAATCCTCAACGATCATGACAGTCGATAACTTAAGTTGTTGTTGTTGTTGTTGTTTGTTGTTATCTTCATGCATTTCAGGCTAATCAAATGCGATTTTTTTTTCAGAAAATCTTTTAGTTATTTTTTTCCAGAACCGATTTATTTTCAAGTTGTATTCGCAAAAGAAAGAGAATAAATAATTATAAGTATAATTATGAAAATGCGATCTGTTCTGAATTGCCATGACACAGAGAAGATATATTTTTTATAATAGAGTGAGGTTTTGAAATCGTTTCCAGCTTCGCGAGCAATGGTTGAACTTATGTTTTTCTAATGGAACTGCTTTTTTGTCTTTGTTTTGAAATTGTTGGAAAGTTATTATTTCAGCCAATATAAATTAACATTTATAATTTAAACCGGCCGAGTTAAGCTCTTAAATATTTTCATTATTAGCTCTAACCTATACTTATCCACTAGCCTGACGACTTCCTCAAATAATTAAACAGACAGATTTTATTAGATAAATTTTGTAGTACTTCATTTCATCATGCCTCGTGTAGATGGGAGCTCAAGCCTCACTAAAGAATTATGACATTCAAAAGTATTTTTGTTGTTGTTTCCATGTATTTTAAAACTATCCTTGTTTCATTTTGTACTACAACGTGAGTGATTAATAATAATTAATAACATAACCTTAACCTTAACACACTGAAACGTTAATTTAATTCGAACTATGATGAGCGAACGATATAAAATACGGATATCGCGATTCATGTAACAAAACAAAACAAAATGAATCTGGCCCCGTAATCATAAACATTTTTTTCATGCTCTACTCAATTCTGGGCTCAAACTTATTATTTATAGAAGATATATAAGCTTCATAAAAAGATAACTACTGTCTGGTCTACCGTTGCCATCAAGATCAACTGTGTCATATTTTCAGTTTAAACAGATTCCTTTGATAATAAAAGGAAAGGAAGCTATTAAATTTTCTTGCTAAAATTTAGTTAAGCATGAAACAAGAGTCATAATCACGGGGTAAAAATAATCCGGGAATTTTTCGTTGTCAAATCTGTAAAACACGCCGATAAGATTAATCAATATTTTCATGTTATGGCTGCCTTTTCTACTCTTTTTGGTCCTCCGTAGTTTGCGTATGTGCGCATTTTTTCGGCTTCCGGGTTAAATGCAGCGCAACCGTTCGCGTCCCGAAAATGTCTATAGTTTTCATTAAAAACTTCTCTTAATGCCTACATATTTTGTACCAACTGCCAAAACACATTAAGCATGTTATGTCGAATTTAAAAGTATCAGCCTCATTAATTCAGCACATGTGTAAATGCGTATCAATACTGGCTTTCTGGAGAGGCGCGACAGGATGAAGCTATGGGTTGTGCTTATTATATCCGAAATCAGAGATTTGCGACTTTTGTTAAAATAAACCAGTAAACCAAAGTTTTTTGCGCGAACACAAACCAGAACTCTTATAAACATATTGTTTAAAAGGATATTACGCGAGGTCCAAATCACAATTTTAGCGGTTGTTCACGATAATATTTTCTGTGAAATTAATTCTACTATAAGCACAATCAATATGGTTCTAAGGGAGATTTTCCGGACGGCATTTAGGGATCCTACAAAGGCAAAAGCATATGTGTGCACCGATTTGTACGTTTAATGTAAATAAATGCGAATTGTAACATGGTATCTGGTTTCAGAAAATCATAGGGAAAATTTAAATAAGAACAACAACAACAACAACAACAACAGCAACAACAACCACATAACAAACAACAGTATGCAACAGGAATCAATATTGTCTGCGACGACATAAACTATATAAGTTATTCTCCAGAAAAAAGAAACGGATGACTGCTCCAACAAGGACGGGTGTTGTTGTAAACATGAGAAACCCATGATTTTGTTCCGACCTGAATATTTATTCAAAGTTATTATGCAAATGTATTTTAGAGAAATAAAAACACGGCAAATTTCGCAGCAAACTGTACACCGATTTTTCGCCGTTTTCAAAAGCGGCGATTTACCGCCGTTTTAAAAGCGGCGAATTTCCCCCGCTTTAAAAGCTGCGATTTCCCCCCGCGGCGGAAAATCGCCATCTTCAAAATGGCGGAAAATTCAGAAAGTAATCCGGTACATGTATATAACACTTAAAAGTAATAAGAAGGTTCCATTCAAGTAAAATTTTAATGAAACAGCCGGTTTCAAAAATTTAAAAAATCGCCGCGGGAAAATAACGCCATTTTTAAAATCCGGCGGAATTTCGCCGCGGCTATTTTACGGCGACGCAAAAACGCCGCGGCGTTTTCAAAATCGCCGCGGCGATTTTGGTGGTTATCCAACCACAGTTTCCAAAGTTTCAATGATAAATGATGAAAATCAACCAATTTCTATTAGTTTGACCCTAAACTATGTCTTTATGATAAAATAAACCCGATACGACCAATATTTCGGGTAGCTGAGTTTGCGAATAAACCGGATTCGCAAAGATAAACCGGAGCCTGTTATATGTGTATTCTAGTCTCATCTATCTCGATCGTATAACACCTTTTTATTACATTTAATGACATGCGTGAAATCACGTTTTAAATATCATCTTAATATTGAAACAAGCGGGCATTTAGAAAATGATAAATTGCCGCCAAAAAGATTCAAAAGTTCCTTATAACTTATACGAAAACATACATGTGTTTCAGCATGCTTATGTGGATAATAGTTTACCGAAACTGATATTTTTGATGCAATATAAGTCATTTACCTAATAGAGTACTGACCTCGCATGTTTTAATGCGCGCCTATCATCTTATGTCTGATCTGTTGTTAAATTGCAAAAATGATTCATTAATGAAGTTATAAGAATACTTGACAAATACACTCAAACAAAGTTCTAATTGGTCATTAATTGTATATGTTTACAATGTATGCTAGTTTCGTTTCTTCCCTACGTCAAGAGAGGTTGTGGAAAGAACTGTTTTGTCTTGAAATAAATTATCTAATGTCTTTTTAATCTTTATTGATTGTTTTCTTAAGTGAATCCAATACCATTTACTTACACCGCAGGGTCAAAATTACAACAGTCTTTAATAAAAAGGGAGGTAATTTTAAAATTTGATACTTTGAAAGGGGTTTATTTAAACAAATGTGCTATTGATTAATCATATTTTCTGCTTTTCCTACTAATGAGGGGTTCTTTTAAAACAAAACAAGGAATTAAGAGCAAATTGCTGTTTGCTTGACCTTTTTATGCAAGAAATGCATTTTTAGCAAAATTAAGGATAACTCTTGCCAAACTGTTCCAAAGTCAATTATTACAAGATTAAAGCTTAAGTTAAAGACTGTTGTTGGCATATGATCATAAATAATGAGTGAATTCAATGTCTTTCTAATGAAAAATTACAGACATAAAGTGACCAATTAGAACTTTTGTTGAGTGTATATGCTTTCACATGTTTCAATACATTTTCTTCAGAGAGGTGTATTTCCGAACAAAAAAGCTTGGAAGGTAAAATGCGGAAAACTAAATTAGAAACCAGGAAACTCTTAATGGCCAGAAAGATTAAATACAGATAATGACTTTGCTAGATTTAAATTCCTACATACCGATACTGAGCACGCTTAAATATAAGAGTGCGAATGATTCTAAAAGGCTATCAAATGCACAACATTTCAGCAGATTGTGGATAAATAAGCTATATTACCAAAAAGAATAGTTTCCTTTGTTTAAAATGTGTAATACACTGTGAACATTTCAAAGTGCAATGAAGCGCTGTGCTCTGCGATCCGGCGACAGAAGATGAAATGTTCTTATTTTTTCATTAGATTTCTTCGGACACTCTGTTACAATATAACTAAAGTTATGTGATGAAACAAAGTGCCAAAAATGATAGGTCGACTTACTTCAACAATCACGTATCGCAGTGTTCATAAGCAATGTCTTAGAATATATTATATATAGATGCTTTTCGTGCATAAAATATAATTAATAGGAGATTAAATTACAGTTATCAATTATTATACACAAATCATCAGCATATATGTGTATATAATTCTTTTACATATTCCGACCGGTTAATACTGTAGATGGGTGGTTTCAATATCTCAGACATAATAGATCGGAAATTGTCCATTCCCCCACCCCCCAGAATATTCTTCCTGTTTTTTTCACATTTTGCCTTTGGCGTTAACTGTGATACTCAGAATTTATATTCTCAGATCCCTTGTCAAAATTTTATTCTGTTTAACTTCGCCCAATGTTTTCTCGTTTAGGATGAACCCATTTTTTATCCGGGGACTTAATGCCGCTGAACATCGAATGGTATTAGTTTGAATATACGAATTAAAGGTTCCATGTTCACCGCTATATGAATACCAATTTGGGACGGATCAAAATTATACTGTTTATTGGTATAAATATTGTGTTGCGCTCAACCCAGGGCTGGGCGACGTGAGCAGTAATCTGCATTTCCATTACTGCCAATGGAAAGCTTTATTTGTTGTATTCGGAGGCTTTCAAAGTTCCCTTCTCAACTACTTCAATATCACAGTATCGTTGTCTGTTCTGTATGGCGGCTGTAAAATGTCTCACCGTACATTCAGCGCTGATCAGTTACATTCTTTGAATGTCGTTTAGCACGATATTTATGTACTATTTAAATAGTGCATCTAAATTTACTTTTGTTAAATATTTCGGCAAGTTTATAGATGGCTGGTTTCAATATCGCAGCCATTATGGTTTCGGAAATTGTTCAATCACCCAAATGAAATACTTCCTGCTTTTAAAATTTTGCCCTAGTTCCGCTCATTGTTTTCTCGTTTAGAGCAAATCAATTATTTTATCAGAGGACAATATGCCGCTGAACATCGAATGGTATTAATCTGAAAAAAAAAAACATTGAAGGTTCCATGTTCACGTGTGCTTTTTGCATTTTCACAGTTTTTAATTTTCCGACTTCTTTTTTGTGTATGGGAAAAAATACAACGGTACATGATTTCAAAAAAGTTTTTTTAAAGATTTGGACAAATTTCTATGCAAAAAAAAGCATTAATTCAATGCAGATATAATTGTTCTTATAATAAAAGTTCATATCATAAGTGATTTTGATAATAATAATTTTTCAAAAAATTGAAGTAGGTACATCAGTGAACATAACATACCCTCTATAATCATAACTGAGTAACATATAACAATTTGAAATATTTTTACCGTAGTTAACTTCAGAAATTAAGATTTGAAAATGACTACCCACTGTTTTGAGATATGACCAGAGAGCAAAAAAGACATAATATAAAATGAAATTTCATCATTTTCCTAAACATTACTACATCTGAAAGATGTTTATTTTAATAGATGAATATACTATAACACTGCAGTGATGCCTGCAATCATACAAGTACTGTTCACCATAACACAGGGCAAAAGATTGCAGATTTAATAGGAGTTCAAAGTACCTTGTGAAACGGAAAACAGAGTCATACCCCTAAATTTAATTTCTAATTAACATATTTTCAACATAAAATGTTTCTCACATAGCTTTTGGGGTTCTTTTTTAATATGCAAAAAATGAAGATATATTTTAAAATATAAAAAATTAAATGTTAGGACCATGTTTTCTGTTTCCGACTAGATTCTAGTCAAAAGAATGTCGTTTTTTATTATAGGGCATTCTTCGGCCTCTGTAGCACCAGGTGTTATTTTGTTGGTGTTATATTGTGGAATGAATTAAAACATTTTTTTGATCATCTAGTTAAAACATTTTCAAATTAAGTGATTATATTATAGCCACGAATGTTATCTTTGAGATGCAAAAAGAATTTTGAAGGTATCTTAGGAATTCGAAAAGTTAACGGGAGAACGTTTTTTCCTTTTAGGGCCGTACTTTACTTTTACAACGGGGCCGTGTTTTAAACCTGTCTGTATTTGAAACTCGGATTTTTACAGGCATTTCCGTCGCACAAATACACGTTGGCGTAATTGTGTTCTGTCAATAACGCTCTACTGAGTTGTTTCCGTATTGTTTGACGCTTACGAGCATTAAATCTCACTCGAAAATCACGTTCTACTTGCTGTAGGTTTTGTACTTTCGGTTTGCATACAGAGAATTCACAGTACGTCTCGTGACCAGAACTTAGGTTTTTTAATTATTTTCTTTCTAAACATGATATATGTCGAAATGTTTATCCTCTATAACATATTTTGAACCATTTTAACTTTTGACCTAAACATTAACAATTTATTTTGTGTTATTTGGTAAAATTACATTTTTTCACCGGGCAAAAACGATAACTACGGCCGCCACCGAACCTTCCTTAACGCAACTTAATATTTTCTACAAAAACAATATAACAAAAATTACTTATCTGTGAATCAGATCATACCATTGCACTCCGTGAATCTTATCAGTTATCTTATCGTGCCAATGTTTTGTTTAATTTAAAAGATTAAAAGACCAAAAATTCAATTACACTAGAAAGAATATCGCTAAATATTATAAGTAACACAACCGTTAAACATTTCCCATATTAAGCGATTATATAACAGAAACGGGTTTGTCTATGGAACATATTTTCATATCTTTATGAATATTCGTCATTTTGATGGATACGTTAGATATCAGTGAAAAGGAATTCAACTGCACGTACGATAGACTGAATCTTAAAAAGTGTAAAACGTTGTGCGCTAGATGAACTTACGTGAACCAATTGGCGAACATATCAAACAAAAACCACATGATTTCCTGCGGGTTAGTACTTGCATGCCAGGCAATCTCAAAAACTAAATGTACATTTTCTAATTGACATATCGCAAAGTTCTATGGTTCTATGGGGGACAAATATCGCACGTGCCATGACAGGCAATCGCAAGAACAAAATTTTTATTCTCTGATTTATCTCAAATCTACCCATCTACTCTATAATTTTGCATATGAAGTAGCTTATGGCAATAATCAAAAGTGGTAAGAACTTGATGGCGAGTGCGAGACCAGCGCAGTTCGAAAAAGTGTTTGGCTAAACACCGTTGCAACTAATCATTTTTATGCGACACCAGAGACTGTGTCTATACTAAGTCTTGCGTGACTAATTTAAGCTTCTGTACAAGGAAAATATTAAGAGTGGTATTACTCAACATATTTTTGTTTATCGAAATATTATAAGTGAAAGATGTTCAAATTTATAATCATAAGAGCTACGTCATTCAGCAAAATATAAAAATGGTTTGATAAAGTATATTAATGTGGTAATTGTATCGGAAAAGACTTAACTATGTAATAAATGATTTCAGACCCTGAGCATGGAAGGCATCCTCTGGTTCTTTGCTTTAGCAGCCACGATTGTGGATGTTACATGTAAGATTAACATTTCTATGAATTCAGTTTAACATTTTTTCAAGATTATTGCTAATGTAATATGAAGACATTTTCATATATCTACCAATGCAGTCAGTCAATACACAGACTACTTAATAAAACGCATGACTATGACAAATCGAGCACAAATCTTTTGAACATTTGGTTTTAGTACATATAGAAGCACACCTATTTCTCAGCTATTCTACTCAATATTAACTAATGATCATTTCTCACGGAACTGGTTTGCACTAGCTTATATCTTTAGGTTATTTCTTTTGTAGCGTAGAGACGGAATATGATCATTATAGTATGACTGTTTACTTAATTGGCTGTCAAAGACTGTACCGCCAATCTGCAGACCATTGGCAATAGTACAATATCAATGATCAAAATCCAAAGTAAAATAAAAGTTAATTGAAATTTCTTAGCAAACGAATCTTTAAGGATTGAAATCCGATTTTCTTTTTTAACATTAATACGGGGAACAAATTTGGAAACGATTGGCCAACGATTTGTTTTAAACAAACGGTGACATATTCTGATTGAGGCTAATCTTTATGATTGCTTTTGTTTGAATTACCCCATCTGTTACAGAAAAAAAAACTGAAAATGTGATGATTGAAATATATATTAATCTGAATTTTATTGATTTAGATTGTCTTGAGTGTTTTCAATGCACCGGTATTGTGAACATATCCAGCTGTCATAACTTAACTTCGTGTTTGAGCGATGAGGTAAATGTTTCGGTTTTGTTTAAGTTTCAAGTCCTTTAATTTTGAAGATCGTTGAGTTGCATTATCACAGTAATTTGCGAACAAAAAATTAATTTAAGAAAAAACGGGAATGATATTTTACACATACGAATTATGTTCAACGACTTTGCTGCAGCCCCTTCTTCTATTATAAAATAATAGTTATCTAGGCTGGGGCCTGAGGGCCTACATCTATCATACTGAAAATTGAAGCCTCACATAGAAAAGCCTTTACCTTTTAAACTAATTATTCAAATCAATGCGCTATTCATTTGCATAAAATAATTCACCCAATTAAAGGTTTATACCCATCATCTGTACTTCAAAAGTTTTGTTCTTGAACAACTTTTACCGTCTTTTCCTGTTTTTGTTCAGTATTATTGTTGTTTCGCAAATTGTATCAGTCTTTTTTATATTATTCTATAGTTGTTATTATGTTAAACCACTAATCATTTATAAATATAAACAATATATAATTGTTACGGTTCTTAACCTTTAACACACCACAGTCTTCACATAGACGCTTGATAAGGAAACAGTTAACGTCGAGTTAACACAGATTAAAAAAATAGTTCTAGATGTTTTAGTATACAAATAAAACATTTGATAAACATAATTTTTTATCTCCAATTCATTTCTTTAAGTAATTGTACGAGTTTGATTTTCTAACCAAACAAAGCATAAAGAAGCAATAACAATCAAAATCATAAAAGGCATACGTGTACCACGTTCTATATTCAAATAAAACACTCGAGAGGGTCATTACAAAAGTCAAGTCCATTTAACAGAATGTGAAAATGCGGAGAAACAGGAAAGCATATACATGTATTTTATTTCGAGTCATTTAAAAACTGTAATACGACATATGGATTGATTTTTAGATAGTGTTATTGATACGAAATTGTATGGTTTTTATCTGTATAATCATTCAGTTAATAAGTTCCTTTCAAGGCACTTCCAACCTTACTGACACTCATTACGTCCTCAAATGCCCCAGCCTTTCTGTGCTTTCAGCGCTTTGATGTTTCTAAACTAGCTTAAGCCTAACCGTTAGTGCAATCTGTTAACATAGCAACATGGAATTGTACAGGTATAATGTCAAGTGCAAGTTATTTGAGCGATCTGCTTCAAGAGCACTCTATTGGCATTTGTGATATTTCAGAACATTGGCTCTTTGAGCACGATTTACAATTCATAGACTGTATCAATAGCCACTACACTAGTTATTCAATTGCTGATCCAGACTTACAATATCCGAGTTCAAGGCGTGTAGGTAAAGTCGGCCTTGGTATATTGTGGCATAAGAGATTAACCAATCATATATCACCTTTGTATCTCAACTCACGATATGTAATTGGAATTGAGTTTATGATTGGGCCTGGTTGTTTCATGTACATTTTTCAAGTTTATCTCCCTTGTAAAAACCATTGCGCTTTTATCTTTAAAAACAGTGTAGAGGAGGTAGAAAACATAATATGCAGATATATAGACAAGGGTACTCTGATTGTAATGGGCGACTACAACACTGAACTTCCAACCAGATAACAACTGCAATTTAAATTAGATGCAAGAGGCAATATTTTGGTTGACCTGATGTTAAGACACAACATTGTGTCATTAAACGCACTCGATATATGTACTGGTTCTCGGTTCAGTTGTGTACCGTTCAACAGTGAGAGGGAAACTCTAATAGACCATATACTTATACAACAAACTGATGTAGACCATTTTTCTTCTTGTCACATATTAGATGATCATGCCATTAATGTATCTAATCACCGCCCAATCGTATTTACATACAACATACCAGTCTTAAAAGTCATTACAGACAATGAGAATAAGCGCATCATTAATTGGAAAAACTTTAAGTCCGAATATATCAATAAATATCGTGATTCTTTATCATCGGACGAGGAATTGCTTAACACAATAACACAAAACGTTGCCAATGTAGATGACATCGAAACTATATATCACAGAATCGTTATATCGTTACAAAATGCTACCGAAAAATGCATTCCAAAAGTTAAATTCAAACCTCATATTAAACCCTATTGGTGCAAAGAACTGACGCATTTAAACAAAGAAATGTTTAATATGAGAAATGAATGGATACAGGAAAATCGACCACGGGGAATTCAATTTAAAAGTTATGTTAATTATAAAAATGCTAAAAGCAAGTTTAGCCTTGAAAATTGCATAGAGCCATTTTTCAAAATTATATCGAAAATCTTGAACGCGAAATCGACATTGCAGCCGAAGTAGACAGCAATGAATTTTGGAAACTCATAAATAAGCGTAGGAAATCGCGAACATTTAACAAAACTTTTGAAATGAATTTCAATGGAAAAACATATAATACCGAATCTGAAATTAATAGTGGTTGGAAAAACTATTTTGAAGAGCTCTATTCACCAACATTAAATGAAAACTTTAACGAAAATTATATACAGCATTGCGAACAAGAACTTTCTAACATAAAGAGAGCACTTGAATCAAGTACATCACCTAGAATCTTGATTGACGAAAATCGTGTACGAAACGCTCTCAAAACATGTCACAAAAACAAAGCGTGTGGCCCCGATCAAATTTATTACGAAAATATCCTTTAGGCCCGGTACTAATTACCGTTTTAACAAACTTTTTTCAAGCCATGTCTGATTTTTCTTATATACCAACTGACTTGAAAAGAGGTTATATCACCACAGTTTTTAAAGGTGGTACTAAAAACAAAAAGGATCCCGATAGTTATCGTGCGATTTCTATTCTAAAGTTATATGAAAAAGTTATTTTGCACATTATAGACTCAAACAGTACAATTTTAAGCATTAATCAACTCCAAGGTGGTTTCCAGAAAAACATGAGTTGCACTATGACTTCATTTCTTGTTCGCGAAAGCATTTATTTCGCCCAAGAACACAATTCAAAATTATTCACGTGTTTTCTTGACGTACGCCAATGTTTTGATCGAGTTTCGCATTCAGTCTTGATGGTCAAACTCTTCAAAACTGGAATAGATCGTAATATTTTCAAAATAATTCTTAACATGTTCGAAAATGTTTATAGCTGTATAAAAAATATGCGGCAAACTTCAGACTGGTTCCCTATCCTACAGGGTACCAGACAGGGACAAATTATGAGCCCCCGACTTTATCTTATTTTTGTGAATGACTTGATGAATAAACTTCAGAATTCAAAATACGGTTTTAACATGTACAAAATTAATCTCTGCTGCCCGACATCAGCAGACGACATGGTCCTGATATCAATGACAAGAAACGGTTTAAGCAATTTAATTGATATTTGTTATAATAATTCTCTAAAAGAAAAGGTATCTTTACAATGCTAATAAAACTAACGTTGTTGTTTATAATGAATCAAAACACGAATATTCGCGACACCAAAGCGACTGGCATATTGGTCCGGAAAAGATTGAAGAAAGCGATAAATACGTACATTTAGGGGTATTATGCGACAAAAATTTAAACTTAGATGAGTTAATTTCTACAGCTTGCTCAAAGATAAGAAAGACATATTTTGGCCTAGCCGACTGCGGGGTTCATAAGTCGGGGTTACATCCAAAAACCACAAGACATTTATATAAAACTATTGTGTTATCAAAAGCTCTTTTCGGCTGCGAAATGTGGTGTAATATCACGGACACTCAACTGCTCTCTTTAGAAAAGATCCATAGACAATGCATAAAATATATGCAGTCTATGCCGCAATCAACTAGAACAGATATAGCGTTAAGCTGCATTGGCCTTTATCCTATTAAATATGAAATCGATAAACGCAAACTTTTATTTTTCGGGCAGTTATGCCATCTTGATAACATGAAAACAGTAAAAGTTATTTTTGTTCACCGGCTCACAAATGTTATGTTAGAACCAAATAATAAATCGTTAAAAGGAAAACAACACATGGATTTGTTGTAAAAATTTATACGACGCGTTTCGACATATAAGTCTTCGTCAGGTATAATAAACAAAATACGTAACGTCCGTTGCACGTAAATAAAACCGCGCAAAGTAGCGTTAAATGCACAATGTATTATTTAGCGTAAATAACGACGTTACGCGCAAAAACAGACATTTTACATGTGCACAATATAAATAACAAACATGAAATCTTATTTGATGTTGAAATAATACAACATCATGACTAAAAAGGACATGGATCATAAGATACAAAATGTTTCAATAGTGTAATTAGAATATTTTTGTTGAAATTGAAACAAACAATACCCATTTTGTCATGATATAACATAATAGATTATATAAGTTTTTTCATGCTTTACAGTGAATTATAGAATTATAGAATTTTCTCGGTGAAATAAAAGTGGTACCACACTATTTTCCAATTGTGGAATATCACTTTAGGTTTCACTATTTTTGCATACAGGTACAAAAAAAACACAAAAAAAACAATCACATAAAATTCCGAACGATAACGCTTAGAAGACGGGCATAAGTATGGATATATATGAAATAAAGACGTAAAGTCTTAAACAAAAAACATTTCATGCACGGTTTACGCAAAATGTTCACTGAAAACATACAATAAAAAGAAAAATAAAGTTTGCTTCCACCATTGAAAAATAGAAACATATTACACCCACAAAACCCGAAACTATGCACCCTCACAAGTGGCTTAGACACTTACGAATCACTGAGCCAACCCGGCGAAACACATTAATATCACACACTGGTAAAAACAAACAACCTTTATAACATTTCAAATTACACTTTATATAAACTATTAGTATTTAAACCTTTGGGATATAATGTCTCTAGTTTATGAATCCAAAAAAAAAAAAAAATGTTAGAACCAAGTAAATCCCGAGGTTTCATATCGGACATATATCGCATATTTGGTAAATATGAATTGATGAACCACTTTAAAAGTTATTTGCAAGACGTGGTGTTTCCAAAGTTACCATGTTGGAAAAATATAGTGAAGAAAAGCATTTCGACCAAAGCTACCTTTGAATTTACACAAAATGTATTATTTGACAACAAACTTTGTGAATTCTACAGTATCCACAATGAAATTATACTGTGTAATGCTTGGCGCTTTTGCGAGTTATACAGAGATTATCTCCCATTTTGCCGAACTGTAGTTATTATTCTTTCAAAAAATTTTTCCAGAGATTTCAACTTTTTCTGTTCGAAGTGTAAAATATATACTACTTCAATATCCGAGCATCTTGTATTGTTTCGTGTAAACAACGATAGTCTCCGATACAATCTTTGGAAACACATGCATAGCTATATTGGTGATAGTTATTTTAAAAAGTTTTGCGAGATGTCCCCAAGAAATCAGGTTATTGAATTAATATCAGGTCTTGTAAGTTTTGATCTCGATAATCTCACACGAGTTAACTGTTTCCTACATTATATGTGTAAGAATTTATTTTATCAAATAGAAAGAGTGCAAAAATTCTAAAAGTAATTAACACATTGTATTAGATGCATATGTAAGTGTATATTCCACGAGATCTCTCTTATTATTTCGTTGGGTCTAAATACTGTTACAAAAAAGTATTGTAAATAATCAAGTCCAGTCTACAAGATCTCTCTTACCATTTCGTTTCGGGTAAGACCAGATCTTAATACTCTGTGACTGATTTTACCAAGTGGTGTATTTATTAAATCTATATTTTGTCTGTATATATATGTATGTATATATATATATATATATATATATATATATATATATATATATATATACCTGTTGTTAAAAGAAAATAACTTAATTTGAATTAGAATCTTTTTTTTAAATTACTATATCTTATTTTATGGAAGCTTTACTCGTCCTTTTAAAACTAAGAGGCCGAATAAGTCAATATCTTTATAGTAACAGTGACTTGCATGTTTCCAGTCCTCCTTATCTTATTGAAAAATTTTAAAATATTGGTACTTTCCTCTTCAATGAAATGTACAAAACAACATATGTTTAAGTATCAGTTATGACTTCTTGTTATGTTGTTGTTGTTTTTTTCAGTACTGTTATACTGATATAATAGGATATGGCGACCAGGCAACATATACGCTCGGATGCAGAAATAGGCAGGTTCGAACTCGTTGTCTTTAAAGCTGCTTTCTGGTAGCCAAAACGAAACGGGAATATGTAAGCATAAATCTTAAAATCAAACAGTGTAGGTTTCTGCCAACCATAAGAATTAAACCCTAAAAGATGTAATAAAAAGAGAAAATTAGAAAAAAAAACAAAGAAAAATCAATGTTAAATTAAGGAAAATACCCTTAAAGATGAATAAGAGGAAAAATTATATTGACTTTAAAACATGCGATGTATGTTTAAAGAAAGAATACTCTTTATAATCTACGTGATATTGCTAGGTATAGGTAAAATAATGGGACTGCTGTGAATGTATATAAAACATTTTTGAGAAAAGCACACGTATATGCTGAACCTTAAATGTTGAACAAGTTAACATGAATATCTACAACTGAGTTTTAATTATATCGCAATCAAATTGAATTTGCTTTGATAAAAAGCGAAACATGAACGTGATGAGGAATTGCAACATCCAGAAGACACAGCCTCCCCAAAGAGCAAAAAAGAAGAGAGAAAGGGAAAAGATGGTTTATAAAATAATCAATTTCAAAATTGACATGATAAACTCTTAACGAAAATGAGAAACCGATGTATTACCCCCGTGGAACCTGTTAACCTTCATTAACTACTAAACCCCTGTCACCGTCAGGCAAACAAAGTGGCAAGCAAAAGTGATTTTCAACCGCACCTGTATTTTTTATTTAAATCTGGGTATCAGCGATAAAAGTTGCAAAGGGTTTTCCTAGTGGTACTGATAACTTTGTTTTAAAGTTTTTTATTACGCAAAAAAACTCATTGGAGATATAACCCCCGAACATATTTTTACGAAAAAAATCGTATTCTGAAAACGGAAAATTTACGATCTTAAAATTAAAATCATTTCATCTGACAACTTTAATCATCATTACGCTCGGTTGAAGAGATAACAGATAAAATGAAATATGCACATCAGGAATGGCCACATCCAGCAGACAGCCTCCCCACAAAACCAAACAGTAGACAGGAGAGAAGGGAGCGCGGTTTTACAATAATCAGTTTCAAAATAGACGCCGCAAACAATTAACGAAAATGAGAACTTGAGGGGTTTCCGCCTTAGAACGGTCAATGGTAAAATTTGCAACTGGGGGGTTAAACCAGGTTCTAGGCTGCACCAGCCTCGCACTTCCCCCAACAGGTTCTCTTATCAACAAATAAGGACAAGTTGCCTTGGTGAAATAACTCTAACCGACTCATCAGCTCAACGATGTTGCATGCAAAAGCACACAAACTTATAAAACATAAGACGCTGATAGGCCAAAAGGGCGGGTACTCAATGATCTTACCGAGGCGAGAGCACATGGAGTCAAATCAGCAAGACCACGATGAAAGGGGTAAGAAAAACAAATCGAGCTTCTACGTTCTTATACAAGATTTTCCCATAAACCTTCATATAATCGGAAATATGATCAATTAACTGCATGCAAATTTTCATTAAAATACTCGAAACTTTAAAAATCGGCGCATTCCATCTTAACAAACATTAAATAATTGGTTAATTGATGCGCGAAGTTCTGACAGAGGAGCGGAATATTTGACATTCTAGCTCGCTAATTAGATAATAAATACTAACAATGAATTAAATATAAAGAAACAGACTGCTTTCAAATTTTTCGTTTGATTATTTAATTAAGACATGTGTCATGTCGGCTACAACCGTCTCACCACTGTCTATAGTGGGTAGATCTGTGACACAGGATTTGCAGTGCAGTCAATGTTGTGGACACGACGAGTGCAATACACATCTATGTACGACTAGAACAGACGGTAATATTCTTTATTCATTATTTTGTTAAAATCAATCTTGGTTATTCATGGTCAAACTTATCTAATTGTGCTTTTTTTAAAAGAAGAAAACAAATTTATTTTTAATTTTCCTCCCAAAGGTTGTTATCATCGCTTTAGGAACGGAAGCCATACATGCACGTAGTCGGTTCGAACAAAATAGGTATTTTCGAATTGTAGCTTTGTTTTGTTTACAAAATGATACAAGGCAATATTTGTATGCTACTAGAAACTATAATATAATTATAAATTAAATAAATAGTAAATTGTGGGTTGAAAACGATACTGACAAAATTTCTTGCAAAAATGGTACAGTGAAATGTTTTGTTACGAATTTCAATCAATGGAACACACCGAGTTCAAATTTGTAAAAATATTTAAAAAAGTATGCTGATTGACCATTTATTAAATTTCTCTGTGTTACTTTTATAGTCTTATAATGTGCTTTATATTGTTAATCCTTACACGTTGACTACATTAGTTCTTTGCCTATTCATCACTTGTCAATTATGCATGTTCATCACTTGTCAATACATTAGTCAAGTTGACATAATTTACCCGTACAAAATAGATGTCATGCCTAGTTTACTTATTTTCATTTCTTGATGCATAACATATAGCGAATATGGTGAGAAAAACAAATGATTTTCTGTTGGACAACCTGCCGACTGTAACTATAAGAAGAAAAATTAGGAAAATTCAACAAAGTAAGATATCTAGAAAACTATTTAACACACAGGAAGTTTAGTCTTATAAGGATCCAGCTATGTCTTTACATGTTTGAAAACATTTGTTTGCTTAAAAGACATATGTTTTGACGCAGCACCGACGCAACTGGGCAACTGGGGGAGCGCGTTTAGTAGCAGTGATTAAATCCCGACTGAGTTTCACTTATATAAACAGTGCATCGAACATCTCTATTTTTGTGATATGTTTCAAAATCGTTCGTTACTGAAAGTATAACATCAGTGTGAAAAGTGGAATACTTTTTCTCCTAAGATGAGAATTTCCGAGGTGAGAACCCCCATTTCAGAAAACATATTCCACTATGACATTATATACTATCGGAAATGAACAATTACAATGAATGAGCTTTGGAACTTTGTCAGGAAACATTGTTAAATTACGGAATGCCTATTTCATTTGAACCAGCTATGTGCGATGACACAACTTAAATAATTTTTATTTTCTGTTTTATTCACAACTCTTTTATAATAACATATCATTCAATTTTGAAAAAAAGAAATAATAAATTTATTGTAATGTTTTTTTTTGCAGCGCTTAGCACGGGACATTGTGAAGACGACCCTAATGTCGACTGTGTTCAGTTCAGTTCCCTCTTTAGCATATGCCCTGACATAAAGCATGCACAGCAAGTTTGTCCCAAGTTCTGCAAGCTCTGTGAAGTAGGTAAGTACTTGATGAAGTAAGGAGGTACTTAATGAAGATTTTTAATTCCTTGTGTCATTTCAACTATTTTATGCCTATCATAGAACGGAGGAAACAGTGTTGTGAAATGAACGTCAGACCACAAATACGAGTATAACACATTTGAATCTCACCAGTCATAAGGTTCCAAACACGAGAATAACGAATTCGAATCTCATCAATCATAAGGTTCCAAACACGAGAATAACGAATTCGAATCTCATCAATCATAAGGTTCCAAACACGAGAATAACGAATTCGAATCTCACCAATCATGAGGTTCCTATTTTTTTTTCGAATCCAAATCCGGCGAACCATCGACCAACATTAATAAACTTGTTTTTGAATATAATTATTGATAACAAATGATTGAGTTTAAAACAATTATAATATAAAAAAGAATAATGTATCCAAATTCATAAATATATCAACACATAACATTAAAAAAGAATATTCTTTTTAATTTGTTTTACAAGTTATATGGCTTTCGTTAATCCATTCACGGAAGGCATGTTAATTGCTAATTTAACCTCCTCCAAAAATTAAAATGAAAGTTATTATACACAAACTAGCAGTTTTCCGTTTATAATTGAAAAAATTGTATACCTTTTAATACGTGATTTTTCGACATTTTGCGCGTGCATAAATTTGCAATGTTAAGTTTTTATCAAAACATATCTTATTAAATGGATATATTTTACTGGGATTTGTTTTTTTCGCATACTTTGTCTGCCAAGATATGTAAAGTTAAAAATGTGCAAACAATAATGATTAAACGGTAGCATTTTCAAATTTGTTAAAAACTAAATTGAGTTATTTAAAAAATACTCACGTTTAGAGCTTCCTTAGAAACATCTGCGGAAAGGTTCTGTACTTTCTTCCCATCTTTTTGAAAACATAGTATCCGGACATTGGTCTGACTGGAATAGTTGGTCAAAATGCAGCGTAACTTGCGCAACTGGCACAATGACCAGAACAAGAACCTGTACCAATCCTCCCCCAAGTAATGGCGGACTACCCTGTCCTGATTCCAACTCGGACACAGCCACTTGTTCGCTACCGCCTTGTCCAGGTATGGGTTAAACTACAAAATAGTGTTGGCAATTAATTCGTAACACCATCATAAAATTACAGATACACTTTTACCATTTGTTTGGTTTGAATAGTTAAATATGTTCGTAACCAAACGTGAAATTGGAAAATACACTTCGTAAATATGTTTTCATGGTGTTTGTTTATTCTGAAATGGCATGAAGTAAAATAAAAATACTTTTCTTGTAACACGGTCATTAAAATAAAATTAAGCTTCTCAAATTATTTTAGTTCATGGTGGATGGTCGCTATGGACGTCATGGGGAACTTGCAGTGTCAAGTGTGGAGTAGGGATGGAACGCAGGGACAGATATTGCAACAATCCTTATCCTGGTCTCGGTGGGGACCATTGTTTTGGCGATTCCAGAGACGATCGGGCATGTTTCGAGAGACCATGTTCTGGTAATATTTTTATTCCATTCAGAACATGATGCTAGTTGGGTTATAAAACAAAATGAATATCAATCATTTAAAACCATCTTATATAACTATAACCGGCATTTCTGTCTTAAAACTTTTGAGAAAAAAATCTTTGTGGCTTGTATTGATGATAAAACTTTTCTCATTTTTGTTAATTGTCTGTGGTGTCTTTTCTGAAACTGATCATTTTATTAATTATGCTTTTACTCTCTTTTTCTTGACGGGGGGAACTGTTATTTCTGAATGTGGCAGTTCCTGATATGCATATTTCACCTTTCTTTACAAATGGTTCTTACGATTATTATACCTTATAGACTTGTCAAGACGTAATCGAGTCGCCCACTTTTTTAATAAAAAATATTTATGTTCCTCTATTATTAAACAAACAATAGGCGAAGCTATGGGTAATGATTATGCATCTCTTGTTGCTGATCTGTTTTTAAACTGTTATGAACGAAACTTTATTTTATCTCCTTCTACAGAACACCAAGATGACATGGTTATAACCTTAAACCATATTTGACTTTTTCGTGTGGCAGCTGTAAAAAGTCTCCCCATACATTCGATCAGTACTGTTATCAGTAACGTCCTTTGAAGGTCGTTGAGCACAATACTTATGTACTATGTCAATAGTACTTCTAAAATTACCTTTGTTTAAATATTCCGGCCAGTTTTTAGATGTGGTGTTTCAATATCCCAGCCTATACAGGTTCGGATATTGTTCAATTACCCTTAGGATATACTTCATGCTTTTTAAATTTTGCCTTTGGCATTGTCTGTGATATGCAGGATTTATATTCTCTGATCCCCTGTCAAAATTCTATTCGGTTTAGTTCCGCCCATTGTTATCTCGTTTAGGGCTAACCCATTCTTTTACCTGTGGACCATACGCCGCTGAAGATGGAATGGTATTTATCTGAAAATACCACATTGAAGGTTCCATGTTCACCGCAATATGCATACCATCGTTTAGGATTGATCAAAATTGAACTGTTTATTGGTGAAAATATTGAGTTGCGCTCAACCCGGGGCTTGGCGGCGTGGGCAGTAATATGCATTTCTATAACTGCCCATGAACAGGCTAAATCAAATCGAGCCTGCAGTATTTTCATATTTGTCGTGTTCGTCGCATTTCAAAGTTCCCTTTTTATCTATTGAAGATTTGTTAAATATAGATACTAACCACTTTCTATATTAGGTAAAGAAAATATACTCTGATCTGATGAACAAAAGCTTTATAAAGATAACAATTCAGAAAAGCGAGCAAACGTTCTGGATCGTAGTCTTTTCATTGACAATGATTGCGTTACTTCGAAACTATGGGACACAAGATATAATTTAATAATTTTATATTGTAAATTTTCATTTTAAGATAGATATTGCAGACGTGCAATTAATTGAATGTTTTACTTATGAGGGATTTTAAAACAATAACTATTATCAAGATCAAGAACACCATACCGGTGATGCCGTCCTTAACCTATTTCCGGTTTTCTGCGAATTTCAAGACTGACGTTTGCTAGAATCTGGAAAAAACAAATATTCAAAATAATTGACACTCGTATATCCTTCTATAAAAGAAACATAGCTTTACTACCACCTCGACCTCATTTTAACTTTCGTCATTTGAAAAAGGGTATTCAAGATTTTCACAACAAATTTGTTTTAACACCTGCTGATAAGGCTTCAAATAATGTTATTATAGTGTGACGTATACACTATATAAATGTTCAAACTGAATAGCTTAATAGCACTTATGCTTATACACTGACTTCTTCATCTGAGAGTGATATTGTTACTGCACACACTCTACAAATTACAAAATTTAGTATCAGTGTTGAGCCTAAACAAGACAAAGTACCTACTATGTATTGGTTGCCTATAATGCACAAAACACCGTACAAAGCAAGATTTATCGCTAACTCTAGTTCTTGTACAACAACAAAGTTATCCGTGCTCTTAACATCTTGTCTTACAGCTATAAAAGAACATGTAATTAGGTATTGCGAAAAAGTTTTTGAAACTACTGGCAAAAATTTATTTTGGTCTATAAAAAATTCAAATGACGTTTTGAAGAAACTTAAATCAAATAATTTTCAGACGTTCTGTTTGAATACATATGATTTTTCTACCTTGTATACTTCTCTCCCTCATAATTTAATAAGAGACAAGCTAACCAGTCTCATTGAAAAAACTTTTGCTAGAGAAAATAAAACATTTATTGCTTGTAATGAACATAGGGCATTCTTTACAGATGGTTCTTATGATAATTATACTTCATGGACCTGTCAAGACCTTATCCAGGTGCTCACATTTTTATTGGATAATATTTATTTGAGATTTGGTACGTCTATTTATAAACAAGTAATAGGCATTCCAATGGGTACTAATTGTGCACCCCTTGTTGCTGATCTGTTTTTATACTATTATGAAAGAGATTTTATGTTATCTCTTTCTACCGAACATCAAGATGATATTATTACAGCTTTTAACAACTACTCGAGGTATCTTGATGATTTATTAAATATAGATAATAACCATTTTCCATCACTGGTTAATAAGATTTATCCTAAAGAACTACTGCTTAATAAAGCGAACACTTCAGAAAAGCAAGCAAACTTCCTTGATTTAAATCTATCCATCGAAAATGGTTACGTCACTACTAAAATTTATGATAAAAGAGATTATTTTAATTTTAATATAGTAAATTTTCCGTTTCTAGACGGCGATGTTCCTCGTGCAACTTCTTACGGGGTTTATATCTCACATCTTGTTCGCTTTTCAAGAGCTTGCAACGATGTGAATGATTTCAATGAACGTAATCTTTGCATTACAGAAAAACTTTTAAAACAAGGTTATCGGTATCCCAAATTAAGGAAAACCTTCTGCAAGTTTTATCGCCGATATCCAGATCTAATTCATAAATAAAGCTGCAGTTTAAAATCACTATTGCAACAAGGAATTTCACAGCCAGTTGTTTATGGAGATTTAATTTATAAACTTAAGAAGATAAAAGGCGATGTTAATTTCTCCCGGTTATTCGTAAAAACCATCTGTAAATTTAAAAAGAAAGGTTACCAACATGATATTTTACAGCGCTCTGCAGGCCTGGTGATTAACCCATCTACAGTTGATCATTATGCTAACCTATTTGGTTGCACGACGGTGGCAGGGGTTTAAGAGTTTATGAAGGTTTATGGGGAAATCTTTTCTTAAAAGAACCTAGAAGCTCGATTTGTTTCTTTTATCCCTGTCATCGTGTTCTTGCTGATTTTACTCCAGGTGCTCTGGTCTCGGTAAGATCATTGAGCACCCGCCCTTTGGCTTTGCAATGCTATTAAATTCTTATGTTTATATGTTTGTATGCTTTTGCATGCAACAATGTTGAGCTGATGGGTGGGTTAGAGTTATTTCACCGAGACAATTTGTACTTGTTTTGTGATACGAGAACCTGTTGGGGCAAGTGTGAGGTTGGTGCACCCTGGAACCTGGTTTGGACCCCCAGTGACAATTTGTTTTGCCACTGGTCGTTCCAATGCGGTAACCCCTCTGGTTCTCACTTTCGATATGTGTTTGTGGCGTCCATTTTGAAACTGATTATTGTAATACCATGCTCTCTTTTCCTCTCTACTTTTTGGCTGTGTGGGGAGGCTGTTTATGCTGGATGTGGCCATTCCTGATATGCATATTTCATTTTTTTTTCAAACTTTGACCAACTAACCGGTAGAGTGTGTTTTGAGAGAAATCATAGGAAACATTCAACTGCCTACAAGTAAATTGAATTTTCCGTGAGGTGAAGAAAAAGTACGAAAACCTTTAACTCCTTTGTTGATATGAGAACCTGTCGGGGCAAATGTGGGGTTGGTTCTCCCTAAAACCTTGTTTAAATGCCCAGTGAAAATTTGGTTGCCCTGACCAATGTTCGCTTTTTCGTTAATTGTTTGTAATTTCTTATTTGAGATAAAACATTTTCAAAACCCATGCTCTCTTTTTATATATATGTCATTTTTTGTGTCATTTCTGTTGTTACTATTTTTAGAAAGAACTTTCAAATTTCTATTATTTTCTCATAACAAAACAGTGATTTTGTTACACATTTTGATAATAAAATGGTGTTTTTATCGCGAATTGCATAATAATTAATGTCGTCTGCTCAACTTTATGACGTCGTTTCAAGTATTGACGTCAACTGCCCGAAGGTACCTTTTCCCGTGGCGTGCCTCAATTAATTTGATCGACAGTTTGCTTCATTATTGTTTTTAACTGCGGACATATTTATTGAGATTTTCAATTCAACTGATTTAATTCGTATGGTCTGTGTAGTTGTAATGCTTTGTAGATGGTATGTGGTCTTCCTGGTCAAGCTGGGGGTCATGTTCTGCTACTTGCCTCGGAGGATTGTCCAAGAGGACCCGTATATGCAATAATCCATCGCCGTCTGCGTTCGGTCATGACTGCGTCGGAAACGACGAGGAAGTAAATCTATGTAATTCAGTCGAATGTCCTGGTAAGAAGAGTTTTATTATTTAAAATTTATTTTATGGTCATAAGTATAGTGGCATTAGTAACTTTTCGGAAAATGGTTCGATAGTATACTAAGGAGTCAAATAGGCTTTTATTGTGTTTCCATGGAACTAATATTACATTATGCCGATTCAGAAAAATGACTTACACTGTATTGCTCGTGAACTTCACATTTGTTGTTGACACTATTATTTTAGTGTTGTTTTTCGGCGTTAGCTGTCTAAGCTCACTTTTGAACTAATTTTTCGACGAATGAAATGTTCTAAATAATACTCGTATGCTATTATTATGCAGCGGGAAAATGAAATAAACTATTTCGATTGGTAGCTTTTTACACCAGAGAGGCATCCAGCAGGGTGGAGAGGTATCTAGTGGGATTTTTATTATTATGCAGCAGAAAAATCAAATAGATTATTTCGATTGGTTTTTAGAGGGTGTAGTTTACGATTACCGTAACGATTTTAATATTTGGTGTGTGTATTTACCTGACACTTACATGTTCGAGCATTTTCGTTTTTAAAAGCGATAATTGTATTGGAGAAAAAATATTAACGATTTAAATAACCAGTTAAGTCAATTTTGATGGCTTAAATACAATTTTATATGGAATATTCTTGGGTGTCAGGTAAAAATTTGCGTATATTGCGTACAAGAAAAGTGCATATATTTCTAGTTCTTACTGGTTCATTTCTAGTTCCTTTGATACTGATTGTTAATTTCAAGGGCGAAAGTCAATATCTCTATAGTGTAATGGCTAACTCTCTCGCCTCGCAAGCGGAGGGCCCCGGGTTCAATACTCAGGAGGAACACTCCCTTACGTAAAAGTTATTTTACGTAAAAGTTGGTAGATTTCGCTCTTGCAACAAGCCGTTATTATTCATATTTATCAATTTTCAAAGACATTTATTCATCTTGAGTTCTAACTCTACAAGAGGTATTTTATTGAAACTTAATAACTGTAGATCAAGGCTCGGGTTCTCATTTTTGTTAATTCTTTGTGGTGTCCTTTTTGAAACTGAACATTTTCTTAACCATGCTCTCTCTCGCTCTTCTTCTGACTGTGTGGGGAGGCTGTTTTTTCTGAATGTGGCAATACCTGATATGCATATTTCACTTTTTAATCGACTTATTATCACCGTATGAAATTGTTGCAATAGCTTCAACATTTTTTGAAATACATTTTCAATAAATTTATGAGTTGTCATGATTCGGTCGCTTAATCTCTAGACTATACTAAGAAGGCTGGGAGGGTTCGTCAACAGCTATAACAAATAAAATAAAATAACTAAACTGTGTCTGCTACGCCTCTCTATATTTCTTTCTTTGAGCTGATGGGTGGGTTGGAGTTATTTCACCAAGACAATTTGTACTTGTTTTGTGATACGAGAACCTGTTGGGGCAAGTGTGAGGTTGGTGCACCCTAGAACCTGGTTTAAACCCCCAGTGGCAATTTGTTTTGCCACTGACCGTTCCAAGGCGGTATCCCTAAAGGTTCTCTTGTTTATTAATTGTTTGTGGCGTCCTATTTGAATTGACATACATATATAAAACATGCGCTCTCTCTATCTTCCTCTCTTCTTTTTCGCTGCGTGGGGAGGCTGTGTTTTTTGAGTGTGGCGATTCCTGATATGCATATGTTGCTTTTTCATAAATACATGTATATATAAATCTTTTCCATCAACGCCGTCTATCTTTTTAAAGATATTTCTTGTTATGTTTGATTTAAGATTTTATTTTTGTTTATTGATAAAAATTAATGAATGAAATGAATTTGTTTACGTTGCTTTAACAAGTTATTAACAATCATGCTAGTACAATGTACGTCACAATCTATCTTATTCTATGCAAATGCATATAAATGCTATTTAATTAAAAATGATAAGGCATTATCAGTTAAAATTTGTATTCAGAGTAAGACAATCATGGGCGATTGCGCTTTAGAACGACTCATTTTCAACTTCATTAGGATGGCCGATTTATATTGAATAAAGGGGTTGCCGTTTGGGTTGGGATCTAGATAAGCGACCCTGACTACTAACAGCTTAGCAATTAACGATGTAAGGACTCGTAGTCCTTTGACAACACTATTTTTTGGCGTTTTACATTAATTGTATTAAAAACCTGTTTACTTTTTGTTATAATTAGATGTTTTCATAACCATATTACTGTATCCTGTCACATATGTTTAGCGGTGAATGGTGGATGGACGACCTGGAGTACCTGGTCGAACTGTTCCTCAAACTGTGAAAAAATACGAACAAGAACCTGCACGAATCCTTCCCCTTCAATGACAGGACACATGTGTCTGGGTAGCACTGAGGACAAGACAATATGTGACATTGCCTCTTGTGCCACAGAACGTATGTTCAAACTTTTGATCTTTTACATTTTACATCCTTTACACTATTGTGTACTAAGCAAACCAAGAGCACATAAAAAGGACATAGTTAAATAGTTGAAAATAACACAATACTCGTATGTTATTTTTTATCACTTCCAAACTCCAAAAATGTTTAAGACAAAATATTTCACGACGGTTCCGCCTAACATAAAAGTGCAAACTATTTGGCCGATATACATTAATATGTTGTTTGTGGCTTCCTAAGTTTATCACTGGCTCGTTTGTCAAAGAATGCATTGTGATCGAATAATGTTTTTCAAGCTCTAAAAGTGCGTCTTGTTAACGGATCGAGCTCAAACAATGGTAGACTTGAAGTGTCGTTGGACGGATCAGAGTGGGGAACTGTGTGCGATGATTCGTTCAATGCTGGTGCTGCACAGGTTGTATGTAGAATGCTGGGACACACCGGGTAAACCCTCAGACGTAATTTATTTTTTCTTGTCCTTAGATCAATTTTGTTTTGTGTTTAAAATACACTACTAATAAGTTCTAAGTGCACACAAATGTTGATTTTCTAAGCTATTTGATTGAAATTTGCAACATTTTGTTAATTAGAAGATAAAAATATCCTATTTAAGATCACAAACAAAATTCAATATGTTTAACGCGCTTTAGAGATATAAACGTGTTTCAAATGACGAATCATGGGTAATGCATTATATTTCCATATATATATATACCTATTTGCATTAGTTATAGATACGTTTCGTTATTGAAATTTGTTGTTTAAAAGAATTTGTGTTTTTTTAAACACAAAGATTTTTTTTGCAAGTTTTCAACGTCTCTTCTTCTGAAAGCGGAAATTGCTTTCCGTTCTTTCCTTATCTATTTGAAGAAAGCGGGGCACTATACTCCTATTTACATGTACTTAAATTTAATAATAATTGTAATAGATCATTTATATCAAAGAGAACCAGGTAAATAACATATATCGAAGGCAAAAGGTTACTTATTTGTCTTGTTAATATTTTTGTGCGTTTCTTAAAATATACAGGGTCTACGTTCTACATACTTTGAGCGTGAAATTCTCGCGGAGTTCTCTCCTTTTGTTCACGCAACAGCAAGAATGCATTATTGAAAATTGAAGAAATGACGCGTATCTCAGATAGGACCCCATCGCAAATTATGAAAGAAAACAGATTTTAAACCCCCGCCCTGGACACTAACATTATAAAAAAGTAAAAGCAGTGATATATCATTCGACTTATCCAGTTAAATGTACCTTTATTCGAATGTGTATAAGAATATTTACATGTACTAACAGACCATAGCGTACAGAAAGTCTATGTATATACATAATTATTGTTGTGATATACACGTGTTTTCTTCGTTTTTGTCAATGTATTTTGTAGGTTTCATGTTATCTTATTGGTGAATAATCATTTCGCCCGCCATCAGTTTTAATCATTTCTCTTCGTATCATCAAAATTTAGTGTAATTTCAAAAGAAAAGTTGTGGACTGCCATTTCATTTCACTGAAATAACTTCGTAATGATCTGCTGGGCATGGCGAGGTAACACTCTCTCCTCCACTTTATCAATAACGTTTTCAAGTTGGTGTCCTGTAGACAATTATATTGTTTCGCACACTATGTGTGCGAACATTTGGGAGTTGTCTAGCAGACTGGGAAGTTTCATTATTCTGTTATCCGCGTTGAACATTATTTTAGGCAGAAATAATGAAATGAATTTTAATATTTTGACCAAACAAATACCATTTTCGAATTTTAGATTTTGAAATAAAATAAATATTTATTTTAGATTATTGAAGGAATGATTCTTATTTTGGTGCGGTTCATGCAGATTGGACGTGCACGCGAGAGCTGGCAAATCCATAAAGCGCGCTAGCGCTTTATGGTAAATTTGCCAGCTCTCGCGTGCACGTCCAATCTGCATGAACCGCACCAAAATAAGAATCATTACTTATATTTACATTTTATTCATTTTTTTCTTTAAATAAACTTAAGTCGAACGCTTTCAAAACTTAGTATTAAGTGAAAAGGGGGAGTAATACGTGGGAGTTTTCAATAGTAACAGCCATGACGTTACGGACGTCATTACGGGTCATGCGGTTCATGCAAAATGAACCGAATTTTTTAAACGAAGAAATCAATAGGAATGTAAATATTGATAAATAAACGCTATTCCATATTCAAAACTTAAAAGTGTGCATTTAAAACGTTTGACAAAAGCTCATGTCTTTGTCATAACTTATCACATACAAACATATTCGGCTGTTTTCGTGGAGAAACAGTAAAAAAAATACAAAAAACAAAGATGTTTCGTTCTATATTATATTAATTTTAATTATCACCAAATTCATATTTGAATGCATTGTAACATTTTAAGAAGATGATACGTGTCATTTAAATAGAATGTAGCATACAGAAATTTAATTGTTTCTATACAATTCTTTTTGTACTAGTAGTGTTCCCAGTCGTTCAATAACATTGCAAAAGCAGACAATATAAATATACCATCACGATCTGTTTGAAACTTCTTTGCATCATAATTATTTTCTTCTTGCGAAGGGCAGTGTCATGGTGGGTAACGTATTGCTAATCAACAGACTTGGGTTTCATTTGTGGAAAGGCAGAAATAAATTATATCAGGATTCTGTCTGTTTGATAACAGGTGATATTGGAAATGGCCGATATGGTCCTATGAAGCAGATTATAATAATATACACTCTCGTAGTACTATAGTCTGTCCCGCCGAGTTTGTGACCTTCGGTATTTTTACATAAATATAAAATAACATTAAAATAATACGTAAATATATCCATTAAATAAATATCTCCAAACCGTTTTTTTTTTATTTTTTTTTTATCATTGTCATATTTCCTCTTATATTCACACTTTTATAAGTTTTCCCATCTTGAATATCGCGTAATACGGATATTTCTTTGAATTATTAAAGAAAAAAAACATAGACTACGCGAAAATGATGTTTGTGAATGAAATGTCATTTGAAAATTCGCAGATTTTATTTTTATTTGTGATAGGGATTTTAGTATACCGGAAGTGTGCTTGCTTGTACTTTTTCACGAGAGTGATAATTTTTATTGCAATGCAGATATGGAGAGAACGTAACACTCTTCGGTCAGTTCACTTGCGCAATATTTTCACTTTTGGCATTCATAAACAAATGAACTAATAAAAATTAATATATTATGTATTTCACTTATCTTTCAATGTTAAAATGTACATTTGTACAAATCATAATCTGACGTAAATTTTACCACAAATTTATAGGCAGGAGAAAATAATAATGCGATGGTGGTGCGTCGTTGACATTTTCCAATTCTATTGTGGGCGAAACAATTGTGTTTTTGGTACCCGACCCGCACCCCCCCCTCCCCAAATTATTTTCATTTTCCGGAACAGACTTATTTTAACAGTTTATCATTTCGCTTGTTTTTGGCGGGAAATAAGGACATTCACTTATTTTTTACATGTTAAACAATATTACGCTGTACAAAGCAATCTCAAAGTAAGCGGCCCGCCGGTATTGTCCCGACGTGAAGAAAGATGCTGGTCGCCATAAGGCCTTGTTGATATTCCTGCAACGGCTGTACAGGGCGAAATGGTTTTGTTACGTCATTCAACTGACAAAATACACAAATATATGTGAATCTTTTTATAGATTTTATACCGATTGTTCATTACCAAACGCTACTATTTAAATTTGACGTCCGACACTACGAAGAAATGAATCCAAGTGACGAAGGTTAACGCGAACGGATGAAAGAGGGTAGAAATTTTCGGTTAGGCTGGTCTGACGATATTCTAGATTCCTATCATATTAGAAAAGGTACATGTTTTATAGTCTGTATTCATTTTCACCCGACTTTACACTTAACCCCCTGATCATTGGATATATAAGTCGTCCGTTAACAGTCGGCGCCGAAGGCAGCCACGGAACATTGGCTTACATATAAGGAAGGCAGGGTAATATGAATAACAAAACATGGCACTTTTGACGTGCTTTAAATGCCAAGGGATAGGCCCCTATTTCATATCGCTTCATCTATTTCATATCGCTTGAAAACGAATTAAAACGCGATACAAAAAGAATCGCGGAGCATCGAGCCGAAAAGACTACGGTACCGAGCCCCCACAGCACCACACGTATTTTTTTTTAATTCGGACGTTAATAATTTAATACACGACTAAATACATTTGTTAACTCCTCATTATCTGAAACATTATAGGGCCTACCCACTAAGCAAATATTTTCATTCAGGCATTTTTATTCCATTATACCAAAACGAAATATTCATCGTCGTAGTGAACGTCAAACTTCCGTTCGTATGCAGCAGTCCTTGCCCGCTAACGAAAATATATATTTATAAAAAACATACCGCTTATGATAATTATATGAAGCACCCCGATCTTACATGTGATTCCTCGTGTTTGTGCATCCGTTGTACAACATAAAATATGTCAGTAATTATCTTACAATAAAAATGATTGTATTGCGTTTTGCAAGAGTGATTGAGAAATTAAATCAAAACGTCGCAAATCAGATTTGAATTTTTAATAAATTAGGTATTTTGTCTTGTTCGAAAGTCCGGATGATATGAACATTTTGACAGTCAAAATAATGTTTGAGAACTTCCCCGCTCTGTTTCAATCGCGATGACGTCACGCGTTACCTAACAAAATGAAGCTCAATACTGTAAACAATGGCAACATGCCATAGGAAATTTAAATTTTGCGATTATAAGCTTGCTATAAGTTTTAAAGAAAAATCCAGAATTTTGCAACATAGGAGTTTTTTGTATTTCACAAAACAGGTATTACTTTTTACATTTGTTGCTTTACAAGAAAGAAATCGCCTCTTTTCGAGGGTCACAAATGAGCTGGGACAAACTATAATGGTTTCTTTCTCTGTTAGGGAACTTGCGAAAAGAGTAGCATTAGTACGATAATAAACAATTATCTTACAGTCTTTTCATGTTTAAACGAGACCGAAAAAATACCGAGTGTGAGGAGCTTTCAAAGACAGTAGTTCCGTCAAAATAGGCGGAGCTTAAAACGTATCATCGGTCAAAGACTGATAACACTATGTCTTGAAAATATCAGGTCAACACTGTCAATACAATTTTAATGCAGTTGCATGATAAATATATTTACTATATGTTCATTAAGGGACAGTAAGTCCTAATTTTGTTTATTAACCTTTCTCCATACCTTCAATAGGTCAAGCTCTGTTAGAGACGCAGGCCACGTTACTGATGGAACGGGTAAAATATTTTTAGACGACGTGATTTGTACTGGTAGCGAATCAAGTTTGATGTACTGCAAGCATAACAAATGGGGCATACACAATTGTAATCATGGCGAAGATGTTGGTGTTGTCTGTAACTAATACGGACCTGAAACTTTCATGTTTTGCTCTTCAATTACATCGAAACGTTTGTTTTCAGAAATAGCATTTTGCTAGCATTATTCAATGTTTTGAATAAATCGGAGAAGTAAATCTAAAGACACGCTACACATTCTGCAGCGTCCTCTATTTGACAAAAGTGTATGTTTATTGAGTTGTTTTCATATGTGAATTGCAGTGGTGATTTTTGTTAACAATGAAGATGAGCTGTTACGATAATATATACAACTACAATGTTATTTACTAATCGAAGTATTTTATGTTATAGTAATTATATATTAAGTGAAGTTTAAACAATTAAGAAACCCTAAAGGAGCGGATCGTAGTGAAGTGACCGTGGTTTCTTGATTGTTAAAACTTTAATGAATATATACACTAAATAACTTACTGATCACCACAATTGTTACTTACGCATTCTTTTATCTGGGGACCATACGCCGCTGAACATGGAATGGTATTAATCTGAAAATACCGCATTGAAGGTTCCATGTTCACTGCCATATGCAAACCATCGTTTGGGATGTTTCAAAATTGTACTGTTAATTTGTGTAAATATTGAGTTTCGCTCAACCCGGGGCTATGCGGCGTGGACAGTAATATGCATTTCCATTACTGCCCATGAACAGGCTCAATCAAACCGAGCCTGCAATATTTTCGTATATGTCGTGTTCGATGACTTTCAAAGTTCCCTTTTCATCTATTACAACTACAGCGTATCAGACATGACGTCATAATATTATGAATATTCAGCACTTAACAGACACTTAATAACTAAGAACAATTTACTACAAAATATAAATCACGTCCAACACAGTTTAAATATTTTAATCTATTTAATCTTAACCATATTTACACCAAACTATTTCTTGCAGATAAATTCTCAATATATATCAGAAAGTTCTGCAAGTTGTTGCTTCTTCTGTTATTTCTGTTTCTAAAACAGTATAGTACTTTCGTACTAAAATTATCAGTACATGTAGGAGATTTCACAACACATACATGGGTATTCAAAGTAAAGGTCAGGATGATATTTTAACTAAAACTTCTGCTGTTGCTTATAGTAGTACTGTTACGTTTGCTTAATCTATCATTCAGGCAACAGCTGAAGACAAGACTACCTCTTTACCACCACAAGTTGCCGTTTCTCGATCCATACGTTGGTCAACTGACATCAACCAGCAGTCAGTAGAAAAATACCGATTTCAAAAATGTCTTTGCTGTGAAGGAAAAGCTATTGACAGGGTCGATTTGCATCATAGTGACTAGGTCCCCTTTCACCTGGGAAAGACAGTCTGTATACCTGGAAAAAAGACGACTAGAACAAGATGATCGACTTTCCA
Organism: Corbicula japonica; assembly: GCA_038501625.1. Classification (NCBI taxonomy): domain Eukaryota; kingdom Metazoa; phylum Mollusca; class Bivalvia; order Venerida; family Cyrenidae; genus Corbicula; species Corbicula japonica. Next base: position 64,656 of record JAZAYU010000424.1, on the reverse strand, counting down.
GCTTAAAAGGGACTTATTTCACCCTTTATAAAGCCACTGCTACCCCCACTGTTTGTTTTGAATGACCCTGCGCTTTGGAACCCAATGTGATAATGCTGCCCTATGGCCAGAAGTTAAACACTCTCGATATTTTCCTGCCAGTATGAGCAATTGGGAGCAGTATGACCCGTTTCATATCTTTTTAAATATCATAATGGCGCTCTCCTGTAAATTTCAGGTTCAGCAGTAAATATTTGCAGTTAAACACGAGCATTGTTTTCTGTTCCTTGCTAACATTGCTCAAAGTTCTAACGCCATCTGGGATTCGGTGACAGTAAAACAACCTCTTTTACCTACAGGAAGCCTTTCAGGCTATGTGACCTTTATTTAAATTAACACGGACTGCAGCTCCGCCCTTGATTCGATATGCCAAGAAACATTCCGAACAAACCTAGAGCAATTCTATCCTCTTACCATAACAAACGACCAATGGTCAATCTTACCTACAGTCGGCAGGCAAAGACAGCAGTAGAAACACATTAATTTTCTTTATTAGTAATTGTTATTATTCAAATGAAATTTTATGAGGTAAGGAGAGTAGAAACTTGACCTAAGACAATCAAAGATCGTAAATATGTTGAATGCAATCTCGGAGGTACCGTCAGGATATCAGGTAACACACGGATTACGACAACAGAAGTAGCCAAAAAGATCATCACCTGTTCTGTGTTTTAAGGATCCCATCTCACTGATATACCCCGTTTTGCTTGTTTGTTTTTAATTATCTTAAAATGCAACTTGATGATGATGCCCGGCGAACAAAGGTTGAAAACTCTCAATATTGTCCTGTTTGTGTGAGCAGTAGCAAGTGTTTTATTCTTTATTCAAATATTTTTTGCGCTAGCATGCAGTTCTGGTGCGATAAAGCTGCAATTTTCATTGGGAAAAAAGATATAATATGTCTACTGCTCGACCACAGGAAACAGTTAATCAGGATATATTACTAGAACATGTATGTACAATTAAGTTTTATTTTTGTCACTCTAAAGCTTTTCTTTAAATAGATGTTTCTAGGTCGGTTACATTATTAAATTATGTCATTATAGATTTATAAAATTGACTGAAAACAGTTCACTGTTGAAATCAAATATTTTATTTTAAATTTAAGAGCAGGCTGCTGACTAAAACAAGATGGAAAAACTTTTAGCGCGCCCGGCCAATTCAAACAAATGGTGCAGTGCCTGTGCATAGTGTGCGATCAGTCCCTTAAAAACTGAAAGTCGATCATCAGGTTCTACAGGCTGTTATCGGCAAGAATATGTGTTTCAAGGTTTCCCGACGGTCCTTGAACCACACTGGCATTGGACCTATTCACGATGATTATTAGGAATATTACACAAAGTGACGACGACAAATTGATATTTTCTGTTGATAAAGAGAAGATGTTTGGCATGCATTTATTGAAGTACAGTATGTACTGAGTATTATTTGTGTGGTGGTTAAGGTATAAACTGCTGTGGAAGTAAAGTTAAATACTATTCGTAATACTTTAAACAAAACATTCAATATTAATTAAAGTTGTGCATCACGTTTGGAAAAATATGCATTATTCAGGAAACACAGCGATTTCAAACAGCCACAAATACCAGAGAAAAACAGACACTTTGACAAATCTTAATAATGAGAATTAAATGAAGAGACGACAAGTTGTGAAGCATTCCGCCATGTGGGCGTAAACATGACCCAAGGGCTTACCAACCCAAACCAACTCCACAAGGCCCACACTGAAAAAAAACAACAAGCAATACGCCATTGTCCAAACCTACTCATCCGACAACCCTGAACTACCTAAACTATCTGAACGCATACAAATCACAGAAGACACATATTCTTATTGTACTTTCAAGTAAAATGTGCGAGCATTTACTTTTCGGCCACTCTTATAAAAATTTGAAAATGTATATCTGGATTTGCTTCAGCCAGAAAATGCAGCTTTCACACACAGTCACAAAGAGAAGAGTATAAGAGATCATGAATTTTTAACATGATCAATTTCGAATACAACAACACAAAACATTTAACAAAAAGGGAACCTGTAAGTCTAGCAGTCTGACACGGGCCAACCACCGAGCACGCAGAGCGCTTTAGAAAACTCACACAGTTGGCCACAGTAAACAAAGCAGCGAAACTATCAACATTCTCCACAACTTGCCGATTTTTGTCTCTTACTGACCGTTAATATAGCCCGCTGAAATAGCGACTCTGGACCGCAACTGCACATTCGGATTTAATCAGTACTAGAGACAAAACCAGCAAAACATGTGTTTCCTACTTTAAGTTAAGTATGCTTTAGTATTTAAAAAATAGGGTATTACTCAGTATTATTTTAAAAGATAGAGTCGCGATGCGTTCTGGAGTCTGTAGTATTGCAAAGAGTAGGTTGTTCTTATGAATTTTAACCTGTGTATAAATAGGGTGGTTGGTGCTTCAGCTTGAATCTCCCATACAGGAATATTATTGGTATTTAGAAAGGCATGCTTTGCAGTTGAAGTAAGCATTACTAGCACAATTTTTAAAGATAAACTGCCTGATTTTAGTTTCTTTTTTAAAATATAGAGTATTATCTGTGAATTAATATAATGACAGGTGATAATATATTATATGCTTGTATTACTTATCATTGAATCGCTTTAGTTTGTAAATAAAAACACCTGACTATTTTTATGTCGATGTATGTGGGACATCAAGTGTCTGAAATTTATGCCAACCGAATTAATTTAGCCCGTCTTCAGATAAAGCAAAAGACCAAGTTCTCATATTCGAATTCCAGCCTTTACAAGATAAGTTAGTACTTTAATTTATTATTTCCAATTTTGAAAATACAAAACCTTGTTATTTCTTTCCTTTATTATTTATTATGATATACTTTAAATAATCAAGCTCTTTCTCTGTAATTTCTTGTTTCATTCACGGTCACCGTCTTTCTTTCTAATTTCTTGTTGTTATTTTTCAAAATAGGTATGCGGTTTAGTTTATCTATACCAGAGAAAATATTTCATTTTATATTCGTCGACATGTTATAACTTTAAAATTGTAGAATGAGTAGGGGAAAACTAGATGATTTTGTATGAATTAATTGGAAAAGCTATTTCCAAACATACATACTTGAAGGCAGACACAAAAAGAAATTGATCTTGCAAAACATGGCATGGGCAGGCAGTAATATGCTTTTCCATTACTGCTCATAAACAGACTTAATCAATCAAAGCCTGCAATAGTTTCAAATTTGTCGTGTTTGCTGACTTTTAAAGTTCCGTGTGTTTTTATCTTTTTATTTTGCCGTGGATGCAAAAATGTAAAAACATTTTAAGTTTAGATTATGTCTGGACATCCGACATTTGACGAAGTGCATAAGAAGAAGAAGATAAATGACTGTCACAGATATCAATTGACTCTGAATGTCCACATTGCTAAACATCACAAATAATATCTATTATCACTTCCAGCATGAAATTATTGTAATTAAAATCACCGAAACGGTCTCACCGCGTACATGGGATATACTTTCTTTAAGTATTTATTTTATTTTTAATTTTTCGTGTTGGTGTTTATATGATACATGTTCTGCATTACAATTTTTCCAAAAGCATCAAGAGGTTAACTAACATGGAAGCAAACGTAAGTTTATATTTACATGTTCAAATTAAACTGTTAAATGTGATAGTCGAAATCGACATCGTTCTTACAGCAAATAATTAATGCGCGTTATGCTTTTACATTACTTAGGATGTGAATTTGAATAAAGATTTCTTAACAGGATCAAGTCGGATTTTATAAGAAAGTAGGAAATAGTCGATCTATCTTTCGTCCGCATAGTATAGTAGAAGTAGTTTGAATCTCCAATATTTTTCCTGTACATCATTTGTTGCAAAACATTCATCATGACTTAAAAAAATGCTCGCAAGAGAATATTTACTTCACGCAATATCATTCATTACTTATTTAAATATACATGTTTTCAGATCCTGAGCATGGAGGGCATCCTCTATATCTTTGCTTTAGCAGCCACGATTGTGGATGTAACCTGTAAGATTTACATATTCAGTTTTAAAATTGTTCAAAAAGGTACTGTTACGTATTTACTTTATAGTATTGTTCTTGCTAATATACGGTGAATAATTAATGAATCTGCCAATGCAGTAATCATATGAGGCGTAGACTACTAAAGCGCATGGCTATTTTAAGCATATAGAACAAAAATCTTCAAACACATGTTTAAGTGTAATACCAAGGTGCACCTGTTCTGTAGCTATTCTACTTCAACAAAATAATCTTATGACCGTTTCCCAACGAACCGGAATGCTAAGGGTATTTCTTTCGAAGCTAGGACAATCATCTATGTTACAAGAATGTTTACAAAATCAGAAGTCTAAGACAAAAGACCACTGCCAATAGCACAATATCAATGATGATTGTGCAGAGGAAATGTTCTAAGTATAAAAAAAGTTAGTCAACATTCACAATTCTCTTCTGTGAAAACGCTTGTATGATCTGTTGAAACCGAAAGCCGCTTTTATTCGACAATGAATAATACGGTGAAGAAAACGTGAACACATTGGCAAAATATTGCATTAAAACAAATGCAGGGCCCAAAATCATAAAACTAATATTGAAGACCAATCGCCATTTCAGCCAATCAGATGTTTGAGATTTGAGACTGTTCTCCTGATTTAGTTTTATTATCTTGGGCCCTCTGGTTGTCTTAGACTTTATCCATATCATGTCTGTGCTTGATAGATTACTGTGACCCACATATCACATCAATAGAAAATGAAATTATTTAATTCAATTCTATGATTGCAGATGATAAATTTTAATTCTATCTACCTAGATTGTTTAGTATGTTACCGATGCACCAGTATTCCAAACATATCCGACTGTCGTACCTTAGCTCCGTGTTTAAACGATGAGGTAATTGTTTAACAGTTTTGTTTTTGTTTAAAGATTTTTAACTTTCAATATCGTTATCTGAAAAATAAAATAATATCACAATAATGTTTAAACAACACAAGGGAAAGATTTCTGAACACTACCCAGAGCTATTGAAACCACTGCTTTGAAACTTTCTAACAGAATGTTATATTTAAGTACTTTCATAAACATAATTTTCATACCCAACGACATCGACCTTGAACCTATAACATTCAAATATTTACCCAACACAGTAAGAAAGACTATTTACTTATTTTACTTTGCATTTGATTTTGTTAAATCGTTTTTCCTAGATAAAATTAGATTATTCTGATTGTTATCTAAATGTAAATAATTTTAACACATATTTGAATGAATTATGTTTCTTTTCAGTACTGCTATACTGATATCATAGGATATGACCAGCAGGCAAGGTATACGCTCGGATGCAGAAACAGACAGGTTCGAACTCCTTGTCTCTATAATAAGCTGGTGGTTAAAACAAAAGATAGGAGAACCCGTGAGCAATAATATTAAAATCAGACATTTCAGGTTTCTGCCAACATAAATATTTAAATCAGAAAACAATGGAAATATGCAGAAATAAAATAGAAAAATACAAATAAAGAGATAATACAGACAGACGTAAAATAAGTCTCCGGCTTGCGAGATAGTTTAAAAAGCTGAATACGTAGGGAAAAACAGCGGACAGGAAGGGTTGGCATGTAATGAATTAAAGATGTATTTTTATTATTCCCATGACATTGCCTACGAGTAAATAAAATATGGAGACTCCGGTGACTATTTATAGAACATTTAGTGAAAAGCAAACACAAGTCAGGTAAATACAATTTAAAAAAAATTGTAAATTGGTACACTTTTCTTTGTTAAACTATCCCATGTTAAAATGGATTTAAATACAAAGATAATTAGTCTGATCATGTATAATTGTTCAGATGTTTTGTTTGATTCTGTTTAAATTAAGACATGCGTAGTGTCGGCATCAACAGTCTCACCACTGTCTATAGTGGGTAGATCTGTGACACAGGATTTGCAGTGCAGTCAATGTTGTGGACACGACGAGTGCAATACACATCTGTGCACGTCGGGAACACCTGGTAATTAGCTTTATTCATTGTATTCATTAAATTGTTAACATTTAGTCTTAGTAAGATCTCTTTATTCCTAGTGATACTTACAACTGTTAGCATAAAAATAGAATGCCAAATATTTCAGGACAGAGTTAGTCTAAAATCAATAACTAACCGAACATATTATTTTCAGCGCAGGGCACGGGCCATTGTGAAGACGACCCTAATGTCGACTGTGTTCAGATCAGTTCCCTCTTTAGCATATGCAATGATCTAAAGCATGCACAGCAAGTCTGTCCAAAGTTTTGCAAGCTGTGCGATGTCAGTAAGTGCCTACTAATTTCAGCTTCTCTGTAATTTACAGTAGTCGTAATTCTTTAATAAAATGATGGTACCTTCGTCTGAGACGTCGGACACCAGGATATCGGGTTCAAATATCTACAGTAAGGAGGTTCTTATCTTATTTATTTTCATGAATTTACAAGGGGCACACCATCAATCACTATTTGAAACTTGCTTTAAAATGATGACATAAAATAAAGTTTTAATCAACACAAATGGAATAACATATTATAGAAAACTAAATTAACACAAATAACGTTCAAAACTACATTTCGTTATACAAAATGTATGATTTTTATCAATCCGTTTCCCTAATGCATTTATGCATTATGTTGCTACTAAACATGTAAAATTTTGTATAATGGCAGTTCAAAGAAAAAAAAGTATTCTAGTCTCATATCCGTATTAAAAATAAAACAAAAAGTAGTTATGACAAACAAAAGAGCCATTTTTGTATTTCGCGGGTAAGAATTTTCGTCTTTTTTACGCTACCATAAACACGCGCAGTTATATTCGTTTCATAATATAAATTTTTAACGGTCAGGTGATAATTTTTCTAGCCCGATATACTCGAAAATTCAATGTGCACAAATATTGTTTCTTTATTAAGCTTTAAAGAGATATTTAATCGATAAAATACGCACATTCAGTGCTTTCTGAAAAGAAGCTTTATAATTTATATTAAAAAACACATAGTATCTGGACACTGGTCAGATTGGAATAGTTGGTCAACATGCAGCGTAACATGCGCCACTGGCACAATGACCAGAACAAGAACCTGTACCAATCCTCCCCCTAGTAACGGCGGACTACCCTGTCCTGATTCAAACACGGACACAACCACGTGTTCGCTACAACCTTGTCCAGGTATGTGCTAAACTACATAACATTCTAGTGTAGAGATTAAATTTGACCAACACAGTTTAAATTAATTAAGTGATATATACCTTTCTTAGTTTCAGCTGGCTAATATACTGTATTAAATTTTGTAGCCACGTGCGAAGTTGTCGAATACCGTTTGAATAAAATAGATTTAAAGGGAACATTAAAAGCAACCGAACACGACAAATATGAAAATTTTGCAAAAACACGATATAACATTTAAAAGAAATGATAATTTCAAAATTATTAAACGATGTCTGAAAGTCACGTTTTATAATTAATGAAATATTAATATTGATAACTTTATTTTAGTTCATGGTGGATGGTCGCTATGGACGTCATGGGGAGGTTGCAGTGTCACGTGTGGTGTAGGTCTAGAACGCAGAGACAGATATTGCAACAATCCTCATCCTGGTCCCGGTGGGGACCATTGTTTCGGCGATTCCAGAGACGATCGTACATGCTTTGACAGACTATGTTCTAGTAATAATACAATTTTTTGGTTGATGGAGCTGTTTTAAATTTAAATGATGTCAAGAAATTTTAAACAAATACACAATACAAATTATACATTCTAAACGATGCTTCGTAAGAATATATTAACTTAAAACAAATATAATTATTTAAAAAAACCTAACATAATACCATATCGTGCCCATAAGCAAATGAACTTAGAAAATCATTAATTAAAACAATATCTAGGAAAAAGCACAACTATTATTATTTTTATCTTCTTTATATTTCTGATCGAAACTCATTTTATTCCATTTAAATTAAAAGACAAAAACATATCTGCATCAATTTCGAGAAGTTATCAACTCTTATTCGTTTTCCAAAGCTACTTACAGGTCTAAATTATTTATAACATAGGCGGAGGCTATTACATTGTATGTGCTTATAACTCTGAAACTTTTGTTTATTACAATTTAAGTTCCATTTATTTATATTAATTTAATATTCATCATAAAATAATTATATCGCGAGGAAAGGAAAATAAAGTAGCTATGTTAAATGTATTCTTAATTGAAGACGGAATGTGGTCGGACTGGTCTATATGGGGAGCATGTTCCGCCACTTGCCTCGGTGGAATGTCCAAGAGAACCCGCACGTGCAGCAATCCAGCTCCTTCCGTTTTCGGTCATGACTGTGTCGGAAACGACGTAGATACAAAACTTTGCAATACAATCGAATGCCCTGGTAGGCAATTCCATATTCCTTTCTATCATTTCTTGTAAAGAAACAAAAAATTACCTCATCACCCGACAAATTTGCAAGAAAACACCAAGCAGGTAACTAAATGCACTATCAAGCTTATAAGCACTCGGTGGTATTTCTCAGCACCGGGTACGTTCAATAAAATATCACGATGGCAGGTTTAAGAAAGTGATTGACATTTTCAAGTCCGTTTAGAGATTTCCCTAGAGGCGTTTCGAAATTGTTGAATTCTGCCAGCGTTGTGCAACACTGTGGGGTAAGCTATGCGATCGGTTGTAAAAAGTACTAATCATTAAAATAATACATGGAAAAGGAACTTTGAAGGCCTCCAAACATTAAAACGTTGCAGTCTCGGTATGATTGAACCTATCCATGGAAATGCATATTAGTGCCAACACCGCCTAGCCCCAGGTTGGTCGCAACTCAATATTTACATGATTTTAAAATCGCTTTTAACGAAATAAGTGCACTTTTACGAATTTTTACATCCACACCAACATCCATTGTAGATAGCTCTTGTTAGCTGTGTGAACACCAGGCTGATGTGAAAACGCCATTTTTTTTTAAAAAAAACGTCAAGAGCAGCTGACGCTGCCACCGGAGGATTGTGATGATATACGATGTTAAGATATGTGATAAGCAGAAAGAGAGACGGGTCCGCTAAGATGACTTCCATGTATTGCAGATTTAGTGGCTTGGTTTAATATATGTCGTGATGATGCAAAAAAATGGATGAAAACTCTTATGCAGTCCTACATAGGGGTACACCTGAAACATATGAATCGAAAAGAATCGTGAAACAGATACTCAACTAAGAGGTGTTGAGATCACGTGACAAATAACAACTAACATTAGATTAAAACCTTGGATACCAATTAGCAAATTGTTATCCCTTAGTGTTAAAACACGTAAAGGAATGCTGACACTAATTACTGATTAATGCTTTTACACGAGCAGCTTATGTTATAGGATATGGCACAAAATAATGTGCGAAATGTCGAATGGTTTCCTTGAAACCTACTTGAACACGTTACGAATAAAGAAGCAAAAGGTACGTTGGCTCGTTATGCCACTCTGACCAATGGGGTCCTACCGATATACAGAGTTATCTCAATATTCTGTCCTAAGTTACATCCCTTTGTAACGCGCACCTGTCACTGGGTAGTTCCTGTCTGAGATTGACATTAAAACAGACATGCAGTAGTCATCCGTGGTCCTTTCAAATACGTTTTGATAGGATCTGGTTGGTCAGAGATCAGCATAATGCATAACAAGTTTTAGCTTTCCAAAAAGCTAGTCGGTCATTAGCACAGCATATTAACAAGACTGCAGAAAAGTTTGAATTTTAAGCCACTTTTATTGGACTTACAAAAATGTAAGTTTACTTAAAGTTATTTCCTCTTTCGAATGAGATGTATTTAAGCTGGTGATAAATCTAACCCTGTTTGCGAACAAGTAAATAATTTACTTAGAAGTAAACCAAAATGGAAAAGTTTGTCAAACAGTATTTTTATGTCAGAAAGTTTTAGAAAGCAACGATTATTAAGCTGTAAATATACATCAAAAGCTACAGAATATGTTAAAAAACAAAGTTTTTTTCACATTCATAGGGTGGGAGAGAAAAACGTGAACAGTCTGTTAGGGACTCACAGGTATGATAAAATTGTTCTTTCTTTTCTAGAACAATATCGTTAGAATGTTTGTATTCACTTAGTATGTCTCATGACTTCGAATAACAACCTAACGCATTGAATTCAAATTCGCAAAAAGTATGTACTACAGCGCCGTCTTTTTTTTTGTTTAAAGGTTATGCTAATGACCGACTAGCTTTTTGGAAAGCAAAATTTTGTATTGTCTATTATTGACAGTTTCATGATCCGATTTGATACTTCTGCAAAGGTATGTGTGTTCGCATGTTCCAAAGCTTATTTTGTTGATTCAAAACCAAATTACAACTAAGTATAGCTTAAACTTGTAGTGTCTATTATTTCAGTTTCATTACCCGATTTAAGATTTCTGTCAAACTGTTTGTTCTGGTGTTCCAAAGATAATTTTTTTCATTCAAAACCTTATCAAAACTTTAGCAACCAGTTAATTAGTGGCAAAATGCAAGATAACAGTTAAGGAAAATTACCAAGAAAATACCGACGGATGTATCCATATCGAACTAGCTAAACCATGTAAAATATTCCCTGGGATACCCCTGATCCCCGAGTTTCACAAAATGCTGCACAGGTTCGTAGATTCGTGGTCAGCAAAATAAGTAGCCAATCTCTTTTCATTGTTCTCTACACATTTTATTTGCTTTGGCTTAATAAATTTATAAGCTGTACAACTTGTTTATCATACACAGTGTACATTTACTAGACAAAATCCATGTACATGTATATGTTTATTGTTCGTTGTCGGAAATATCTTTATGAGTAATAAGCCTAGCTGATAAGAAGCTGGAGAGAGGATTTAAGAATAGGTACAGACTCCAAATGTGACGTCCTTCAACAGCCAATACGAGGCCTCTAGGTTTTTTAACGACTGAGTAAGAGTCTATCCATAAATAACGACTGAGTAAGAGTCTAATTATCTAAATTATCCGTTCCGTCTGGAACGTGATCTTTGCTTTACATCACTGTTAACCGGTGTTCAGGTAGAAAGCTGAAGTTTGGTCGATTATAATATATCGGTCATCAGGATGACCGACAAAGACGTTTGATTATTATCATTGAATGGAAAAAATAGATAGTTTTATAGTGCAGCGCAATATATTTAAATTTTTTCTTTTACCCATTTTCTGGACGAATTATGGGTCATAATATATTATTACTATGTAACTATTACTTGATTATCTTTATTATAGTACAACTAGTCCAGCCCAAAGGGATAATTGGCCCGGCTTTAAATAGAGGTTTTTAGCGAATGTTGAGAACCATGTGGCCCGGCTTTACATATAGATCGTTGAGTACTGAACGGGAACCATGTTGTATGAAGCGAACGTTATTCCAGGTCAAGCTATTTATAATTGAATATATAAATAGATCTATATGGGTGAGATAAGTAACCAACGAACAAACCTTCAGACATAAAGGAACGGATCTAAGCACCAGGCACGGCGACATCGCCTAGCCAAGAGTGCTGTACATGGTTATAGACGTGCCATCCAAGTTCTCAATAGAGAAATTTTCCGGCAACGCCTATAAACCATAACTATCCTCAAATGACCCTCTGACTGCCTAGACATTTACATACACTTATTTTTATACATATACAAACATGTAGGGCAATTACATATACACATCTATTAGCATCGTGCTTCCTCCTTTTTATTTTGGGAGTTTTTATGCACATTAGTGCTATAGACAGAGACACACATATATTTATAGAGTATAGATATATATAAATAGATCGATGAGTTGGTGTTTTCTTCTAATTAAAACATATGCGAATTGAAAGTTTATTGTTGTAAGCAGTTATAGAAAGAGTGTACATGTAGTAAGAGACATTGTTCGGATAGTTATTCTTGGCATATATTGAAGTTCGTGTTCTGTTTACGAATATTGGCGATCTTGTGACTTGATTTTGGCGCGTGAATGTGACCTATATATGATGGTTCTTTGTTTACAAATGTTTCTGATGTTGAAATTTGCGGTTCTAGTGGGTTTCTGTTTTACAAGAAGAAGGCGATTTCGTGTCTATAAAGTGATTGTATAACCATTTTTGTAGGTCTTTTTCTGTTGTTCAGAATAATTTGGTTTGAATTGGTATTGCAGTGTGACGCACCCCCATCCCCTCCCACCCCCCCCCCCCCCCCCCCCTGGTTTACGGGATCAAGATGCTGTGTCTGAATATAGAAAGTTCAAGTATAGATTTTCATCCAGAAAGTACCAAAGAAATTGCCATGTACGTGGTAGGACAATTTTGAAAGGTACTTTTGAGTTTATATAGAGCAAATTCATTGTACTGTGGTTAGTGCTATGAAAATGTTTAACTTCCAGGTAACTCCTTCATGAAAATTAAATGGTGGTGTAACTGTCCACAAAGTGCAAGGTCTAACATTATCTTCAGCTGCTGCTGATATCGGGAAAACGATATTACAAGGAGGAATGGCTTACATAGCTCTCAGTACTTATGAAAAATCAGTTACATTTATGAAATTTTGAGTGCTCTTAACGATCCACTCCTCCTTGTTCGACCATCGATTAAAAAGAAAATTATCAAACTAAACAAAATTAACATTCATTCGTGCAAAATTTCATTGAAAGACATTTAGCCGTTTTTGAAATGTTGATACTTTTTTATCGATAAGGGTGCGAGGAGGCGTGTAGTAAATCCTTAAAATGAGAGAAATTATTTTGTATCCTAAAATGAATACATATCAACACATATAGTTCTGGCAATTCTTCATCACAATTCATGTCACTATAGCAACCATCTCTTCCACTATTTTCTAGCTAGTTTTCATTATAGTTAAAAGGAAAACTGTTAAATTCGTTGTTTTCAAATCATTCACTACATTTACTGCAAACTTGTAAATGTTCAGCAAACAAATTTCATCATAAACCCCATTCCATACCATTTCCGGTATATTTCATTTCAAACTGCTATCCTTGTATACAACGCGTTGCACAACTACATGTAATACACAAGCACATCTTTCAATGTTCAATACCCTTTGCTAATAAAAGACAACAATATCTTTCTTTGTTTAAAAACAATCCATCACCTGCATGAACTCTTACAATCAACATCTAACTTCTTTAAAATGTCGTCCACATACTTTTCTTGTTATACGTTTGCGCGGTATGTATTTAACATCGTTATGTTCGACCCCTTCGGTAATAAAGAGTAAAAATACGCATTTCTTATGCTCAAAAATGGCAGATTTTAGGGAAAGAAAAGTAAGAAACCGGATCACCGGTTCACTTTTATCCATGTTCTTTCATGTCCATGCAACATTTTTGGCCAGGAATTTAATAGTCTAAGATTATTTTAATAACGGAACCTTTTCCTACAAATTAAATTCACACCATTCGGTTCATACATTTGTGCCATGTTCGTACTAACGTATTTTTCAATATACTGCTCTTTTTTCTCCAAAAGTTTCTGTCTTATTCTTATACAATTTAGATGTATTCAAACATGGTTTCGTAATGTTTTCACGTTTTTCTCTTTGTTTCATTTTTTTATTTCATTTAGTTTTACAATCAATTTTAATTAATTTAATAAAGTTTATATATGTTTGGGTAAAACTTTCACGAATGCTATTTTTATTAAATTCAGATCGGAGCGCTTTAAGTTGCAAATATCAAATAATGAATGTCTCGGGTCTCAAACAATAGTGTGACAATTAATTAGAATATCTCAAGTCACTTTCCTAAAACAACACTTTTACCCCAACAAGCAACGTTTTCGACCTCTTACAAATCTACAACTAAACTTCAAAAGGCCTTTGTCACACCTCCAGCTGGTAAAACCCAGTATTGCTAATTACATAGATTACGTAGCATGATCATAAAACACCAGGCTCTTTTCTTAATAAGCATTGTTTGCATGACTTAACGGTGATTGGCTGAATACTTAAGAGAACGTTTTAAAAAGCTATAATTTCGATGAACGTTTATTCAGTGGAATGAAACATTCTACCACATTAATTTTGAATAGCATCACATTTAACAGGGATCCAATTAAAATGGTATCTCTAGATCCATCAGCCTTTAATGGTGTGTCGTCTTTTCTTTAGCAAATATTTAACGATGTGTGTATATATTTCATATCTACGTATATGTAAAATGAGAATATGTATTTGTTTAGGAATTCAACATAATTTCTGTAAACGTATTAGTTAAAAAGCATGCTGGAAAATGTGGCACGTGTTTCCAAACTCCTGGCTAGATGATGTCATCGTGTCTCGTGAAGATTCAGTTTCTTTTATATCTGAAAATTCGTTCGTTAGTTTTCTTTTTTACGCGTATATATCCTTCCGTTACGGATTTCCTCTCTCTCTCTCTCTCTCTCTCTCTCTCTCTCTCTCTCTCTCAATCGCTATATCTCCCTCTTTTTCTCTCATAGAAAAATAGAAATATATGTAAGTATAAAGGTGAAGCGTATTCAATGTAATTATTTATCAGAATTCAGCACTGTTATATCACAGGGGTTAATGGCGGATGGAGCATCTGGTCCACTTGGTCATTCTGTCCGGTGACATGTGGTGGCGCATTAAAGACCCGTTCCAGGACTTGTACTCAACCGGCGCCAACTCATTCAGGTCTTGCATGTATAGGAAACTCGGAAGACAAAGAAATCTGTGGAAACTTTCCGTGCGTTAGTGAGTAATTTTCTACTTGTCATCAAATTTAACACATACACTTAGTTTGTTTAATTTAAAAAAAAATTGGCTATTTCACTTTACCATAATGGCAGGTTGAGGTCGACTCAAATACCTTAACCAGACAACGCACCTAGTATTTAATAAACAAGAACAGGTTTAAGATTTAAATGTTAGGTTAACCAAATTATGTTCATCTGATGAAGATGTAATTGGCACAAATTTATGTCCAGTCAACACCAGATACCCTTATCATGTTTTTAGATTTGTTGAAAATTACCGAAAGTGTTGGTTTGCAGCAAAATGTATACATGCATATATGCATCTAAAACGTCGATATCGCTGGCAGAAATCCAGAATACAATGTATGTACTCTTGAAAAACAAAATGAACACGCATTGATACTTGTCTGTGCTTTCGTTACACAGGACACATAATTACACTTTTATAATTAATTTCGTATACAATTCTACTGTTTGTTTTCAACTCGTTGCAATATCTGTTTCCAAAAAATGTAACTATAATTGTTTTAACTTCAGTTGCTTTATGCTTTTCATCTGCTAAGAAGTAGAACTTATTACTCTTTGGCTTTTTATTTTCATTTTGTCAAGTATTTCGTATATGCCCCAGTAAGTTGTATTGTACCTTTGTTTACTTTTGTTTTAAATAATAAATTTGATCTCATAACTTAAAATAATAAATATGTTACATTTTTCAACTCTTTCAAGATTTTGCCTGGGTTAATTGTCAAGAAAATCGCAATTCATTTATTCAAATAATGGACTTTGGACAATGAAAATGTTTTTGAATACATATCATTTAATTTGAACATTTTCAATCTATTAATTTTTATAGCTCCGGTTCGTCTTGTAAATGGGTCGAGCGTGTACGAAGGACGGCTAGAAGTGTACCAAGACGGGGTGTGGGGTACAGTTTGCGATGATGACTTTAATAACAATGCGGCTCGTGTTGTTTGCAAAATGCTTGGATACCCGTGGTATCTATACACACTTCAACTTCAAATTGTCTTTTAAGTTGAGATGTAATAGTACCCATTGAACGTAACACATATCACAATTATTTTCTCCAAACATGTACAATTTAAAAAGACTGTGTACTTCATAACACGTAATGGCGAGCCTTGCTTAAAAAGTAATTATTTTGGTTCGGCAAAACTCGTACACTCTTGTTAATTGTTATTTTATTACCAGAAACGTTCAAAATGTTTAAAAATCTAATTCAATAACATATACATAGATTGAAATTTTTTTAACGAGAAGCCAACAATGTCTTATTTTAATATAAGATCATATTCCACTCCCAGTGTGTTTGATTGAGATTCCGTCCTTGATACAAACACTATCTTCACGACCCTTATCATCAGTTATCATATCTAAAAATAATAGAAAATATTTTAATAATAAGCTCACAAAGTGATCAAACATTTAATACTGTACCCAAGGTTATAAAACTGACCATGGTAACAAGTCTCAAATCTCAAGCATCTGATTGGCTGAAATGGTGACTGGTCGCCATTTCAGCCAATCAGATCCTTGAGATTTGAGACTGGTTTCCAATCTCAGCTTTATAACCTTCAGCACTGATCATCATTCTGATACTCATACTCTGAAGTATAACATTATTATAAAAATAATACAATAATAAATTGTAAACAAATTTAAAGTATGAATCATAGGAATCAACAAGATGTACACAGTATAAAGAATGGTAAGCTTGATTCTTATAAAATAATGAGGTCATGTGGCTGAATTTTCAAAAAGTAACCTAAGGTTTTAATATTCAGAAATATATATTGCAAATGATTTCAAACGTGTTTTATTGGATCTTTGTTAACGTTTGTACCTGTAAGGTAACGGGGTTTTTTGTAAAAAAAAATTGCCTTTTCCCATTCATTAATCATACAATTTAGTCTCTGTCATGTAATGTCAAATCAAGTCTAGTCATAAACCATGTTTATTTTGACGAAATTTGGATATTGTCAATTCATAATATACGGGCCCACAAACTCATATATAAACAAGCACTGAAATTTTCATTAGATTCGTATGTACGGAGAGTTGTCAAATACTTATAACTGGTAATAGAAAGGCACACTACAGTTATATGGTTTTGTCATGTTCATACATGTATGTCTCACAGGTTGTATCTGTAAGTTTCTTACACGTGTTCAAACAGGTTATCAGCTACGTGGTTTTGTAATGTTCATACAAGTATGTCTCACAGGTTGTATCTGTAAGTTTCTTACACGTGTTCAAACAGGTTATCAGCCACGTGGTTTTGTAATGTTCATACATGTATGTCTCACAGGTTGTATCTGTAAGTTTCTTACACGTGTTCAAACAGGTTATCAGCCACGTGATTTTGTAATGTTCATACATGTATGTCTTACAGGTTGTATCTGTAAGTTTCTTACACGTGTTCAAACAGGTTATCAGCCACGTGGTTTTGTCATGTTCATACATGTATGTCTCACAGGTTGTATCTGTAAGTTTCTTACACGTGTTCAAACAGGTTATCAGCCACGTGGTTTGTCATGTTCATACATGTATGCCTCACAGGTTGTATCCATAAGTTTCTTACACGTGTTCAAACAGGTTATCAGCCACGTGGTTTTGTCATGTTCATACATGTATGTCTCACAGGTTGTATACATTGTATACATAAGTTTATTACACGTGTTTAAACAGGTTATCGGTCACGTGGTTTTGTCATGTTTATACATGTATGTCTCACAGGTTGTATACATAAGTTTATTACACGTGTTTAAACAGGTTATCGGCCACGTACTACCAACAGGCTTACTATGGATCGGGATCGTTACCTATTGTCCTGGATAATGTTGTTTGTGACGGCACAGAGTCTAGTATATTTTCGTGTAGTCACAGAACATGGGGGTCACACAATTGTGCTCACGGAGAAGATGTGGGTGTGTCTTGTCGAGGTATACATTTTTATAAACCTTTCCTAAACATTTGAATGTCTAAACACTTTTTAATCTGTACTAAGCTTTATTTTAGAGTTCTTTTCATCTTTTAAACAATAAACAATTAAATGATAAAAAATACAGAACGAGAGCATTTATTATATCATTTCATATTGTGACAACATGATATTTTTCTTTCAATACGTTTTTCACGAAATGTGACGTGGCATTTATTAACGTTTTTAAAATATTGAAATGTATAAAACTAGTAAAAGCATCAAATTTTCACTTTAGTTACATATAATGAACATATGTCACTTAGCCCCATTCTCTCTGGTGGGAATTAGTAACACACTGTTTCTATTGCAAAAATGGGGATACAAAAATGTTTCATGGTAAAGACATATTTACAAATCTCAGGATAAAAACACTTCTTGTCCTTTTAAACAAGTAAAATATTTGCATCCAAGGAACACTTTCAATATTCGTCACAAAGAGTAGTACTTTAGGTGTTTTCTATACAGTCTATTTACACGTTAATCTGATTTTTTGTTGTGAAAAGATTATTAAATGTATTTCTTTTTATTTTAGGGTAACGACTTGTGTATGTAGTTACATTACCTGTCACAAATATTAAAATAAATTATTTTTGGTAAATTAAAGTTTGCGGTTATTATTCTAAAATACAGATACGATTGTTTGTTTGCTTACATGCCACCACATTATGCCAAAGATACAACACGAGGTAGTATATTACAGCTGGTCGAATATAACACTTGTCGTTTTTTCTAAAACGTTAAAAAGAAAATTACTGTATATACTATATTTAAAACGATTTCTTCTTTAATATTGATTCAAGAATGGGTTAGTTATATATATTCGTAAAAGCCAGGCTCACAAAACACAACAAATAATAGAGGTCGGAAAACATGCTAAATGTAAAAATATTCTTTAACAACATTTTTTGTCTAAGTGCATAGGAGTAAACGTTTTGCTCGATGCTACGGGAGATAACAGAATGTGCTTGATTATTAGAACATGAATTAGACTAAATTGAGCTTGCAAACATTAACTAAATCCATAGCTAAATACATTTCTTTACTAAAATCTAGGTGGCAATAAGTATTTTCCCCAAAATTCATTTTTGAGATTTTAGCCTGTTTTCGCCATTTGCAATGTTTGCGATGCCTTAAATAAACTGCAGTACACATTGCATATTTCTGAAGGTTGACAGCTTACATTTATAATGCGTTAACTGGTATGCTTTTAAAGATATCGGTCTTCGTTTGGCTCAGTGCAATACAAGGGTCTTATATCGTGATTGGAAGTTCAAAAATCAGCAGACGTCTGTTATCAGTATTCAGTATTTGTAACGTTTTGATCGACCCGTGGCTTCATGGGTTCCAGACATTTCTGAGACCGGAAACTCCGGGCGTGAGCTTGAAGGGTCCTTCGCACAAAGTTTACTCTGGAGGCTACATGTATGTTTGTACTTAGACAAAATAACATTTATTTATGTTTTTGTATTAGTGTGTTTACCGACCACGGGGGACGTGGTTCCAACAAGACAAAATATTGAGAAATATCAGAGCATCGACTAAAAAGTTTACCCGGAAGGCTACATCGCGACACATTTTTCGCTATGTGGCGTTTTGACCGACTTGGACTTCTTAGTTCCAGGCTTCTTAGTTCTGAGACCGGGCATAAGCATGAAGGGTCACTTGCCACAAATCCTCCAAAATGTTTGTAATACTGTAACTTTTATTGAAATTTCGGAGAAATTCAAACATTTAGGCCGATGCAGTCTTCAGTCAAAGCGCTGAAAGCATTGAAAGACTGTAGCGCCCGGAGAATTACATTACTTACGAAGCTGAATGTCAACTCTGGCTAACATCGTTTTATATGTGCACACGCTAGAAACTGCACTGTCGACTGAAATACTTGCTCACGACCACAGGTTATTTCAAAGGTAATTGTCTCAGCTTCGAGCTCAACTCAAGCACTAACACTTTTGCAATGGAACTCGTATACTGTGAATGTGAACTTAACAACCCTGAACAATTTTGTTGCTATTGTAATTGCAGTCTCCATAATCAAGATAACATGTACAACTTTAGAAATGTTTTTGTAAGTTTGGATTTGAATATTAAGTACCGAGACGAAACATTCTAGGATACAGAAAAGGAAGAAGAAACATGATAACACGATTTCGAAATTAATCCTTGATATTGTTTTCAAGTATGGATAGTGATGCTAAATGTCAAGAGAGAATTGCGCAAAATTTGTTTTATGTAGTAAAGGTAAAAGTTTACTTAAGACTGGCCCATGCGTCAGTCTAAAAAATGATTATTCCCAAAAACAAAAATCGATGATCTGCTTGAGAGATGTGAATTAATTCTAGTTCTGAAATAGTTCTTTACATTTTTTTAAATTGCCAGCAATATTATTAACTTCTTCTTATCAAACAATTTACGCAGATATATTTAAGCTGGATGGACAAGTTGCTCATCCAATATTTACGACAGATATTAAATATTATCTAAAATCTTTGGTCATTGTAATGTTTAAGGATCGCTTTATTTAAAAATATGCAAAATATTTTCACATGAACTATGAAGGCACCTGATTTCCTCCATTTTTCTTAACACGTAGAGATTTATCCATATAATTTACGCCAAAATGATACGAAATTTGCTTTGAACATGCAAAGGTATTAATATAATATGATTTTAGTACAATTTTGAATTGAGACATTCTAATACTAAAATCTTTGAATTGAGACATTCTGTGTGCTTGACACATCATAATAATCTACGTAACGCGAGCTTTTTGGCACCGTTTTTATCGACTGTCTTCGATGTAATATAAGCCCGAAAGCAGACGATGTTATTGACAGATGTTTATATTTTCGAAATACCAAATAAAAAAGGGATTCTTCGGGTTACGTTAATAAATTTGATATATATAGTCCTAATAATATACTGAGAATATCAAAATGCACAAGAAAAACATATATTCAATTGCTGGGCAAAATTGAGATAGGTAAATAATAACTGTTTGTTCAAACGAATATCATCGGAGAGTCATTTGAGCTCAAAATACTGATCAAGGACTGTGGGTACAGGAATTCGTGATTGACGACATAATTAGATACCACATCTTATTTACTGTTCAGTATAAGATCGAGCAAGATTAGAGAGAAACTATTTAATCAAGTGTCTATTATTTCCTTCAGAAGGCATTGGAAATCGCCCCAACTCATGCGTTTAGAGAATAACTTTATAAGAAATGAGAAAAAACAAAGAAGGAGTCACAATAAGCCAAGGTCTCTGCAAAACAACAGATCACAGCAAGTGTAACAAAAAAATTGCAAAAAAGTTTTACAAAATTGGCAGGAATCATTCACGTAAGGATTTTTATGCAGCAAAGGACAAACATGTTACTTTTACGAGAAGCAAAGCTGTTTAATGCCAGTATGGCAAACGATCGACATTACCAACACAAAATAATTCAGTATGTAGGCTATAATTTTTCCCAAAACCGGTTTGGTGATTCTGTCAACCATGATTAAACTACAAACTAAGCATTCGCTTAGATTAGCAAACATTAAATTCCAAAACCTGTGTAAATGACAACTGAATCTGGTTTCTAGGTCAATATCTTACCCATGTCAACGTATCCGTCATAAAGTTGTCCAAAACAAACAGACGCATCAATGCATCTGTTGGCAAGCACTGAGTATCGATGTTTGCATAAAACTATAGTCTCGTTTCCTTTTTTTACTAATTAAACACTCATTTCATTATTCTACAAATGTATTTGAATGTAAAGGTCTATTACCTGGCGAGTGTGACTTCAACTCCGCAAAGATGCAATTCCTTTTGCGCATTCTCCTTTTCTCTTGAGTAAATCAAAACACAAATTAGTGCCCAAGGTTATAAAACTGAGCATGGAAACCAGTCTCAAATATCAAGCATCTGACTTCAGCCAATCAGATCCTTGAGATTTGAGACTGGTTTCCAATCTCAGTTTTATAACCTTCCGACCAGATTTATATCCCAAGGAAAGCTCGATTTGAGAGCCTACTGACAGGTGCGTAGTCTTGTGACTGTATTGTGTCCTGTTGCATTGAGAATTTTTCAACAAGTCGTTGGAAGACATTCTTCCATATTTATCAGGGGCAATAGTATTTGATGCAATGTGAGGTTACTGGTCCATCAAATTAAGTGAAAAATCATCAAACTTAACAACCGTCATCTCTCCCTTTGGTTGGGTTAGTGTATGCCTTAGAAAATTCTCCGAATGCCATTTCTATCCAACAACGATTCCCTAGTAGCATGGTCTCGGCGGTCTATCAGGGGTGAAGACGATAGTTGATGATAGTGTTGTCTTGTGGCGGCCGTAAAACGTCTCCCCGTACATATAGTCATAATGTTATCAGAAAAATAATCCGTTACCGATGTCAATGCAGTGATTATAACGTATATCAGGGCTATCTAAACAACCTTTTTTTTCTTGGGGGTGGGGGGGAGGTTGTCTCGGCTAGCTCAATTGATTGCGTTGTCGAAATTGCAGGGCTAGGCGCTGTTGCCGAGACGGATGCGGGTTCGCTTCTAGGTATTGGCAATAACATTTCAATGACGACAATGTTACTCACGACAGAATCTCTAATCATTGATGTCAAACACTTAAATCAATTACTGAGCTGACAAATATCCTGTGATTCTGGATAGCATGATGTACTTTTACTACAAACTTATCAAGTGTGAGTGTGATTGAAGACAACTGAGTTTAGTGCAGAGTTAAAATAGTGACAGTTATAAATAAAGATTAATTAACTCTTGTGTATTAGAACACTGAACTTAATGTGTAGCATATACAAGGCAGTTTTTATCTTTTGAAAAGAAGATATGTTCCATGGTAGACTACTCTTGCAAGCTTATGGATACACTAGCTATTATTGATGCTGGATGGTTATCCATGGTTCAAATATTTACAAAACAAACATGCATGCCTTCAGTCTCTTCAGTTGCAAGCATAGAATAAACATCTTTGAATTAATCAGGTAGAAAAGTCATTTACTATTCCAGTATACTAACAAATACAATAACAAAAAACATGTTATTTAATTCTTTTGTGATATTAGGCAGATTTATGCTGGTCCTTATTATGATCTGACATTTTAATGATGGAACTTGTGGTAGTGATAGTTCATGATTTTATGTTAAAAGGGAGATATTGTAAAGTAGACTTCTTCTACATGGGGCGTCCGTGGCCGAGTGGTTAAGGTTTTTGACTGAGAATCACTTGCTCTTCACCGCTGTGAGGTTGAGACCAACCAGGGTCAAGATCTGTCATGTGAGGAAGCCTGCCAGCTAGCTTACGGAACGTCGGTGGTTCTACCCAGGTGCCCGCTCGGGCCTGAAAATTTTCCGGAGGGGCACCTGGGGTCTTCCTCCACCATATAACAGCTGGTATGCCAAATGGGCCTAAGAAGCAATAAGCTTAGCATCTGTTCATGTTCCGACATGAACACTACATGAAACATGATACATGCTTATGCTCCTCATGTGTACATTGTAAAATGTATTGAGTTTATGAATAAACTTGTAATAAACTCTAATACATGTTCTATCATTGATGCATAGGTCATTGTTCACATATCAATAATGAAACATGCATGCAGCAGCCTCTGAGTTGCAATAAGGACTGAAGGTTAAAACACTGAGCATAGAAACCAGTCTCAAATCTCAAGCATCAGATTGGCTGAAATGGCGACTGATCGCCATTTAAGCCAGTCAGATGCTTGAGATTTGAGAATGGTTTCTATGCTCAGTTTTATAACCTTGGGCACATAATAAACATCATAGGATTATTCTGGTATAACAGTCATTTATATGAATATTCATTGTCTTTATTATATGATGTGACATTTTAGTGATGAGACTGGGGTAGCGGGCACTGTAAATGTATGTAATCTGTATTGTTGTAATTATTTTCTAAAGATCTCTAGGCAATGTATATCTAATGAAGGTGAAGGGTACGATGACAGGACATTTGAAGATTGTCGTCATCTTTATTTTCAAAATTTTCCCATACTAACCTCATGTTCTTCTTTATAGGGAGGGTGGGACTGAACAATATTTCATTTAATGTAAATGCAGCTTTTCATTCAAAATCTTTAAAAAGCATATATCAACACTGCAAACAAGCATATATTACAATGTATTGATTTCAATATTAGATGATTCATTTGTAGCCAGGGATCTAAAATATTTCACAGAAGGACGAAGTGGATAAACAACTTGTTATTCATAACTTATTGTTCATAAAATTGATCGCTATCTGTATCTGAAACTGCGTTTGAGAAACAGATGGTTATTGTAGCATAGTTATTTCGAAATGTAGGTTTCTATAAATGCTAAATTTACCTTATCAATATTCAGCTACCAACAGGAAAATAGTCATATATGGTGGCTAAAAGACAAAAACATCTGGTATTGTATTCATTATTTACATGAATACATAAATTTGTTAAATATTAAGGATATAACTGTAAAGTTGTGTCAATAATTGCCTAAAAATAGTTCTTTGTTGAACGTCCAGTAAAAAATGAAATGTCATTTACGGTCTATTATTATGTTTTCTGAAAAGTCCACATAGGAATCTTATGTGCTTTCGGATTTTGGAGCTGAATTCGTGTCAGAAACAGTAAAGTATGCATATCACATAACAACATGCATAAAATACAGCCTCCCTACACAAAACGTAGACAAAAAAAGAGTATCTGTTTATAATATATTACTCAAAATTATCACTTTTTAAAATTAAATTTATTTTATACTATTTTGTAACATATGACCATATTCTATATTCTTCTATATTTACCCAATACTTTTACCCTCTGCATGATAGTTAAAAATGACATCCGCTTATTTTACGAATTAATTTGTTCCTATTTCGGAGAAAAAATTATCAAGAGGCAGACAAAAAGCTTGGAACAAGTAAATCGGCTATTAGTCTGCCATGAAGGTGTTTGCAAAGGCTGTTGCAATTCCTGCCCTTAGTGGTTAGCTTGGTTGTTACCTAATCTGGCAAACGGTGCACATGATAGTGAAACAGTGCAGTTTGACAACATGTGTCTTTGTCCAATGACACACTTGAGATCTGCTAAGATTCAAATCATTGATCCGCATTCCAGAGGCAGCTTTAGCCAATAATGAGGTCCAGTCAGCAACATTACTTGAAACAAAGAAACAGACCATTTTCAGAACAAATTATTCTATACAATTAATGTACTATACCTCATTTCCTACTCGAACGCCTCCTTGGCAGCTTTTTGAATGAGTTTATATACACTATCCCAAAGGCTTCCCCAGCTCGAGTTTCCATTTTCTGCTGTTAATAGTATTCAATTCAGGACAGCGAGAAGATTATTTACTTGCTCGAGACCTCCCAGGCTGTCAATCATAGCTGGAATACAAGAAATATACTAACTAGTCAAGTCAAGTCAAGTCAATTTTCTGGACGAATGATGGGTCATAATATATTATTACTATGTAACTATTACTTGATTATCTTTACTATAGTACAATTAGGCCGGCGCAAGGGATATGTTGCCATGCTTTAAATATAGGTGTTTAGCGAATGCTGAGAACCATGTGGCCTGGCTTTATATATAGATCGTTGAGTAATGAACGGGAACCATGTTGTATGTACGTTAAGATCAAGGTCAGGCTATTTATAATTGAGTATATAAATATAGATACTGAATTGAATTATCTCCCCTTAACTATAAATATAAATATAAACATGTATATATATAGATTATATAAATAGATCGATGAGTCGGTGTTTTCTGTTAATTATGCGAATTGAAAGTTTATTGTTGTAAGCAGTTATAGAAAGAGTGTACATGTAGTAAGAGACATTGTTCAGATAGTTATTCTTGGATGATATTGAAGTTTGTGTTCTGTTTACGAATATTGGCAATCCTATGACTTGATTTTTGACGCGTGAATGTGACCTTTATTATGATGGTTCTTTGTTTACAAACGTTTCTGATGTTGAAATTGACGGTTCTAGTGGGTTTCTGTTTTACAAGAAGGCGATTTCGTGTCTATAAAGTAAATAGTGATTGTATTTACTATTTACCATTTTTGTAGGTTTTTTTCTGTTGTTCAGAATAATTGTGACTCATCCCCATCCCCTCCCATTCCCCCCCCCCCCGCCCCCCCCCCCCCCCCCTTGTTTACATGATCAAGATGCTGAATATAGAAAGTTAGTATAGATTTTTCATCCGGAAAGTACCAAAGGAATTGCCATGTACGTGGTAGGACAATTTTGAAAGATACTGTTGAATTTAAATAGAGCAAATTCATTTAATGTGGTTAGTGCTATGATAATACCTGCATGAACTCTTACACCCAACATCTAACATCTTTTAAATGTCGTCCACATATAACACATCTGTGTTATACTTTTCTTGTTATGCATCAATCTCGTAACTTTTTCAGCAAGTATTGGTTAATTGCCTTTATAAAGTCTTGGCAGAGAGCCCAAGTGTTGTGCTGGTGATAATAGGTTTCATTTCAACCATGACATGCCAAAGTCATTCAAAATGTTGCTGCTAGCTTGCATGCTCGGCGGTGCATGAAAAGGAAATCTCACGGTGAAGTAAATCAAAAGTTCATTGTAGATGATGTTGTTTGAGCTAATATTTTATCATTTTCATGTTAACCAGTGTTTGAATGGCTTATGGTAAAAAAATATCTTATATACATGCTCCTTATTTTGTATAGATGACAAAACAAAGGAGTCCTCCTGGCATTATGTGATGGGTCTTTCTGTAGGCTACCATGTTCACAAAACTGTAATCTGGGATCTGACAAAACAACATAGAGAAAGCAAAAAAGTCCGTTTTGGTACTCACCAACGATGTTGTTTGCATAAGGGGGAGTGGACCCAGTCTACATGACTAACACTTTTTCAAATTGGATAGCATTTCTTTAAATTCTACAAGTCTACGACATTTGTTAACTAGATCTATGTCTGTTTACAACTGGTGGGCGGGGTTTGTGATGACTACTTCCGCAATTCGGTTTTTTTTTTCAGGCATCTCCGTCGCACAAATACACGTTGGCGCAGTTCTGTCAATAAGGTCCTACTGTGTTGTTTCCGTATTGTTGGACGCTTACGAGACTTGAATCTCCCTCGAAAATCAGGTTCTACAGGCATAAGTTTTTGTACTTCTGGTTTGCAAGCAGGGAATTCCCCAAACCGTCACGTGACCTGAACTTGTTTTTTTATTATTTTCTTTCTAAACATGATATATGAAAATGTCTGTCCTCTACATCATATTTAAAACCATTTAAACATTTAACCTGAACAATAATAATTTATTAAGTGTTATTTGGTAAAATTACATTTTCACAAACGATAACTACCGCCGCGACACGAGTGTTTCGATATCGCCAAAGCTCATTACGGCGAGGCTTCCTTAAATTGTCGGTGGCTTGTATTTTGAAATTGATCATTTTGAACCCTTGCTTCTCTTACTGAACTTTTCGGTTGTGTGGGTAGGTCGTGTGCTTTTGGATTTCGTCATTCCTTGTAGGATTATTTCTCTTATTTATGCTATCGTCGGAAACCCAATATTAATTGTTTATGTCTCTCCTTGGTCAACATCTATGAGCAACGTAGTAGTGCATCGCATATTCTGAATTCCCCAGCAAGAAACATCCATTTTAAAAGTCAAACTTACATTATTTGTACTGAAATGAGTAACAATCTTTGTTATTGTTTTGACAACGTTACCAAAGTCAGTTGAATGCGGGAAATTGTTTGGATGACAAATACTTTACGTGTATACCATATGTTCGCAGCTTTAAGACAATATTGATCATACAACCATTTTGCCAATCACGCCATTTCATGTCTCTACATGCATTTAACCAACTTATTGAATTTTAAATTGGTTTCTATTTTAAACTTTCTTGTTTGTCATATTAATGTTGACTCTCTACTCGGCTTACCATTCCGCCTTTGGAAGTCTTCTCAACGTTTCAACAATGGTGAAGGTCCTCATTTTGGTATGTAACTTTTAATTATGAGTAATAGATGGTTGAAGGGAACAACGTTGTCGGGTGAAGGCGCTTTAGCCGTGGCAATATTGGTTTGATTCCCAGTTTTAGGCTGTTTTATTAAATAAGTTATTATTTATACATATTTATGCTCTTTTGTGCAAGACATCGGCAAAATATCTTGGATTTTAATTTATTAATTAGCTTAATTTTGTAATTTAATACTTTATTGGAAGATGCTTTACATCTGCACGGGAAATGAACAAACCGGCGCCTCACGAGTTTTATGTAGGTCGGCCCTAGCTTTGTGAGTATAGATCCGGTACGGAGACCTGTTTGCAGATGGCTGAGATTTGCGGTGCCTTTTCCGCCAGACACTGCCATCAACGCCGAGAGGCGGATACTGACACTGGGCACATATGATCTTCATACCACTCGCCCAGGCCCTCCCTTGTGGAAGTCACTCCAGCTTCACTGTCTCAGCGTAGACTCAACACGTCACCAGTCTCGTTTGTCATAGAGCCGGGTTACTCAAGATAGTGGGACGTTTTGG
Source organism: Corbicula japonica (assembly GCA_038501625.1). Classification (NCBI taxonomy): domain Eukaryota; kingdom Metazoa; phylum Mollusca; class Bivalvia; order Venerida; family Cyrenidae; genus Corbicula; species Corbicula japonica. The sequence continues at coordinate 36,278 of JAZAYU010000424.1, read as the reverse complement.
AGCTCTTTAGCGAGGCATGTTATCTCCGGGATCTGTCCGTGTACGTGTAATTTTGCTCACAGAGCAAAACTTCGCGGACACGGACAAGAAAGTGGAACGGAAGTGGACGTATGAATTATACGCGAACATGGATAACGCATCACCGAACTGTGGAATGTCAGCCTTACTTTTCGACATTAAATGAAATACTTGAATTGAGAGTCCCCGCGCCTCAAAGCGTTCAAGTTTATACTCCGATAACTTGGCAGTTTATCTGCAATATTCTTTCACATTCACATTGTTTATAGTTATTGCAGTAATCATCAAAACAATGACTGAGGAAATACGATTCGTATAAATTATTAATCAGATGAATCATTGATTTGATGAAATGTTTGATCTTTTGTTTATTGTGTTACTGATAACTATAAAAATCATCAAAAGTAAAGTAAGTGTGTTGTAATACTTCATTAAAGTATTTTAGTATTGTATAAATATACATTTTAAAGGTATATTTCCGATTGTGCAACAAAGCTGTATTATTTCTCAAGTAACTAGAAACCATTGTTTCGGATAAGATACATTTTAATATTTATGATTTTTCAGTTGTTGGTTCTTATTCCAATGTGTCTTGCTGTACGCCCGGCTGGACGCCCGGTCGGACCTCCGGCTCGCCCGGCTGGACGCCCGGTCGGACCTCCGGCTCATGCTTCACAATCAAGTGGCACGCATTGTGAAACAGATGAGGTAGGTTCATTAACTTCTGACATACTTGCCATTGTTACCAGTGTAAAATGGTTTACCTTAGTTTCCGTGAGTAAAACTTTTAAATATAAAGAGGATATTTGTTTTTAACAGTGTAAGATAAAACTATATTTCACCGAGTGAGCTCGAAATTCATATTTTAACGATTGGCGAAGCAACGAGTGAAAATACAATCATAATTCTGGAGTTCACGAGCGAAATATATTTCTATCTTTCACTGGTAAAAACAAATTTTCTTTTTTTATTTTGTGCTTTGAATGTACAATTTCTGTGAATTTGACAGAACAATTCCATAAAATGGCACCAAATACGTGTCTTTATGACGTGACTTCATAACGCCATATACCCAAACTTGTGCCCGTTTTCTAAACGTTCTCATTCGGAATGTTACGTACGTTTGTGTACAAACGTAAACAACAGTAAAAATAAAAATGAAATTCCCTGTTCGAAAACAGTGAAATACCACTTTTATTTCACCAGGAAAATTCTATAGTTCACCGAAAAGCATAAAATATAAATATCAGATTAACACAAACACACTCTTATTGCTGTCATTGTGTTCTTGCTGATAAAACTTCAGGAGCTTTAGTTTTAGTAAGGTCATTGAGTACTTACCTTTTTCTGCCATTAGCTCCAGATACTGAACAAAAATGAAAATTTACCAGTTTTTAAATTCAAATATTTTGCTTAGTGATGATATATTTTGTTTTTCATTTAATTTGTGGTATTTGCAAATATCTGGAAATTTGATAAAGCAAGAAGATATATTTATTCTTACTCAGAGGTCAAGGTTATCTCCATTTTCCTAAATAATGATGATATCGATAATTTTAACATAAAAGTCTCAAACATATTATTTGACTGTCAAATTTAGAAGTTAATGACAAATAGAGAAGGGACAACACACTCTTTGAAGCCCACCGATGCAAAGAAATAAGAAACAATTACTTAAATATCCGTTTTAGCAAATAACCTCCCTTTTAATTGAATCAGAACAAAATCCAACGCTTCATTTTCCACAACAACGTAATTTTTTTCCTTGTTTCTTTTTGAAAACCGATGGATACTGAACCAACAACTTCCAAGATAAACATATTAGTGATCAAATTTCTCCAGATGTTTGCATTCACTGGTATAACTTATGTAAAAGGAGTTTTCCATGTTATTCTTATCAAGTTTTCATTTTGGCTCAGTATATGTTTGTTTGTCACAAAACGTCCCAACGAGGCGCCTCCCTAAAGTTCTCGTTTTTAAGTGTTCTTGGAATATTTTACAAGAACATGGCACCTATACTATATATATATATATATATATATATATATATATATATATATATATATATATATATATATATATATATATATATATATATATATATATATATATATATATATGAGGTGAATGGTGTATATATCACGTATCTGTGGAATTATCAAATTATCAACTCATGATTTCTTACCCCCTGTGTTAACTAGGATGCCTGATTTGGGATATGATTTTAATGGACTTCTTTCATATCTCTGCTCTTGAGTTTAACTTCCACTTATCTTTACTGATACCATTTGGACTTGGTGATGAAAATGGTTGCATACTAGAATAAATCCAACCATCTGGCATTCAAGCAATCAGTGATTTTAATGATGCTATTCATATTTCAGGACTGTCCGTCAGGTTTGTTTGGCTATTCATGTCTGCCACCCAGTGGTTCAGCGTCAAGCTTGGGTGATTCAGAGTCAATCTCGGGTCAAAACAAATGCCAAGTTGTTTCAGTGCCACCAAGTACGTACACTTTCATAGAGGTAACCTTTAGAGTTAAGGGCTGAAGGTTATAAAACTGAATTTGGAAACCAGTCTCAAATCTCAAGCATCTGATTGGCTGAAATGGCGACTGATCGCCATTTAAGCCAATCAGATGCTTGAGATTTGAGACTGCTTTCTATGCTCAGTTTTATTACCTTGGGCAAAGGTGTGATTTTCTACGAATATGATATAGGTTGGTTTTACTTAAACGCAAAACTAATCAACTAACTAAAATTATTCGATATGTGCATTTAAACTGTGGTTATCGCTGGCAATAAACAAACTATCTAGCAGTACAACGTTCACGTGAATGTACTCTGTAGCGCACTAAGAAACCACACATACAATGAAAAATAACAGTCTAGCAATACTCTCGGACTCGTTATCCCCATTAATACAGAATACAAATCATTAAACCGAATAACAAATATCAACAAACACAATAGACATTGTAGGTCATAAACGTTCAAAGTTTCACATGTAATGGAAAAGCAAATGTTACTAGCTGCTGTCTTTACAGGAACCTTTCGCTCTTTGACTGCCTCATAAGCTTTCAACAGCGTTTCTGCAGAGTACTTTCGGTACCGTCGGTCAACCTTAGTTGGATTTACCTAAAAGAAAATAATGCTTTGAAGCATTGAAGCATTGAAAACAATATGAGGGCCAATTATTAGCGTTCAATTAAGCACTTCAGTCTTACAACTAAGAATGATGTTTGTAAAGTGAATTTTGATAAGATAGACTCTAGCATTGGTTCGTAACTTTTTATGAGCAATATAAGTTTAAAGCACCTTGCTGAGGCAGATCGTAGGAAAGACAACTCCACACAGAAACTTCCTGAATGACGACAGCAATGAAATTATTTTATTATTTTAAAGAAATTACAGGTGTTTTGTGGTAAGATATTGATTTTTAAAAGAATTGCAACACATTTTATTGTGGAATACCATACATACCTGCTTTTTACGCATATTTTACTCCTAAATGATGGAAAATCTCCTGAATGACAAATTGCACTGTTTTACTGAAAGTCGTCGCACAAGCGCGAATTCCATTCAAACTTTTACGTCACGAATCGGTGGAAAGGCTCGAATCAATGAGAAATGGGCATACTACACTTTGCCAAGAGTTTCGAACCTGATTTATCAAACTATCCTTTGAACCAAAAACACAAGACTTATGAAATCCGCTGCATAAAGATACAGATACAAAGGTACACTGATAACAAGGATGACCACAAATTGACACCAATACAAAAGCGTCGGCTTTGCCTACAATATTACTCGAGTAACAAAAATGTTGCCGATATGACATCAATAAAAGTTGCCCTTCGTGACCATCATTGCCGCAGTTATATGCGTTTCCTCTACTAACCGTGAAAAAGCAAAACGCAACACTATTTTCACCTGTCGTTTTAGTAACTGTAGTCTATTTCAAAAACACGCAGTAACATTCCTTTGATAAAAATATTGAAAACCAACTCCATTTTTATAAAACTGAATGGACATTAAGTATTGCAATAATAACCTGCTTATAAGGATAATAAGCCAAAAGTAACACCAAAATTTATATTATGTTATACTATTATTCAATTCAGTGGAATACAATGCCATTGTGTGTGAAAGTGATGCAATGTACCTGACATGTCCGGACGGAAAAACTCTCCTTATATTATCTGCGATATATGGTCGTTCGGAACCTGGCACCAGTGTTTGTCCTCATAACTCAATACAGACTACGTCATGTAGTTCGGCAACCTCTGATGGGATCGTTCAGACTTCATGTGACGGCCAGCAGAGATGCTTCATAGAAGCCAACAACGGGCTATACGGAGACCCTTGTCCAGGCACATTCAAATATCTCGAAGTCACGTATATTTGCCAGTAGAACAAGCAATTTTATTTCCCTTGCGCGAAGCACAAAGTATACTAAATGTTGATCGTGTTTGATAAATGGATATTTTATTTAGTTTTAAGCAATTCTTTACTTTATTAAATCAGCGTCTGCTAAAGTATTTAAACGTTTAGAACGGAAAAACGACATCATTTGTACTTAAGCAATATAAAAAGATAATTTAAAAAAAACACCTAAAAAGGGAAACAAAATTACAAGTTGAATTGTTTGCTTTCATCTAGAAGAATGATAACAACCGTTACGGTAATAAAATAAAGCAGACTATGATTTCTTAAATTATCATTAGAGAATCTTAATACCATAAACATCAATTATCATAAATATCATGGGTCATACCATAAAACATAAGCAGGTGTGAATACAAAGGTTGTGAGGTTCAGTGAGGTTAGTCGAATGCCCTTCTTAAACAGCACTATTTAATTTTAATGATTTTGGCCACATAGTACTGTAAAATAATAGAACTACCCTCAATATGCCCCAAACAAACCCCCAACCCCTCACTGGAAATCTCGCAGCCGAACCTGATAAGGAAATGTTGTACTCGTTAATGTTACCTATTTTATGAGTAGATACGGATATTTCATATCATGATATGCCATACCCAGGAATAACCACCTTTCAATAAATCCCCACCCCCTAGAAGGAAAATAGAGAGCTTAAGATGGCAATACGACTAGGGCATAAGATCATAAAGTTAAGTTTTGAGATCAGTCTCAAATCTCAAGGATCTGAGTCGCCATTTCAACCAATCAGATCCTTGAGATTTGAGACTGATCTCCAGATTTAGTTTTATTATCTTGGGCACAGTTTCCACAACAAGATACCAGAAACATTTTGCGGAAAAGAAAATTGCCCAGTCTCGTTCAAACAAACATGTAGACGTTTTCATGAATACTCCGACTAAAACAAGTGCATACAAAAAGCGAAATATCCATATCAGATATTCAGATATAGCTACACTGTCTCCCTACGAAGCCAAGAAAGCACAGAGGAAAAACGGAGTATAGTTAGAATAGATATGACAAATTGAAAAAAAAACAACAATATCACAACAGTTAGCGAAAATACCGCCTTGGCATTTTGCCCTTCAAGGATGCAACAATACCCTACCCCCCACCCCCACCCCCAAAACAAAAAATTCTTACATGAACAAACGAGTTCAAGTAATCGTGATAAATTGACTTCAACCTACCCTCCCATCAACTCGTTAATGTTCCATGCAAATAAAACATAAGAAGTATGAGAAACTATTAACGCAAGTGTAAGGTTGGTGCACCTTAGAACCTGGTTTCAAACCCTCAGTGGCAACTTGTTTTGCCAATGACTGCTCACAGGGCAGTCACCCCTCGGGTTCATATTTTCGTTAATTATTTAGAACTGATTGTATTGTAAACCCGTGCTTTATTTTCCTCTTTTTGGCTGTGTTGATACTTCTCTATGAGACTAATTCTTATTAGCATATTTCTCTGTTTTACACTATCGGCTCCTTACATTCAGAGTGAGTGTAACTCTGAGAATGCGATTGCACTGTTCCTTGCAAGGTCCTAGATGCATACAAACAAATTAACGTTCCATGGGGAAGTTAATATATCCCACACACCCACTGTGGAGCAAAATGCATCAAAATAAATAATATGTTGACTAACGCATTACCTAAAAGTTTCCCGGGCACATGCCACGGTTTACTATCAACTCCTGTGAGCAATGCGGTAAAATTCAGGTGGGTCAGTAACCACATATGGCACTTTGCTCATCATCTCATAAAGGGAGAGTGTACGGCGTTGACTATGTGGTATTGTCAATTATCTGCCCTTCTTATCAGTCGTCAGATTATCGGAGATTAACGAAGTCTAGGGTCAAAAAAATATGTCATTTTGCGCCGGAGGGGAAAATCAATAAAATAGCACAAAATTGTTTCATCATTAAGCATTCAGTTCGTTTCTTAAAAGTTGTATCTTAAATATTGAAACTGGACGGTACATGGGTGTGTACACGGGTGTTACAAGGGAAAACAGAATCTGTAAATGCTGTAATTATAAGATGATAGAAAACGAATACAACTTTTTGTTAATATGCCCCTATTACTCGAATATTTTAAACGAATATATATGAAGAAATTTTTAGCCAACAATTGATAAATTTTATAGAATAATGAAATCAGAACGTAAAAGCAATATTTTCAAAATCAAAGCACTGAAAGTGCTGGAAGCCGGCGGATCGTAAACATAATCAAAATAAAACAACCCCATGATGTGCAATGTAACAGGACTTCCAGTTTTATTCCAGCCATTGTAAATATATAATATCTGAACAGAATGAAGAAACTCCTATGGAAGACATGTGTCATTTGCTTGCAAAAATGCACAAACCACTCGTAATAAAACTGGTCAAAATATTTAACAAGATGGTCCATAGAACCCTATGTCGCTCACCTGTCAACAACTGCTCAAGAGTCAGTGGATGCGAATGCAATTGCCATAATAGCTTTCTTTGGCTCTTTCAATGGCCATAACTCTGGAATCCCTGACGGAATCTAGCCGGTTCAAGAAAGGAACCAAGATCTTATAGTAACTCAATTATTGTACAAGTCTGATTAAATGCAAATCAAAAATGAAGCTGCTTTTGTGCAGACATGTCTTAATAGTTTATTTTGGCACTTAACTCCGGAATCCATAATGCAAGATTGCAATTTCAAGAAAGGAACTAAGATGTTATGGTAATGGAAGTGAATATCAGACCAAAATTAAGACCACTCAAAAGCAGACAAGCTTTTCTTATAACTTGACCTAGTGATCTAGTTTTCAAGATCACATGAGCCAATTGCGAAATTGACCTAGATATCATTGAGATAAACATTTTGACCAAGCTTGAAGAAGATCTGACCAAAATTAAGACCTCTTGACTGCAGACAAGGTTTTTCTATAATTTGACCTGGTGACCTAGTTTTCAAGGTCACATGACCCAGTTTTTAATCCGACCTAGATATCATTGAGATAAACATTCTGACCAAGTTTGAAGAAGATCTGATAAAAATTAAGCAGCTAGAGGACTGACAACAATTGTGAATGGACGCAGGACAAAAGGTGAGTACAAAAGTTCACCCTGTCACTATTTGACAGATGAGCTAAAAAGTAATTTGAGGAGAACTACTGAAATAAATGAAAAAAAGGAACATTAAAAGCAATCGAACTGGACAAATACAAAATATTACAGGTCATGTTTGATCAAGCAATATCAGAATCAAATGCATCACTGTCTAGAATGCCTAGCCATGGTTGTAATGCAACTCAATATTTACACAAGTACCAATTTTAGTTCATTCCAAACAGTGGAGTGCATGTCAGGATGCTAAACAGTAGTTGAACTTGACGAGGGTAATATAATTTTATATCCATTCTTTATAGCAATATATCACAACTTAGGGCAATGCCAATGCCTTATAATTTCATTTAGTAAATGAAAGAGGCACAAATGTTTTGTGTCAATTAAAGTATGAAAATTGTTGGGTTAGCAAAATTATATTTATTTCTTATATTATTATAACTTATTTCTTTTCTTTGTATTTCTCTTTATTATTTCCACTTTCAAAGTAATTACACAGGGAGTCAGGGACCCTGTGAAAGGCTATTTGATCTTGGTTTTATGTATAACAATGTGTCACAGGGAGTCAGCATTATGTTAATGTAATCATATTTTAATAGTGTCCAACCTAATAAATTAGATAAAGGGGCTCTTTATATTCATTTCATTAGCACAGCCCTTAACAGACACTCCCCCCCCCCACTGTTATCTGTGCACTATTTAGACTTTTTAATGCATGTGAGGAATCCATCTGATCTGAATCCACACACTTTGATTCTTGATCCAGTGATTTCAATTGATGCAGATTCTTGCATCTTAATGCAAACAAATTTGATATTTTTTCCACTTTTGACCCCACCTAATTTTGAGCTTGGGGTAATTTTGATGCACAAAAACTTTTAAAAAGTGATTTATTTTTGCAATAATGAGGATAAGTATTTAGGAAATTGCATTTTTAATATGAAGTTAGCACTTAATTAAGTCTTGCAAATTAATTTTAAGTAATACATGTGTAAGTATCACTTAATACAAGATATGACTTGTGAAGATCAGGTTTTGACCCATTGAAAATCTCATCAGGGGTCAAATGACACCTGGTTTTCAAAAGCAACTGAAATCCCTGCTTGATCAGAAAGTACATGTATCTAAAAGATCTAAACATGAACAGACTCCACTGACCAGCCTCCACTGATATGCAAGTTGATATGGTCTAACCTTGTCAAACAAGGAATAAAAGCTGTATCCATGTAGGCCCCTTTATACTTATGCATAATAATTTATGTCTACTAACATGGAAAAATTAGACATAAAACATGGAATACTTGTGTTTTGCACAGAAAATTCATTTCTAACTTTAACTCTTAACTCCAATTAATATGAACCTTAAGTTTATGGCATGGGCAGTGTAGAATTAGATCACCCTGCATCTCTGTGCTGTTTGATCAGGATCTGCACTGTTCAATTTAAGATTCATAAGGTTATTTCTAAACAAGATGTGACCAGTGTAGGTCCTGATCAGATGACACAAATATTTAGTCTGATCCGGATCTACACTAGATGCACATGTGATAAAGGCATATACATTGTATATGGCAGAAAGGGGCTGTATATCAATCAGTTTTTGTTATGCCCCTTAGAATGAACAATCTTTCTTAATGAATATTATCATCTTCAACTAGAATCTATTTCAGAAATTACTCTACTTCATAAAGCTATTTCAGTTACTAACTAAGTCAATGCGATAATATATTGCTAGTCAGAAATATTAACACTTTATATGCCATATTAATTTAACTAAAAAAAAAATTTATAAGAAGATATAATTCAGGGACATTAGATGCAGATTCTTGCATTTTGATGCAAGCATATTTTTTTTTCAAATTTAACACCCCCACCATTTTGAGTTTGGGGTCATTTTGATGTTGGAGAATTTAAATAATTAAGTGGTCAATTTTTGCAATAATAGTGATTAATATTGTGCACATGTCTATTGCATTTTAACCCTTTACTTTTGGCTGATTGTGAATCCACTAAAATGAGGTGAAAATGACTTTTCAGATTTAGCACATAGAGGAACCCTGGATAAGAATTATATTTTATTTTAAATATGTTTTTTCCCAAGCTCGGAATATGGTGGGGTCAAATGTGGGAAAAAACTTAGTTGCTTACGTCAAAATGCAAGAATCTGCATACAGATCTATTGATAATTGAAACCCCTGAGGTGGGAAATCAAGTCAGTGGTTAATTTGCAAGTTTATTCTACACTGATATAAATTTGTCTTAAAAAAGTGAGATTGTTTTTTTGGTTACCTTGGGAAAACTAGGTAATTTTAACATTAAAAATACTGGTTTCCCTAGGCTATGTGGTAGTATTGATAAATCAAATAAATTTCAACAATTTTGAGCAACAAAAGCTTTTCCAAAATTGAAGGTGCTGCATTATTCATTTCATATCTGGGACCTACTAAATATATCTGGGTGGTCTTAAAGCTTGGCCGTTTGTCTCTGACTGCAGGCCTTATAGTCTGCATGTCCCATCTGTTTAGTTCATTAATCTGGGCCAAATCACCCGGCCATATTGTCTGCATATCATTGAAGCTTAGGAAGCTAATTTCAGCTATTCTTGCAAACAAATAAAACTATTTACCTTGTAAAGACCTGTAAAACTGGATGGTGTAATTGCCAGTGTGATACGGAACATTGTTTTCCAAAGTGCTTGAACATGTTGAAGTTGAAGTGTCTATCTTTAGATCTACATCCTCACCAGAAAATGTAAACAATATTCAGATGTGTGTTCATGCAGCTGGTTGATACAAATCATCAAATGCAAAATATGCCAAACTTTTATAGTAAAGTTGATTGCACATTTATGCATACAATGACTGCCCTCATGCAATTTTAGGAATACAGTTGAAACAGTTTCAAAACTCTTCCTGACCTTTCGGAAATTACACAGTGTCTGTAATAGATTTTTGTCGATGTTTGTGTTTAAATTTTGTAATCCTTCCAGGATTCGCGGAGTCAAGTTAATTCCACTTCCAAAAAAAAACACATTTGGCATCATTTTCATGATTTTCACAATTAAAATTCGCACAAAACATTAGCTAGACAGCCCATAGAGCGCTCTTTTTCTTGAAACAAAATCTTCGAAAATGTTTAATGTTTTAGGTAAACACAATTGAGGGGAGATCACTGGAGGTGTGTGTAGTTTGGGCTAAACCCCATACGTCTTACGTAACAAAAGGTAAAACTGTCGACACATTATATATTTTGAATAAATCAAAAATACATCCCTCAAAATACTGAAACACTTCAACATTTTTGCAATGTGTCTGCGTTCAGAATATTGCCATGAATCACCGAAAACAACCAAATAACCGAATAAGACCGAAAAAGGGACCGAATATGATTAAAAATTGAATTTAAACATAAATGCTTTTTATTTTAAAAGTGGTATTGGGTACAAAAATAATGTTTTTGGGTACTCTTTTCTGTCTTTTTCGGTGTTTTCGGTTATGTTGGTCTTAGTCGGTGTTTTGGGGTAGTTTTCGGTAATTCTATTCACCCGCCATATTGCGTCAATTTGATTGTATTACACATACGCAGTTTATTTGATTATATATATCGATATTATCAGTACGCCTTCGTTGCTTTCATTGAGTAAGAGTTTTACTGATTATTCTTTAAAAGCAATCAATTTAAATGATCGTTAACAACTGATTTTCTATGATTGCTTTTGGAACTCTTTTCTGACGTCTACCAGAAGCTGTACTTCGACTTTTTCATTTGAGCGCACCTGCTGAAAGGTCTGTGATTTCGAATTGCGGTTTCTTTAGCCTGCGGCTATATAGCCGCCGGCTAATTACAAAATTTATCAAAAATGTTAAAGTTTAACATTTGAGAAAAAAATAAGCACGTAGGTAACACGAAGAAATAAATAAGCAATAAATTATCTTGATAATGTATATATCTCTGAGAGTTTTATACATAACAACAAAACTAGTATTCAATACTTTATAATTAAGATAACTAAGTGTATAATTTCAGTTTTCCTATATCGCAAACGTTACACACAGGCTTGAGGTAGACCATATTAATATACGTTCAACAATGTCTTCGTTTTTATCAGTTCTGTGTAACTTAGTGCCGAGTTCTTTAATTTGGTTTTGGGCACATAGACGTCCGATTATTTTATTTTTTTATTCTAAAATCCTAAGCCCCGCGATATATAACTTCTGCCTGGTCCATTTCATCGTTATTATTGCACATATGAATAAATTTATTATGTTGGAAAGCAATTTTTATATGTGTACAATTGGTGAAACGGTTTGTAAACTTAATACATTAAAGAATTTACAAATTCAGTCATAATAAAAAGCGGCAGAATGTGTAGCCTTTTCCAAAGACCTATATAGATAAATATAGAGATGTAATATATAGGTCTTTGCCTTTTCTCAGTTTCTATATACACCGAAAAAACAAATCGGTACACTTTTAAATTCATTGAATCGATGCATTTGCTAGGTTCATTGTTTATAGGAACCCTTTACCTTGTTTAAACACGGTACAGGAAATAAGCCATAAAACATATTAATTATTGATCTGTCATAACTTTGTTTTTACAACGCGTCATTTATTGGGAGGGGGTACAATAAAATTAATGATGCATTTTTTCGATCAGTTAATAAAATGCCGAATTCGTTTTATTACTGTTGCGCTCTTGTTTGTCAAAATAATTAAAGAATAACAGTTCGTTGAATTATTATGTTTTACTGAAAAAATCTTACAATGTAATCTCGGTAAATGTTGAAGAGATTACGATGCGATAGTTTTTATTTGTTCTAACTTTAATTCCAGTTGGGTACATCATTACGTGCTTATGTTTCAAATGTGTTTAGAAATATTTCATAAACTTAACAATTTCAATTTTCCGATTGCATTTTACGATATAAATTTTGGATAAAATTTACATTTTAACTTCTTAATTGTAAATAGAAAGCATTTAACTTTTACAAATAATTAAGTAACATTTACTTAAGTTATCTTAATATATATGTGGTTTTTGTTTTAGATAGGCTAGTATATCGATGAGACTTTTTAATGACGATTTTAATTTCTTTATGCATTTTCTTATGATTGAAATTTTTTGTGACTCAATGCAAAGACCTATATAGATAGATGTAATATATAGATCTTTGCTCAATGTGACATATTGTTAATACACAAAATGTCACATTTCTTACCTGTTGATTTACCTGGGGTTCATTGTAATTTGTTACAATTATCACCTTTTTAGACTTTCGTCTGGGTTTATTATATCAATCGGATTTTGTTTTACAACTATATCGAAAAGACATATATACTTATTTCTAAATGCCATGAATAATTTAGTACGTATTTGTTTCCTCCTATGAAATTTGTAAAATATTGACGGATTCGCCAAAATTTAGTGTTTCTACTTAATTCAAAGTAATATCACACAATTTCAAAACATTGCTCCAACTTCTACAAATTAAACTACCGGTAGTAAGGCTCTATATTGTTTTCTGTACTTGACTGCCGAATTAAACAATCTTCCGTCAATGATCGTAAAATATCGGGAATGTTCGCAAATTTACGGAGACTTACATTTTCACTTAAAATATTCGATAGTCGTGTTTGAAAAAGCTAAAAAGGACCAAAATGTTTTAAATTTAATTTAATAAAAATTAGTTTAAACAATAGCTTAATATTTTCTGCAAAATATGTAACCTGGGTTTTTTAAAACTTATAATTTGGATAAAAGATATTAACAATAGAATACGTAAGGATAAGCGAAACAATCCAACTTTCTCTACAGTTTCTATGTAAATAAAAGGAAAAATATGGTGGCTGTATTCAAAGTCAAAAAGGACCGAATTATCGTTAAGATAAATTAAAATAAAAATAACCATCTTAATCGGCAGAAATTTATCTTTAATTTGTACTATGGGTTTTTTAGACTGTTTAAGAAATAAAAATGAAGTAAAGAAAAAACTAAATTGTTCCTTCATAATCTATTGAGAAATTCGTTATCGATTTTTGCTAACCGATGATGAGCAAAGTTGGATATGCAACTATACATGAAAATTAATGTAAATTAGCTTATTATAAATCCTTGGTCTATGTGGAAATGCCTGTTATTATAAATGAGGCTTTCCTTGAACATTTCGTTTAACAAGTTCACGGACAATTTCTATGAATGTGTTGTTTTCTTTTTCATTAAACTCGTGATAAAACATTCGAGGATGTAGAAACATTTCAGCTTGCTATAGGCACAATTGATTATGAGCTATACAACTTTTAAAAATTAGATATGCATACTGGAATTGCTTCACCTAGAAAACATAGCGTCCCCACGCAGCCAAAAAGTAAAGATTAGAAGAGATCATAGGATTGTATGAATATCAATCTTAAATCGGAAATAACAAACAATTAACACACAAGTAACACACAAGAGAACCTTAGGGTTTAACGCCTTGAAATGGTCATGGGTAAAACAGCATGCTACTGATGGTTTTAAATAAGGTTCTAAGATGCAACAATCTCACACTTGCTCCAAACGTTTCTCCTATGAACAAACAAGTACAATTTGTCTTGGTGAAATAATGTTCACCAACCCACCCATCAATTCGACAATGTTGCATGCAAAAGCACACAGACCTAAATGTCACAATAAGCTAATAGCAAAAGGGCCGGTACTCAATGATCTTACAGAGACCAGTGCCCAAGGTTATAAAACTGAGCATGGAAACCAGTCTCAAATCTCAAGCATCTGATTGGCTGAAATGGCGACCAGTCGCCATTTCAGCCAATCAGATGCTTGAGATTTGAGACTGGTTTCCATGCTCAGCTTTATAACCTTGGACACTGAGCCCCATGTAGTCAAATCAGCAAGAATACGATGACAAAAACTCTGTTTCCAGAGTTACCAACCCATGCAAACATTTGCGTTCTCTAAAATCTTTGACAAGGTCAAAACTTTATGTTCTGATTAAATATATGTTTTAAACAAAGAAGGTGCGTAATATTGACAATATGTTATGATTATTTACGTTAAAGCTTAAATATATTAATTGGGCAAGTCAAAGCAGGTGGTCTAGATTCCTGGTCTAAGTAACTATTACTAAATTAATTGAATTGTCATTATGCATTTAAATACATTTATATCATCTGTATATCATCACTTACGTTTAGCAACAGCTTAAGTAATTCACCGATGTACCAAACTCAGCTTATGTGATATGCAGTAAGAACCAGAGAGTTGTCCTGTTAGCTACTAATGCTTTGTGTTTGTGTGCATTACATAGATTGGTTGGAGTTAATTCATGAAAATAACTTGTGTGTGTTCCGTGAGAATTCGACGGGTCAAGTGTGAAGTTTGTGATTCCTAGAACCTTTGAAAAAAAGATTTGCAAAAAGATTTGCCACTAACCGCTCAAATGTGACAAATCCTCAAGTTATTTTTGTTAGTTGCTTGTGGTGTATCTATGAAATTGATCATATTGTAATGTGTGCTTTCTATTCCGGTTTGCTTGAAGTAGCTGTGTTTCTGGAAGTGGATATTTCTTATTTCATTTTTTCTTTTAATGCCTGACGAGTCCATAAAGCGTATTTATGATTCATTCTTATGAATGCAGTTTATTTTATTTAATTAATTGACTCCATTTTATACATTGCTCCACATACACCTGGTTTTTAGCCAGTCAACAATTTCCAGCAATTTACAGTCATATTTTTTGGCATATTATTATATACATTAATGACAACAATATACTTAATTAAAACAACGGTGGTATGATGATGAAACAACGATTGTACGATGGTGAAACAACGATGGCACGATAGTGAAACAACGATGGCACGATGATGAAACAAAGATGGTACGATGGTGAAATAACGATGGCACGATAGTGAAACAACGATGGTACGATGGTGAAAAAAACGATTGCACGATGGTGAAACAACTATGGTACGATGACGAAACAACGATGGCACGATGGAGAAACAACGATGTTACGATAATGAAAGCGCGATATTACAATGTGATCACCATCGTGCCATCTTGCCTTCGTGTTTTCACCATCGTGCCATCGTGGTTTCAACATCGTTCCTTCGCGTTTTCGTCATCGTTTCATCGTGATTTCACCATCGTACCATCGTGCATCGATGTAAAGGGAGAGAAAAAAAATAAGTTTGTCCATACGGAACACCCTAGCTTTGTCAAGTGCTATGAAATTAAAAATATTAAAACAGTGACAAACAAGTGACTGCAGAGCCATACTTGATAGATTTCATTAGCTACAGACCAATTATCAAAAGCTCTAGACCTTGTGTTTTTTAGGTTATTGACTGTGAGAGGGAAATTCCTTATACTTCACAAAAATAGGAACCTTTAAAAATATTTAACGAGAGTTAAAATCTGGCAAACTACGATGTTACGTGTATGCATTGATTACTTTATATGTTATATGATTAATGCAATGTATGTGACTGTAAGGTTTGCAGAGGATAGATCCCCGACGTCTGTTTATACCAGTTGGACGGGGATAAATAAATGTTTCCTAACAAAAAATATTGGAGTCTAAGGCAGATCATTGGGTTAGTGGTGAAACACTCGCTTCACGCCCCATGGTCGCTGGTTCGATCCTCCATTTCTCCACTAAAACTACTTACAGCTAAGATAATGGTTGCTATAGACATTAATGCGGTTGCTAGGGGCGCGAGTGTGAAACCATGGATATTCGTATATTGCTAGGGGTGCGAGGCTGTTCGTCATGGACCTGAAAGCAGTTGCTATTGGTGCTTCAGTGATTGTTGCTATTGACCTTTGGGCGGATGCTAGGAAGTGCGAGTAAGGATGCTATGTCCTAAAGTGGTTGCTAGGGGCACTAGAGCAACTGACCATAATAATGTTGCTAATGGCTGCTATGGACCTCAAAGCGGTTGTTTGGGGCTTAGGTGTATTTTCCCATGGGTAAACATTTTGCTCAATGCTCATATATCTCTCAATGTTTGGTCTGTTTAGACATGGCCTACGTAGTAAAGGATTAATGATGTAGCAGCAGTCGAATACGTGCACAAAGTTTCAGGCCTTACAAAGCGAAAACACAAATTTTAACTCCCGATAGAACCTTCCGAGGAAACGTTTTTCTCGATGCTCAGATATCTCTCAAAGGAGGGTTCCTGGCAAATGACTCTTCAAGCTCATTCCCGGAGTTTTCGGCTTCAGGAGTGCCGGGAAGCAAGTAGCCTGAGGTCGGCCAAAATGCTACATATACGAAATTACAGACATCTGCTGATGCTTTAACTTCCAACCACGATATAAGAGCCCCTGTATTGCACTTACCAGCTATATGTTTACTGTAGTTTATGAAAGGGAGACTACTAGGTCTCATACCTTACCCGTGGTTTAGCGCAGTTATCTCCCGTGTGTTCTTTATAGAACTGCTAAATACCCCAAAAGGCATTTTCTTAAAAGTATAAATGTAGTGATCGTAAGTGTTGAAAATACGTGAAAACAAGCTGTTATGTAATATAAATGTGTATTTAATCAGTTACAGCTGTTCAAGACATAATTAACTTGCTCATTCAACAATGGATGGTTAGTTGCGTGAAGAAAATTGAAGAAATGATCAACGTTTTATACATATACAATTATTTGGTAATAACATATTACATTTTATTAATAGTTCTGTTAGTTATAACATATTACATTTATACGGTTTTCTGCAGTATTTTATTACAACATTTATCACAATTCAAAATTTAATGTATTTAGTATATCATAAATTTTGGTTTGACAAAAATTATAAATTGTCTTTTGTACGTTACAAAAATCGCGTAAACTGTCGTTTAACCATACATTGTCTTTTAACAAATTAACGCTCATTTTTTGTTCGCATCTTGACTTCATTCATTTGTGTTTGGTATATTGCAGTTTATCTCCATATTTACGAGTATGCTTTTCGGCATATGTATGGTAGTTATAGAACGTATAAAACGATGTTGCAATGACGCCAATCGGTAATGCCAGAACCAGGACACCACATATTGCGCATGCGCTAGCGACCACGCGACCAGGAACCGTTATAGGAAAGTAATCGCCGTATCCGACCGTAGTGAGAGTTATTAATGCCCAGTACATACCCACGAAAACATTATCAATTTTGGAGTTGTCAAAAAGCTCAGCTACAAAAATGATGTATCCAAATACGCACATCAAAATCCCCAGCATCATTCCAAGAACTTTAAGTTCCTGCACGGATGAGGTGAAGGTTAGATCCATTATACTGAAAGCAGTAATCCGCTTCGTGAAGTAGAAGAACCGTGCCAGCTGTAGAATTGATAAATATTTAAAGATCAAAAATGTCCATATTGCAGTCACGGAATTAATCTTTTCTAAGTTGACCTCCATTACAAATGCAATCCAGAAGGACACATATCCCAGTAACACGGTTATTCGTACAGGACTTAGGATGTAAGCCCTTCTCTGGGGACAAACGATAAATGCAGTGAGAAACTCTAGAGCCAGAACCAGATGGCAACTTGCATCGGTAATGATCAAGTATGGGTGTGGCTTCAACTGGCCGACGGTAATGTGGGTATAGTTGTCAAGATCGAGTAGTTGTCCTATCTGATGAACCACCCTGTTCTCGGATTCTGTGAAGTTAACATGAAACGCGGGGAGTGAAGCCAGAGCCTCTGATAGAGTAGCCACGATGATAAGCATGGAAATAAAACCAGCCCAGATCTGAAATGAGGTTTTAGGAGTCAAATATATCTTAATTAAATTGAGCGCATGTTTAAAGGTGACACGACAGTTTTAAGTACATTAATATTTCTTCCACATAATGATACAAGAACATTATTCGTAACCTTATTTTTAAACACTCAGTGGAATTTACGTTTACATGTTTCACATTCAAACACCCCAGTTGTAGTTTAAATTCAAAAATTATCCTTTAATAATGTATTTCATAAAAAAAATCCGGCAGGTAGCTACTTGTTTACACTAAGCAGAAATACTTTAAATTGGAATCTGTGAATAATAAAACTTTTTGGCAAATGCAGTCTTCAAAAAAGGGCATTCCGAAAATAGTTGTATGTCGATGATCTTCGTGAGAAATGACTGAAGTCTACTTTTGAATTAGTTTTTTTTTAATTCATTAAACTTCTCAGAAACCTTATTAACTTCTTCAAATAACACATTTTACGCAAATGTATTTAAGTCATAATGTAAACCCCTAGTGTTATGCGTGTGTTCTAGAAGAAATGATAAATCTTGATTATTATTAAAAAATATTGATAAACTGAAATTTAAGCAAATAAAATATTTTTAAAATGTACAGTTTACCATTGCCGGGACAGACGATGAAGGTTGGTCTAAAATCAGCCATAGATTCTTCCGCCATCTTTTCAGTCCTTGACTTTCCGAGCAAGTGTTCACTTTGAGGTTGTGGACTAACTTCCGCATGAAGGATTCCTCCTGTTCGCTCTTGTACAGCGCCTCCCAGCAACAAGGGGCCACGTGACTTGGTGGCATACCCCAAAATTTTAATTCATCCATGAAGCTTGTTCCGCAAACATCTTTTGGTATGTGAATTGTCCCCTTTCTACATGCATCCAGGATGAAATTAAACATGAATGGATTTCTATCAAAGAAATACTCATTTCGATGCATGTCATAATTATTTGTGAGTTTCTCGAGTTGAGCTAATTTTGATTCTTTAAAAGTAGACAGTGTGTTTGAGTAGCACTGAAAAATAGTTCCAGCAACATTTATCCGAACTAAATTTCGGTTGTAATTTTCAAAATGATCCATCACTGGATATCTTTGAGTCAAAGGTTTAAGCTCGCTTGTTAGTTTACGAGACGTGCCCATTCAGTATGTCGACACTTGAAAGAAATCGCGAAGGTAGAAATTTCTCTCTGTCTGAGGCTTTTTATAAAGAAACGCTAATTACGCGTTGTTGTTTTTGTAAGTAGTCGGCTAAATGACTTGGTCGCCTGTGAGTTTAGAACTATTAGAGATAATTTCACAACACATTAAACATTAAGCTCTCATGAGAACTGTAAAGATTTCTATGGACATTAACAGGAAACATAAATATTCAGCATGCATTAGTATTTCTAAACCTGCGCATTTTAGCTTAGGAATTAATGATGAATATTTAAGGGGTTACTTGACGTTTGACAGGACTGCTGGCAATATCAAAGATGCTAATCTACACGACAGCATGAACTAGGCACAAGATCATAAACTGAGATTGGAGACCAGTCTCATATCTCAAGTGATCGCCATTTCTGCCAATCAGATGTTTGAGATTTTATACTTGTTGTTAGATGTTTGTGTACACTTTGAAGAACCTGAAAATTGCGTGTATAAATTATCTTAGTAGTAATTTACAATTAAATATTTCAGAAAAAACCCCAATCAATTGCAATTCTGTGGTAAATCGTGTAAGGGAATAAAACTGTATGGCCGAAATCGGTCGCTAATGACGATACAGTAAAATGTTATCCGTACTTAGTTTTCCAGAAGGAAATACATTAAGGCTGTCATTTAAAATGAATTAAGGCATTTGCATCTCTTAACCGACAAACATACAATTATTAACTTATCAAATATCCATTGACACGGAGTAGCTAAACTGTATATGGGATAATGATAACTGCCGAGGTTTGTTTATCAAATATTGTTTTCCATTTAATGACAAATCTCTAAGATAGTCTCTTGAATAATGAGGAATAGAAATCTTCGGACTTAAACAGCTGATAGTGGTTTTCAAACGGACCGATCACACGCTTAATTTCAGAGACCGGTCTGTAACTTAACAGTCAGAAGTCGTCTGTGATGGCTAAAGGATTGAAAGGAAAGATCCCAGTTGCATGAAAGCCACTCGTTATATTTGCCTTGATTTGTGTTGTATTGTATGCAAGCTGTCTTATACTTTATATAAATATTGTAACTGTCTATACAATTCGAACATACAAGTTAAGATTTACATATTCTGATTCTTCTATAATAACTGAAATTGTTTACCAGACATTAAAAATTTAATGAAGCTGGATTTTTTGTTCAATAAAAGCGAACAATACATTATACACTTAGTATAATTTTAATCATGTCTCGCGGATTATCTGTTGTATTACATCAGGAAATGTAAATAACGTTTTATTTGCTAATTATATAAACGCATGTTCAGTACGCTATGGATAGCCAGAGAGTTATCTTTGATATAAAAGTGAAGATATTAAACAGTACCCACATACACAATTACAGATGTCTTCACGTAGTCCAGTACGAAGTCAAAATAATGCAAGGTTAAAAACAAACAACAAAGACCAAACATACTTCACATGGACAAAAACAAGTACATCTCTGTAGGGTACCACCTTGGAACGGTTAGTGGCAAAACTAACATATATAAGCCATTGTGTTGTTAAAACTGTTATGACGTGTACAGATCTTTCGTCTGAAGTGAAGCTACATACACAATTACAAACCTTTGTACTCGGACATGTAAGAAGCAAAGTTAATTAAAAACAATAATTACCGAAAACAGCATATCAAGGCACTATGTGAACAAAACTGACAAAACAAAGTAAATCAGAGTAGGGTCAACGGCAACAGAAAGAAGGCCGCATGTGTTATTGTTTCGACCGGGCGATCTATGGCTTATCATACGTACATACAAAACTGTTCACAATAGAAAGTTCAATGTTTCCTTTTAAAATTTCTCAGCGTCATGTGCAAAATACAAGTAGAGCATTTTACATTGTAGTGAAAATGTCATCGACCTATTGCAGTACTGTAAGATGAACCTTCAGATGTTCGTCATGCTGTATGATGTTATAAAACCTTCATATTAAATAATCTTTGAAACTTGATGTTAATTTACTTTAAACTTAAATTAAATAAGATGATGAATCTAAATTAAGCAATTTTGCTATAATAACTTTGGTTGATATAGCATTCAATTTAAATTTCCGTAATTAAAATACTTGCAGCATTATTCTTGTTTATAAACGATTCATCGTGAGGATTGTTATCAGTGGCGATATCGCATTTGAACTAAATGCTGCGTTAATTTTACTTTTAATTTATAATTTTATTTTCAATATATAATCATAAAAATCGTTTTAACAATAACTTATCAAAGTCATCAATTATATCATACATAATTATATCGCACAATCGGGTCAAACAATGTTATGTTATTAATGTAAATTGCTGCTATTATTTCTTTTAATAAATTCACCATTCCTCATTTGCACGTCGCCATCGCACCTTAGAAGTTTGTCATAAGTGTACCCTCATCAATCATCATCGCAGCTTCCGCTTAAGAAAAAGCGCGAAAACTTGATGGTGAAGCAAGAAGACGCATTGGCGAAGCTTTTTTACGCTTGGCCCTATTTGAAATAGATAATTTCTGGAACAACAAAAAATAACATAATTAAAGCTTAATACGATCTTTTTTGTTCCATTTTCGTTATCGTAAAAAATGAAAAAAAATGCATATGCGAGTAGTTATTGGGAAATGTAATATTTTTTAGGTTCATTCTGTTCCTGATTTTGTTCCTATATTGCGCAAAAATACTAGCAAACGCATCGACAGTGCCGCATAAGAACGTTAGAAAGGTTTCGAGTTTCTGTGTTTTTTATGTAACTATATGAGAAGAAATATATCATTCAAATCTTTAAAGAATGATATGCGCTTTGTTCTACTAGTTTTGCCTGCTTTAAGGAGAAGCAAACATCGTACTGGAAATGTAGGTTAAGGTTTGAAAAATGAATTCTAGGAAAAAATCTGACTGGCTAAGAATTGAAGAAAAGTCTTGTATTCATATGTGGCTCTATTGACATTTCGGAACTGATTTCATAAGAACTAATGTCCCTTTCCGCTTTGCATATATGCTTAATTAAACAAGGCAAATACCGTTTGCAAAAAAACTCTGAAAATTTTTTACAATAAAATTTTCTAAAAACATAAATTTGTGTATCTTGTTGCCATCTGCCAAAGATATATAGAATAAGTAATACAAACAATTGTTTCAGCATTGAAACTGAAAGTAGAAGTGAAATGGAATTCTCATATTTCTTGCAAAACTTACATATTTTACAGGTTCGTGAAGTTTTCAGCCTAACAGTTTAGCAGTCTGAAGTTAGCAGCCTATCAGCCTGAAATTGGCAGCATTGCAGCCCAGGGGTTTAGCAGCCAATAGTAGCCTAGCAGCTAGGCAGCCTGAAGTAAGCAAAATAACAGCCGGAAGGTAGCAGCCCCGCAGCCTTTCAGCCCGGTTAGCAGCCTAGCATCCCAGCAGCCTGAAGTAAGCAGCCTAGCAGCCTGAAGTGAGTAAGCCAGCAGCTTAGCAGCCTAAAGTTGGAAGCCTAGCAACCCAGCACGCTAGCAGCCTAAAGTTGGCAGCCTAGCAACCCAGCAACCTAGCAGCCTGAAGATAGCAGCCTAGCAGCCCAGCAGCCTAAACTTACCGATACATGTAAGAAATTCCGAAACGACCTGAAATGCATTAAAATAACTTTTAAGGACACTAGAAGCTTATTTGAAATCAACCTGATATTTTTTCAAAATTTCTTAGCTGGTGAAATGGGAAGAAATTCTGAAACGGCTTGAACTGCATCATAATCACTTTCTGAACACAATGGGAGCTAAAAGTATTATAAAAAAAACTTTTAAACCATAAAACGTTAATAAATCTCAAGGCTGCTGAAATGTAGCAATTTCGCAGCCTAGCAGGCTGAAGTTGGCAAATAAGCAGTACGGCAGCTTAGCTGCCTGAAGTTAGCAGCCTAGCAGCCTTTACCTACCGATAGATGTGAGAAAGTCGGAAACGGCCTGAATGCATAATAATAACTTTTAAAAAACACAACAAGGTTATCTCATTTGAAATCAACCAATTTTTTTTCAAAATTTTGTTGGTGAAATGTAAAGAAATTATGGCTTCATAATTACTTTCTGACGACAGTAGGAGCTCACAATTATTGAAATAAACTTTAAAACCATAAAAAATTGGATTAATCTCAAGGTGCTGGAATTTTAAGTAAGCAGCCTAGCAGCCTAGAAGCAAATTGATGTAAGAAAGTCGGAAACGACCTGAAATCCATCATAAACACTTTCTGGCACGCAGTACGAGCTATAATGATAAAAAATTAACTTTTAAACCTTTTTTGAGTCGGCAGACTCAGTGAAAACCAATTTTCGACAATCGTTTTTGCTTTACTATGAACCTAACAATTTGAGGGTTGCATGCAATACTGTTCTAACTCCTTCTTTATTTCAATGTAGTAACGACAGTACTTGCATGCTACCATAGAATGTATGCTTGCTACCCTAGAATATAGTTCTTAGTTTCAAAAAGTAAGTCAATCCTACAAAGCGGTCAATTTTGTAATTCTGTGAAAAACGATAAAATTTATATTAAAAAATATGGAATCAATCAATATTTGAAGAAATTTAACTTGTGGAACGTTCGACAAGATTTTGAGTCATGAACGCGCATGAATACCTGATGGCGGAACGCCATATTGGATTCGACAACGTTCGGTGAAGACGAAAAATCCATCGTAATCAAATCAACAGTGAGTATTTATCGAGTTATTTTCGTGATGCAATGTTTTTATAACACCCAGGTTATATTTGAATGTATATTGACAATAGAAGTTCTCTTTGTAAATAGAATTATACATATGGAAATGGAGGTGGATTTGGTGGTTTTCGAATGGTAGCCTACGTTACAAAATCATTGTAAAACTTGAAATTTTAGATTCGAAAGACTACACCGCAGTAAACGTGATTTTGGCTCTTTGGGTTCTATTGAACGGTTACGTCATTTAATTAATTAATGCACTTTCCAAAATGAAAGTAGGAGTCTCAAAATCGACCGTAGGGCTAAGCGAAACTTTTTTAATTTAGGGCCCTAATCATTGTGGATATTAATTGTGGAACCTTGTAGAGATGTAAGTAATCAAATTATTTCAATGTATTGCATTGAAAAAAGTTGGATTTTGAACGATTAACGAATTACAAGGTAAAATATCGTCACTCGTGTAAGAATTATATTCCCATTTGAACGCTTTAAAGTAAAACATAAAGCATCTGATTCACAATGATTTTTTATAACATTTTGATCTAGATCTATTGAAAATTATGTTTAAAGTAATTTAAAATTCATACATGAATTGATTTAACATATATATTAATAAATGCATTTTATGCATTTGATCATAATCTTGAGCCTGAATTTCCATCAGAAAATATCCAGATCTAACCCATTTCCAAACCGTAACCAGCTACATAGTTGACACAAGATTTTCTGAAGTATAAAATTTCAAAGAAATGAAAATCTAATGTTTTCAATAATTGCGTGTTACATGTATATGTACACCTTATGAAATCCGCTATCGGAAGTTTTTCCTACTTTCAGTTTTGTCTTACACTCCATTCCATATGTCTCACAGGTCATTTAATCAGAACAGAATGATATTCTCAAAATTAATAACCCAGGGAAAACCATAAGAAGAAAAAGAGTAGCACCTCAGGGATTCACCAAGTTTATACAGAAATGGGAACTTCACAATATTTATTTAATAGTATCTCTTAAATGCATTTCAGGTAAATTTTGCATCCCGGAAGAAAGAATGAAGTATTTATTAATTGATTTAATTATTCATAAACAGGTTTAGATGATTTTTGGTTCTGGTCAGACATGTATCAACCATTTGAACCATTTGAAGCGGTATAGAACTGTTTGACGTCATGCAATGAAGTGGACAACAAAAGTGAAGGTAGAAAATAATGTTTGAGTTAAATCCAGAATGACTGTTTAGGAGATGTAATTATTTTAAACAGTATATTTTAGTTTCTTTGTAATGCTTGAGCTGTGATAACGCTGTCAACATTGCAACTGGTAAATTATTTTAACATGTTAATGGGTGGGGTACAAATCCGTTGCATTGGGAAAATGTAATATTTTTTCCTATCTGAATATTTTCTGATGGAAATTCAGGTTCCTGTAATTTGATAAATAACTCAAATTAGTTTCATAGTGTTAAATTAAGTCTTGTTAATAGTAGAATTGCCTAACAAAGTGACAATAAATTATGAAATGAAAACCAAAGATATACATTTTGTTCACTACAAACATGTGCCAAATTATAAAAATGAATATATTGTCTCCCTTTTGATGTTACACCAGTATTAAGTATTGAAGTGAACCAAGGTTTACACAGTGTTTCAGTTCAATAATTTTGATGTAACAAGTATTCATTTATTAGCCTTCCATTACAAATTGTTTTTAGGTAAAATAAACCAAAACTACTTAAGACATTAATTTTATGTCTATTTCATTCTATGATTTTTACCCAGACTTGAATTCTGATCAGCAATGTAAAAGAAATTACCGGTAGTTATTTGAAAAGGAACCCACTTTGTGAATTTTAGTGATAACCCAATTTGACCAGTTTATAAGAGCAGTCAACACATTTTTGACTTTTTGCAGTCTGATACTTTCTGGTTAATTTTAAAGTGACATGCCTGGATCCATATTTTATTTTTCAAAAGAAGGAAACACATAATAACTCTGGCAGTGATGAAACAATATGGATACTTAATTCAGTTAATCAACAGTTAATCAATATAACTTTATGAAATTTTCTTGAACGGCTGTTGGAACAGGCATTTTAACTACAAAACAAATGACAGCACTCTTTTTCACAGCAACTCAAGGAAAAACATTTTTCACAGTCCAAAAGATTGTGGGTGACTTTTTGTAGATACACCTCACACCTCAGACTGAATGGATTTCAATGCAGAATAGAAACAATCTGAAGAAAGACCATTCTAGCAAAGTACAAAATGAGAGTAAACTAATTGTTATGATCACTCACTTAAACAAGAAGCTGTGTTCGGAAAACACATATGCCCCCGGTAGCGAAGTTTGTAACGATACAAATTTTAAATGATAGCACAGTGTTAAAACTGCAACTAAAATCACAAGTTAGTTCTAAATAATGAAAATAACCGTCTGGTGCCAGAACCTGTACATGAAAAGAATTTATCATAACAAGAGCCAGTCGGAAACGACTGCATGCTCGACTATTTGAAGTCAGACATATTTAAGCACATTTAAAACTGGGCTTCATTTAAACTGGGGAGTGATTCAGGAGTTTATGACACCCAACACACATACATGAACAAAAGTTTCTTAATCCAAGTTTGGAAATCAATAAATTACAGTTACTTTATTATTGTAGTTTTTTTAGAGGGTTTACACAACCCAGTCCATACATCCCTGATCCCACACCCATCAACCCACTATCCCTGCCCACCTATAGTGATGTGGTGAGGTGTGGTGTAGTATAGTAAGGTATGGTATGCTGGTTGCTGTTGTTGGTGGTGTGGGTGTTGTTGCTGTTGTTGGTATTGTTGTTGGTGTTGGTAATGTTGGTGGTGTGGGTGTTGTTGTTGGTGTAGTTGTCAGTGTTGTTGTTGGTGTTGTCAGTTGTTGGTGTTGTTGATGCTATTGTTGTTGGTTGTTGGTGATGCTATTCTTGTTGGTGGTGGTGTTGTTGTTGGTGGTGTTGTTGACGGTGTTCTTGGTGGTGTTGTTGACGGAGTTGTTGGTGGTGTTGTTGACGGTGTTGTTGGTGGTGTTGTTGACATTGTTGTTGACAGTATTACTGTTGGTGGTGTGGTGGGGTGGTGGTGGTGTGGTGTGAGATGGGGTGGTGTGGTGGGGGTGGTGGGGGTGGTCATGGTGTGGGGGTGGTGGTGGTGTGGTGGTGGTGGGGGTGGTGGTGTGGTGTGGTGTGGTGTGGTATGGTATGGTATGGTATGGTATGGTATGGTATAGTATAGTATAGTATAGTATAGTATAGTATAGTAACCACTAGGCACTTTCACCAAAGTATGTTAAGTACATCTGTTTTAAACCTTTTCTATAGATTACCTTAGAAAAACACTAACATTGAAACTTTAACCATAATTTCTAAGTCTTAATTCTAATTTCTAAGCGAAAAAGGGCAAAAATCAAATAAAACAAGTTAACCATTTATATCCAAGTATAAAATGGGGAGATAATCCCAGAAAAAAGGTAGCCAGACTTACGTAACTTGTAAGGGTCATCATCTGTGCACTGTTAAGTATGTGTGTAAACTTTAAAGCCAGATCTCTTTGTGGATATTGCGAAATATCCAACATGCCGAAATAAGTTATCCATTTTCTAAGTACAAAAAGGGGAGATAACACCAGAAATAAGGTACCCAGAGTTATGTAACTTGTTAGTGTCATGACCTGTGAACTGTTAAGTAAGTGTGTAAACTTTCATGCCAATGCTCTTTGTAGAAATTGAGAAATATCGAACTTGCCGAAAAATGTTAACCATTTATCTCTAAGTACAAATTGGGGAGAAAACTCCAAATTAAGATAGCCAGAGTTATGTAACTTGTCAGAGTCATACCCTGTGCACTGTATATTAAGTTTTTAAACTTTCTTGCTAATGATCTTTGTAGAAATGGAAAAATATCCAACTTGCCGAAACAGGTTAACCATTTTTCTAAGTACAAAAAGGGGAGATAACACCAGAAATAAGGTACCCAGAGTTATGTAACTTGTCAGGGTCATGACCTGTGAACTGTTAAGTAAGTGTCTAAACTTTCATGCCAATGCTCTTTGTAGAAATTCAGAAATATCCAACTTGCCGAAAAATGTTAACCATTTATCTCTAAGTACAAATATGGGAGAAAACCCCAAATAAGGATAGCCAGAGTTATGTAACTTGTTTAGAGTCATACCCTGTGCACTGTATATTAAGTTTGTAAACTTTCATGCTAATGATCTTTGTAGAAATGGAAAAATATCCAACTTGCCGAAACAGGTTAACCATTTTTTTAAGTACAAAAAGGGGAGATAACACCAGAAATAAGGTACCCAGAGTTATGTAACTTGTCAGGGTCATGACCTGTGAACTGTTAAGTAAGTGTGTAAACTTTCATGCCAATGCTCTTTGTAGAAATTCAGAAATATCCAACTTGCCGAAAAATGTTAACCGGACGGACGGACGTACGGACGGACGGAAGGACGGACGGACGGTTCAATCACTAGATGCCGAGGGCATAAAAATAAAATATGTTATTATAAAGAATATTTGTAATTTGAGCAAAGATCAAAATAATTGTTATTATTTCATGGGTGCGTTTGCCTGAAAATCAGGTTTTTGTGTGTCTAAAAATGATTGATTTTCTTCATTTACCCTAAATAAATTTTCAGGATTTCAGGTTTTTTAGAAATCCTAACTTGCACCCTTGCAATTTTGTGTTTGTTAATTTCAGTGATAAAATCAAATGAAAGAAATGTGCCATCTCTGGTTCAAAAAGCATGAAATTGGAAAAGGAGTGGAAGAAGGATAATGGTATATTAAATTTTATTAATTGACTATTAATAGGGCTCTCACCAGACTTGCAAATCAGCGAGAGTTTTGTCATAATTTACTGCATTATGGAGAAGTTTGCAGTCAACAGCTTTCTTTCCCTATATCGTAAATACAAAATGACTTCTAACAAAGCTCAACAAAGAGAGAAGTCTGGTCACTTTTGATGAGACTAATTCCTTCAAGTCTCTCTCTAGTGAGAGCCCTGTATTAATATACAGTAAAGGCATTGCATACTTTGCCCTTTTCTTTTACATGACTGCAGTGTGGCAAAATCTCGAGGCATGTCATCACCTGACTTGAACATGCCATTTTCCTGGCAGTCACTACATGGTACACCACATCGATACTTAAGTATTTTATAATGGCCCAGCAATTCTCATATTGGTCCAGAACACCTGTATTGGCCCAGTTTAGTCTTCATATGAATTTGAACATGTTATTGGGCCTCGGGCTGTCATATTTACCCTCGGCCTTCTGTCTCAGGCATATATGACTACCTTTGACCCAATAACAAGGTCAACTTGAATTCACTTGATTATTAACCAGGGTTTCATTACTCGTACTTGTACTCGTACTTGTACTTACTCGAGTACCAATTTTCAAGTACTCAGCAGGACTCAGTACTCATCTTAAATTACGAGTACAAGTACTCGTACTTACTTAAGTACTGTTGTAAAATGGTTAGTACTTATGAGTACTTTACGAGTACTATATGAGTACTTTCACACTTCAATGAAATAATATGAAAATAAATAAAACTTAACCTTATGAAGTGTATATATAAAATGGAATGGTAAGAAATAATTCATTAATATCTCATATTGGGCAGCGCAATTAAACAACTTTTGTATATGCTGTTATGCACTTACTTGTTGTTTTTTATACTATTTCATGCAATATATTAAATCATTAAATAAATCATTGTAATTGTCAATGGTTGAAATACATTTGTACCTTACTAAAATTTACAGTGTATTCAGTAAGATTATAAGATTTAGCAATGGAGTCAACAGAA
Source organism: Corbicula japonica (assembly GCA_038501625.1). Taxonomy (NCBI): domain Eukaryota; kingdom Metazoa; phylum Mollusca; class Bivalvia; order Venerida; family Cyrenidae; genus Corbicula; species Corbicula japonica. Next base: position 6,253 of record JAZAYU010000424.1, on the reverse strand, counting down.
CTGATTATCACCTTATTATAATATAATGGAAGAAGGTAACGTGTTTTCTCGCCTTTGCAATTATGATTAGGGTGAGACCGGATAGGTGTAGATGACACTTTTGAACTTTAGGCTAATGATGTTACTATGCAATACCTGTGACTATTGTCAGTTGAACTAGCTGTTGATTTTTATACTTTTTTCAATAATTGAATACTTACGATTTCTGTGTGTTTATATATGTTATTATAAAATTATTACTACTTCATTATAAATAATATACAAGCATACCACATTTGAATAAGTGAATAGTATGCTATATAATTAAAAAAAAAATACTAAAAGTCTTAGTACTTGCAAAATACTCATGAGTACTTCAAGTAGTACTCAGTACTTACTTAAGTACACTGACAAAAGTGAGTACTCAGTACTTACTCGAGTACATCTTAAGCATCCAGTACTCAGTACTTACTCGAGTACTGAACCTCAGTACTCAGCGAAACCCTGTTATTAACATTATATATAACAATATTCATCTGTGGGCCACCTTGAACTAACACGATGGGTTGCTTATTTGTATTTTATGTTGGGTAATCTCATATAAATGTGTCTCAAAAATCCAATGCTGTTTCAACTTTCATGGTTAATAACTTGACCCTTTACTCCATTTACCCGCCATTTTACCACATGGGTAACCAGTGTAAATCCACATCAGATAGAGATAGCACAAATGTAGCTCCAGACCAGCTTGCACATCAGACATTTTGAGGTCTCATCATTCTGTATCTACTCTGTTCATTAGATACATTTGATGCTCTAATTAACAGGAAGGAGATGTGTCAGCACCTAGATTTACAATAGTTGCTCATGTGTTAAAAGGTGTATCCAACGAATAAAATGAAGTATCAAAATGCAGGTGTTTTTTTGTAGTAATTAACCCTTTACTATAATATTATACACATTTTCATGCCTTTTCATGATCTGATCTGGATCTGCACAGGTCACATTGTGGTCAGAAATAACCTATTGAAATTTGAATAAAAAAGCTAATGCCGTAACGGTTTAGATCCTAATCAGGCAGTATGGATGTGTCGGCTGATCTAGATCTAAACTGATTTCCCATGCCATAAAGGCATATGGAGGTAAAGGTTAAATGGGATAAATTGTGTATGAGCCTATAGGAACTGAAGATGGCTTGAAGCTTACACCAGAAATACCTCTTTTTTGTGATATTTATAAAAATAGATGAATTATGACAACATTGTAATCTGTTAACTAACCTGCAACATCAAATTATGTACAACTTCATAAGCAACAAAAAGTACAGTGAAATTGGTTTTGGTTATTTGTTATGATTAAAATACAACATTTATTTTCAGCCATGTGTATCATCAGTCTTGTGAAAGCTGTGGACTTGAAATGTCTGCAGAATTGGTAGAACATAAGGGAGCAGAATATGAATGTTACTGTAGAAAATGAAGACAAGGTTTGCATTTTTTATTTTCATTTATTAAAGCTGCATGAATGTATGATTGAGACACGCTAAATCTATCTGTATATGTTGGTATTTGTATTTTTGTATCTTGTAACAAGAAAACATAAAATTGAGTTTATATGTATGTGTTGACTTGTGAGACCTCAGTTCACAAGAAAATTAATCATCCTATATAATAATTACTGTGTTGTTTTTGCCCCTTTCTTCCATGAATACATGACATGAGTGACCAGTGTATATCCAGGCATATCTGTGCAGTCTTAACAGGATCTACACGGTTCATAATAAGATTCATGAGGCTATTTCTTACAAATATGCAAACAGTGTAGATTCCAATCAGATCCAGATCAGACATCAAAGTTGTTCTTGCTGATACATGTACTGATGTATTGTTTTCCAGGTGTCCACTAGCTGCTTAATCTAAAGGGTCATTTTTTTGTGTCGCCCTTTCAAAGAAAAGGCAATACATAGGGATCGCTTTGTCTGTCCGTCCATCTATCCCAAAAACTTAATGTTGGTTATAACTTTGCCATTTCTTAATATTTCTTCATGAAATTTTCAAATTATATTGTTTGAGACAACATGCTTGAGCTGATATTAATTTTCAGGTCAAGGTCACATTTGATGGAGTTAATCCTTTTTTTGTACTTTTTTTTAACAGAAAAACTTAATGTTGACTTTAACTTTGACTTTTCTTAATATTTCTACATCAAACTTTCAAATTATATTGCTCATGACAACACACTCATCATGACTCCAAGTTCTTTATGTCAAGATGGGGTTATTCCCTTTTTAGCTCACCTGAGCTGGCTCAGGGTGAGCTATTAGGATCGATGAATGTCCGTTGGACGTCGTCCGTCGTCCGTCCACACCTAGTTCGTTAACACTCTAGCAGTCACATTTTTGCTCAGATTGTCATGAAACTTGGTCAGGATGTATGTCTCAATGATTTCTCAGACGAATTCGAATATGGGTCATCTGGGTCCAAAAACTAGGTCACTGTTACTAAAAATAGAATTTTCTTGTTAACACTCTAGGGGTCACATTTTTGCTCCGATTGTCATGAAACATGGTCAGGATATTTGTCCCAATGATTTCTCGGATGAGTTCGAATATGGGTCATCTGGGTCCAAAAACTAGGTCACTGTTACTAAAAATAGAATTTTCTTGTTAACACTCTAGCGGTCACTTTTTTGCTCCGATTGTCATGAAACTTGGTCAGGGTGTTTGTCCCTATGATTTCTCGGACGAGTTCGAATGTGGGTCATCTGGGTCCAAAAACTAGGTCACTGTTACTAAAAATAGAATTATCTTGTTAACACTCTAGCGGTCACATTTTTTCTCCGATTGTCATGAAACTTGGTCAGGATGTTTGTCCTAATGATTTCTTGGACAAGTTCGAATATGGGTCATCTGGGTCCAAAAACTAGGTCACTGTTACTAAAAATAGAATTATCTTGTTAACACTCTAGCGATCACATTTTTGCTCCGATCGTCATGAAACTTGGTCAGGATGTTTGTCCCAATGATTTCTCGGACGAGTTCGAATATGGGTCAACTGGGTCCAAAAGCTAGGTCACTGTTACTAAAAATAGAATTTTCTTGTTAACACTCTAGCGGTCACATTTTTACTCCGATTGTCATGAAACTTGGTCAGGATGTTTGTCCCAATGATTTCTCGGACAAGTTCGAATATGTGACATCTAGGTCCAAAAACTAGGTCACTGTTGCTAAAAATAGAATTATCTTGTTAACACTCTAGCGGTCACAATTTTGCTCTGATTGTCATGAAACTTGGTCAGGATGTTTGTCCTAATGACTTCTCAGACGAATTCGAATATGGGTCATCTGGCTCCAAAACCTAGGTCACTGTTACTAAAAATAGAATTTTCTTGTTAACACTCTAGCGGTCACATTTTTGCTCCGATTGTAATGAAACTTGGTCAGGATGTTTGTCCCAATGCTTTCTCGGACGAGTTAGAAAATGGGTAATTTGGGTCCAAAAACTAGGTCACTGTTACTAAAAATAGAATTTTCTTGTTAACCCTCTAGCAGTCACATTTTTGCTCTGATTGTCATGAAACTTGGTCAGGATGTTTGTCCCAATGATTTCTCGGACGAGTTTGAATATGGGTCATCTGGGTCCAAAAACTAGGTCACTGTTACTAAAAATAGAATTTTCTTGTTAACACTCTAGTGGTCACATTTTTTCTCCGATTGTCATGAAACTTGGTCAGGATGTTTGTCCCAATGATTTCTCAGACAGGTTCGAGTATGGATCATCTGGGTCTAAAAACTAAGTCACTGTTACTAAAAATAGAATTTTCTTGTTAACACTCTAGCGATCACATTTTTGCTCCGATTGTCATGAAACTTGGTCGGGATGTTTGTCCCAATGATTTCTTGGACGAGTTCGAATATGGGTACAAAAACTAGGTCACTGTTACTAAAAATAGAATTTTCTTGTTAATACTCTAGTGGTCACATTTTTGCCTCGAATGTCATAAAACATGGTCAGGATGTTTGTCCCAATGATTTCTTGGAGGAGTTCGAATATGGGTCATTTGGGTCCAAAAACTAGGTCACTGTTACTAAAAATAGAATTTTCTTGTTAACACTCTAGCAGTCACATTTTTGCTCCGATTGTCATGAAACTTGGTCAGGATGTTTGTCCCAATGATTTCTCGGATGAGTTCGAATATGGGTCATCTGGGTCTTGGTCACTGTTACTAAAATAACTTTGTTGTACTCGGGGTGAGCGATAAAGGGCCATCATGGCCCTCTTGTTTGTTCTTGCATTTTTAACTTGATCTAGTTCCCAGGGAGACACAAGTGAACACCCATCTAATGTAACTTTTTGGTGGATTCTGGCAATTAATAACCAAAATTACCCTTAATTTAAAGAAAACAAAGACACTTCAGCTAAAATCATTACAACTTCAATATAAATAGGTTATTTGTTGAAATTAATATTTCAGGATAACAGCTCTACATGGAATGCTGTGAGGAGACCAGTTTGACAATTCTGTCTATGACTGTCAGAGGGAGCATACAGCCTTTAGATTGCCACTAATTCCTGCAATGGAGCATGCTGCTTTTGTAATGGACAAGAATAAAAAAAATCACAAATGTCGATACAAATAGTGGATGTGAAATGGAGACAAGTTATATAAAATATAACCAAAACGTTTTAATGTGCACCTCATTGAAAAAACATCAGTTGACAAAAAAGCATCAGTGTAATTGTGTGTTTGAACATTATTTGCTGAATAATAGAACCATTGAAAAAAACCATAGTGTCACTTGTAGTATTATTTTAAATCATGTGACCCAATTCTGTTTGTCGATTTCAAGTTTGAATATTCAAAGATTATGACTAGCTTAGCTACTTTTTTCTGTCATTGGTGTCACCGTATCTCAACTCAGAATTTTAGGTGCTGTCTAATGATACTGCGCTTGCAAACAACTGCTCACAGGATTCTTCCACACTTACAAAAGTATTCACGCCATTAAGGTAAGATTCCATTCGTCATTGCACTCTCATTGATAAAATGAAAAATTAAAAAGTCTCTCTGAATGCAAAATGCAAGGACGAAAGGAGTTATACCTTTAAATAAAGCGTTGTGTTTGAGAACTGACCAGCGTTGTTTCACTGTTGACCATATGACCTATGAAGTATGATATCCTTCACTTAATTGTGATTGGTCAATTTCATTTTATTGTCTACAAGTCCAATCATATTCAAATTATGCCTTTAGACATATTGTCCTACCACCAGGTTCGCTTTCCATGTCACCACGTCTGCAAACTTGATAACAGTATTTGTCTTGACTTGTTAATTGGACATTATATAGTTATTTGGTTTCTTGACAGGGAATGTGAGGATATATTGCCGGTCTGGGTGTCATATTACCCGAGCCGCAGGCGAGGGATAATATGACACCCAGACCGGCAATATATCCTCACATACCCTTTCAAGGAACCAAATAATTGTTTTATTATACTGCAAAGAATTTTTCAGACAAAAATAATAAGAAAATATTGATTTTTCATCTATTTCGCTTATTTAATGCCGCACGGCTTAATTCCCCTCTGAGAACCTCAATAATTACATGTCTGACGTCATTAATTTACCTGCATGACGTCACTTCTATAGAAATTGAATGGATTATCGATTTGATATTTATTTACAAAATTTGAGAATAATCTGATCGTTTTCAACGTTAGAAACATAACACAATTATTTTCTGTAACAATTTTAGTAATCCCTAAGCATACCGCTTGATAATTTACAAAATCGGCTTCAAATAATGCATTTTTCCGGAAATTGAAAACAAAATGGCAGACGACACCAAATGGTGGGAGGCCAGAGGGGGAAATTAAGGCACGTGCGTTCATATCTACGGCCGAGCCGTAAATACGGATATACATCAACGTCAAATTATCCAATCAAATTCAAGCAAATTTCTTTGCAGTATAATAATTGTTTTTGGGGTCGAAGATCTATGTCTCGGAGGACATAAAGTAAATTGTTCCCCGTTCTTGAGGCGAAAGTTTATTTCTGGTCCAACTTAATCAAACCCAAAAATCCATTGCTTTTCAATTGTGTTTTGATGGCCGACTCATCAGTACCCCAGTCCTTTGATTTCATAAAGCTGGCATTTTTCCAATTATTAACCCTTTCCTCCATAGACACATCTTTATTGCACGGGCCAACAATTTAGATCCAGATTAGCTGGCACATCTGTGCCGTCTTATCAGGTTCTAAACTGTTCGCTT